>JASJOG010000577.1:0-105230 GCA_030142905.1 Heliopora coerulea | reverse complement strand
GACCATTTTAAAGTGGAGATTGTGCCTCCACCTGTAATATCTTTTACTGTCCAATCTCTTACTGTTTTACTAAGCAATAGAATAATCTTTCTGACAGTTTACAAATATGCAAAGTTAATATTCTCTTTGCTGGCTATCCATTTTACTGATCAATTTGTGGGAAAGAGGATATGCTATCTTTTTGGGGTGCATTGCATAAATAAAATTTAATTTGAATCCAACAATCCAACTGTGCAAAGCTCCCTGAGGGTAATATTCACTTGGTCATGTTGTATTTTAAAATGTTTTTTTTCAATGTTCCCTTGCCAAACCATTTAGGCAGCTCAGTTTAAACTGCTTGTGGTAGTTATTAACTTATTTTAACTTTTTACATAAAGGATAGCCTTGAACATAGCAGTAAAACATAGTCCATAGAGATCTTGTTAAATATTTGATAGAACAGAAGGTAAAAAATAAATAGCCTAATTTATTTTTTATTTTCTATTTTTTTTTTTAATTTTCTAACAGACTACTGACGTAAGAGTTAGGGACAGTAAACTTCAAACACCAATGCATGATGCTGTGCTTTCCAAACAACAGGTAACTGCTCAAGCCATATGGCATGTACCTTAGTCAATATCAAGTGAGCTCACTTATGATGTGACTTATTTTTATTTAATTCATTCACTCATTTATTCATCTTTTTAATTATTTGTTTACTTATTTATTTATTTATTTGACTTTATTCATATGAATTTTGTCTATTGGTTAGGAAACAAGAAAAATGCAAAAACAGATTGCAGACTAAATTTCTCTTGTTGCACTGTCCTTTACAAGCTTTATTGGTTTAGAAATAGTATAATCTGCTGCATTGTATTTTATCCAATCAAATTAAGCAATTTGCTAGCTTCTTGCATATTGTGTTGTTGCTACTGGAAAATAATGATTGGTTAAATTTGAACATACGTAAATTACACATTATTGAATAAAATAAATCTTCCATTACTGGGTAGAAACAGTTCTATGAAATAGTCAAATAATAAATATTTTATTTGGTAATTTAAGTGGTCATATATATATATATATATATATATATATATATATAAAGCCAATACCAAAAGACATACATTTTACATTTCAGAGCACAGCCCCTTTGTCAAAACGAAGAGGCTGTGCTCCAAAATGTAAAATGTATTTTCTTTTTTTTTTAAATAAAGATTTTTTTAAAGAAGCTTTATATAAATTAATCAAGAAGACCAAAAATTTATTGTTTCGACTCATACATTTGTTCACCATAAAACTTCTACATATTACACCTTCCTCTTATATCTACCAGAGCAGATAATTAACTTAATAAATTCCAAAGTCCCATAAGTAGAATAATTAACATTAAAATAATGCCACGTTAAGTCCCTTAGGAGCCATAGTTCCTGATGCACAAATCCAAAAATCCTCACGTTTAGTTGGGTCAGATGGGTTGGTCTTTTCTGTCAATGTAATTTCAACATCTTTTTCTAAACCCTGATGGTTTCCTCCCATAAAGTGCTCGTGCAAATGCTTCTGTGGCACCTCAGCTCCCCCACAAGTCCTATGGTAACAAGCTTTATAATTGTACCACCCATAACGAAACTATTTAGTAGTCTGACCCACATATTGTATATACCTTGTATATACACGCACATATTGTATGTATATCTGACCCACAGATATTATATATAAAATATATAATATATATAATGAAATATACATACAATATATATAACAATATATTATATGTATAATACATAATATACATATAGCTCATTTGTCACATTTCCTCATCCTTTCAGGGCTTGCAAAAATTATTTGAAACTCATGAAATACCTGCCCTTTATTACCTGGCAAACTACACAATTTAAGTTTAGTTTATCATGAGAATTGTATTCACTACAATTTTAATTCTTGTCTTCAGTCGGCTGACTGCAAAAAGAAGAACTTTAAGAAGGACGGTTGATTTGAGTATCTGTCAGACTGGGATGCTAGTGGTTAAACAGTGGTACAGTATTAGTGGCCAGCATAAAACATGAAACAAAGCAAATCAAATCCTTTATCTTATTCAATGGCTTTGTTTTGTGTTGTACAGTATGCTGGACACTAATATTTGTCTTAAGATATTATAGTTATATTTAGCTTTAAGTTGTTCTGTTGATTCCTAAAATGCCACTAAATACTGGCCACTGTAAATATCTTTCAACACAATTTGTAGTCCTTAATGAACAGACTTAAATTTTTTCTATTGTTGATTACATTTTGATAAACAAATGGCAACATAATGTCAAATGTTTGAAAGGACCTTTTCACTCTTACAGTGAACTTTCAAACAAAATGTCAGTACGTATCTCATGTTCTTGTTTTTTGGCAGAGTACTATTGCATCCCAAACAGCCTAAACCACATTCCATTTTTCACATTACTTTTGGCTTCATGATATACCTCTTAGAATAAAAATCTTTCTAGTCATAGTGGGCCTCTGATAATGACTTTCTCACCAGATGAAGCCATCTGATGTGTTAACACCTGTAACTGCACAGATCAAACTAAAGTGGAACCTATTTGTTTTATACATGTATAATGAACAATTCAATGGGAAAAAGATATTTGAAAAGGCTCGTTGACAGCTACATATGAGAGGTTGAAAACATTCATCTTACATGTTGATCTTTGATCTGTGAAAAACAGAGGAGCATAATTGATTTATGCTTTTGCATGGAAAGCACTTTTGAAAGCTCTGGCTACAATTTGTTTAAAGTTTATCTCATCATCTTTGTATCTGAGGGTGTCCTTTAATAGATCATGGATACTGGGATAGTGGCGAGTGAAAATGGACCCAGACTTCAATTTGTTGTCCTAATATCTCTGTATAAAATATGAAGTGGACATGTCTTTTCATTCTGTATCCGTCAAAAGTATGATTCTGAAATAGAATTGAAACACCGCACATCCTCTCGTGGATAGTGTTAAGTTGTCAAGAGAATATCTCGTGCACCAAAATTAGATAAAACTCACCTCCAATCTTTGTAGACACAATAGTTCAACAGGTTGAGCAGCGGACTGGTATCGCGAAGGTGAGAGTTCAAATCTTGCTCGAGTCAACTTTTTTTAATTGATTTTGGCACTGTCAGGTTATCACAAAAAGTTTCTCTTCATATATATCTCTGAGGATGATTCTCAAATTGCACCTATTACAGTATACAGTGTTTGTATATACCAAAGTTACATGTATCCGCTGTCATATAATTTGTTTCTTATAAATTCACTGAAGCTCTGAAATATTGCAGTACATTCCATTTCTTATTTCTAGGTTATTTGCCTCCTCCACCAGTTGCACCAAGAGCAAATGAACAGCAAAGACCAGATGAGCATTTTATTAGGTAGCAATGGAATGATTGTGCATGTTTTATAATCTGTGCTCTAGTAGCCAAGTTTTTGTATTAAGAGATATTATCCAGTTTATGGTCCAGTCTGGATGAACATTTGTTGCTCTGAAAAACAGTATTTGCAGTACGTGTTTTGCAAATGTGTAACTGTGCAGGTGGACAATGAGCTAAGAAAATATTTAGTTAATTCCAAAGGAGGTTAAATTAATAGCATGTTGATTTTAAGGTAGATGTAGCAGTACCAAGTTCGTGGACCTAGAGTGAACATTATAAACAGTGGTCTAGCGCTGAGATAGAAAATGACCTTTCACTACTTGGAACAGTCTGCTGTAGGCTGTCTAATCTGACAGACAGGGATTAGTTTGGATATGATGATTTGGGCTTTCTTAGGCTTTACAATTACCAATAATTCAGGATTTAAGGTGGTCTTATACTCAAAATATTGATTTTTTGAAATATTATTTTGGTTATATTTTGTCTAAACTTTTTTTAGAATGCAATCTTGGTGACCTTTACGTGACCTTGACTGACTTTGAGGTCGTTTTGAGGCGCACTTTAGGGGAACAACCTTGAGGCTCTTCTCCCCAGTAGCCCTAAATGACCTAGAAAATTTTTACGTTGATCTTGACCTTTGGACAAAATTATGAAAACTTTATGAAAATATTGAGCACATGAAGAGCACCTTTTGGTCCTTGTTGAAAGTCTTGGAAGAATATAAACTCTATCATGGGTATTCAATGCTAAACTTTGATTTTTGCTTTTCTTGAGATGTTAAAGTTGTTGAAAAGCATCGTTTTAAAACGTAAAATTAAATAAGCCTTTTTACCGATCCCTACCAAATTTTCAGCACAGATACTCACCATAACAATCTAGGAACTGAATCTATAAAATTTAATCTAATGTTGTAACATGTTCTAAAATTCTACATTGTCTAGTTACTTTGTCTTAAGTATTGAATGTTCTCTATTAGAATCTGTAAAAGAATCTGAAAAAGCTCGAGAAATACGGCGTTTTTTAAGTTTGGTAGCTAGAGTAGCCTTTTGCTAATGCACAAAAACCTATAAAAAACTTATCAGACCATTGGATAGTTCTACATCATGTTTGAAAGTAGGTACAATATTTAACTGTTTATGGCCCATTATCTTGGTTTCCATGACAACCGACAACCATAAAAGATGACTTTAATAGTTAAAATTCGATTTGCTATTATGATAACAAAACATTAGCCTTAATATTTAAACATTGAAAAATTTATTTTTTTGTACGAGACCACCTTAAGTAATTTTGTTAAAATAACCTTAGATAACTCATTAGCTCCTGATCGGTGTACTTTAAATCGGGTAGAACATTGTCCTGATTTACATAATCTTCTGCCTTGATTTTCCCGGCTAAAATTCCCAAAAACTTCAAAATTGCTGGCAAACATTGAGTTTAAAGTGCACTTGTGTTCACAATATACGTGTGCAAACGATGTGAGATTAAAAACAACTTGCCTTGTCAATCCACTTACAGTTCTCAGCTGCTCATGTTGGATCACTTACTTTTTTGACATTTTAAGGTGGTTTGATCAAAAATAATGCTTATCCTTAATTCCAACAGTCTATGAAAATAAAAAAACAAACTAATTAGCAGTATTAGTAAGAATTCTACATGCTTACTCTGACTTCACCAATCCTAGATTAAATCAGTTACCTATCAGATAACTAGGTTGTAGACCTGTATTTAATTAGAACTCTTATACTTTTATTTGAATAGTTTGCTATAGTTGTAATGTTCTTAATACGTACGCTCTCAAGCTATTCTCTCACAAAAACTTTCTGAGTCCCTGACGGGAATTGATTTATTACCAACGACATATTGAGACTTGCAGATTGGCAGTACATATGTCTACCATCTACACGAACCAGAACATAAAATGTAACCTTCGCTCACCATCTGAGTCTGTGTAGATCAATGGTTAGAGAATCTCACCGGCAATCAGAAGGTTACAGGCTTGATTCCCGTCAGGGACTCAGAAAGTTTTTCTGAGAGAATAAGTTGAGAGCGTACGTATTAAGAACATTACAACAACTACCAAGCTACCACAATTACATCATTTACTGTAGTTGTATACAGAGTTATTAAGCTTTATCCTTAAATGTCCTGGAATAATAAATGTACAGTAAATATGCATTAACACAGATGTAATACAGTTTATTCTGTGACACTGAAATAAAGTTTTATTGTCATTATTTCTTGTTGACTGTTTGCTCATAATCAACTAAGGCTTGTTGGCTAATTGTTAAATATTAAGTCTTAAGAATGCTTAACAGTTACTGTAGCAATACATTTGTAGAACCTTTAATCCAGTATGTTTAAAAAGCACCAGTAAGATGTTAGCTTTGCAACAAGTGGTGCAATCATCCTTTCTTAATGGTACACCATCAATTATACAGCTCAATATAAAATAAAGTTTTATCGTACATCAATTTTGAATTTTAAACTTTCATTGCTAGTTGTTCTAACCTAAGAAATTCACATTAAAATGGTAAATAATAGGGTAAACTTTGTTACACGTGTATCATACTTCATTTCACCTGTGCCACTCCAATATTTTCTTGTGAATTTTATGCCATGTGTGAAATTCTGTTTTCATATATGACACAATACAATCAAAAGCAAATGGCAATTCTCGTGTGAAAATTTAGGTCAATGCACATGATGCATATGAATTTTCTTATAATATTATGAAATAAAATTCGTATATGAAGTTACCAAATGATATCCGAAGTGCTATGTCATATTTAAATCAATCCATATAAATTCAATAATTTCATGTCAAAGTATGTTATGTAAAATCCTATTTTCATATTCAAAATGAAACATTCCGTATAAAAGTGCCTATATATTCATTTGTTATATGTATAACACATCTAAATTCACATCTGATTCCATCATTTCATCCATGTTAATTCATATATGGAGTATGTCATATGAAATCTTCATATCAAAATTTCATATGTGATTTATTTTAAATACATAGCAATTTCATGTCTGAAATTTTCCCTTTCATTTATGAAATTTTTATTTCATATATCAAAGTGCCTATTCATATGTGAAAAGTATATCACAAATAAATCCACATATGATTCCATCATTTTATCTATGAAAATTCCATATATGGAATATAAATCATGTATGAAATCTTCAATTCTTTTATGAAATTTCAATTTCATTTATTAAACGAAAATTTCATATGTGATTTTTTTATATATGGCAATTTCATCTATGAAATTGCCCCTTTCATATATGAAATTGCAATTTCATATGTGAAATTTAAAGTTCATGTATGAAATTTTTCATTTCATATATAAAATTACCGTTTCATATATTAAATCTTATGTGAAATTTTCGTTAGGGGTAACAAATATTCTGAACGGATCACAGTTTTGCCAAGCAGTTAGTCAACATTTCAAGAGCCCTGAGCTTGTAGCCGGAACTATTTCCTCTGAAGAGGTTGCTAAAGTTGCTGAAAGAAAACTTTCTCTCCGGATTTTTACCTAAATATGTTTGCTTTAATATTATTTCTGGACCCTTAAAATTTGAGTTGTGGCTTCGAAATCTACCTTAGAAGCCCTAAAAAATCAAATTGAAGTTCTTTTCAGCCCACTTCACAAATAGCATCGAACCTGGCGATTTGCGAACGACATGACAACATGAAGCCACCGGAAAATGATGTAGTACTGATGCATTGGGACTTAAAGGGTTAATTGACATAGTTAAATACAAAGTCACCCAGTCTTTCGCTTCTTAAGAAGAAAAAAGAGAAATGGGGCGAAACGTGTTTAATTGTTGAAAGATCTCGAAGAAATCATTGAAGTGTTCATCACTGAGGAGTTGGCTCGTTGTGTGCAAGATGCTAAGTATATCACGTTACTCAGGATCCAAAAGCAGAAAATGTCTGAGATTCAGTTATTATCAGATAATTCACTAATTCCTCGACTTGACTCTAAATCAAAGAGCCATAACCAACAATATTCAAACCATACTGTGTTTTGCAAAGCAAATGAAATTACTCCAGGGTTAAATTCTTTTTAATGTCGCACAGCAAGTTCCCACAACAATGACACTTTCTATGGAGAAAGTTTCCCGTGGATTTTTTTGGATCGCCCAGTTCTAGTTCGTCGTTGACACTATTGCGTTTGCTGCAGCGCCAGATGCAGTGACAATTATTGATGGTTCAACAACAGTTGACCAAAAACTAGCCGTGTACAACGTACAGAATAAGGTGCAATAGATCAATTCTCGTATTCAAACAAAGTAAACTGTGAAAATTGTGAGTTGAGTAGCTAGTCCATAACAATTGAGAGGATTATGGTAACCGAAAATGCAACGCTACCGTCGACCATCGATTTTCCAGTTTTTTTTATGTTTCACGAAGGAAAGCTTCAAATATCGGAGGCAAGAAACTATGAATATTTTGCTACAGTTTGTAGACCAAAGAGAATACCTGGTGAGGGATTAGTGTTAGGGTAGTGGAAAAAGAAGTATATTGTTTTATTATTTATAAACAATTTTACCAATTTTTTTTATTTCCTACAAGGCAAAAGACCTCTTGCCAAGCATAAAATAATTGATCTAGGTGATCGATCTTTGGAACATATGGACAAGATCGAACGTTATTATCACCTTATTATCGCAGAACCCTACGATATATTATTCAATTTGTCCAACTTAAATTGTAATAGTCTTTGCCATGGTCAACAATGATGTTAATTAAGGACGGTGATATAATGCAAGATCTCCGAGACTTTTGTATCACCGACCGATTAAGTCTTCAACCCAAAATATGCAAGGAATCATCAACGTTTCGGAGCACGTTGGGTGGAAAACCATGCAAATCTCTGGAATCGAATCGTCTTCTAACGAGGGGTATTTTGTTTCCCAGTCAAAAGTCTCCGAAGCTTCGATGTAATTCTTGGACGTTTTATGACGGAGATCCACCACCCTAACTCAAAACGTTTCAGACAAGGAAAAATAATATTAAGAGTTTTCTTCTGTGCTTCACATGTGTTTAAAGCTACTTGCAGTAATACAATGGTTTTCTGTCACAAATATCTGCATAGTCAATTTTAACTGCCTCAGTTTTAATGAATAGTTGGTCTTCATCACAAAAACTTGACACTGTCGAAAAAAAAGAGAAAGGCGAGGATTGCATGAAATATAGTGATTAACTGGCATTTTGAATATCATGCAAATTGAACATTTTTGCGTCAATTCATTCCTAGCAATATTGTTGAGGAACATAAAGGCGAAAGAATCCTCCGTCCGAGAGTTTCCTACTGATAAAGGGTTTGCCCGATATCACAATTCCGCTTTTGCCGCCCGCCATTACCACAATCGTGATTAATAAATTGATTTTTTTAATGTGACACCTACCGCGTCGTTCCTCCAAGTCTTGTTTGCTCAGGTTGGCAAGTGGCTCACGAACTTTAAGTTGAAATGTCTTACCACCAGAGATATTAAATAAACGAAATTCCATTAATACTTTGATCATTGTATCCAACATGGCGTCATTACTGTAAGTGGTCTTCTAGTAGCCAAATTCATTTGATAAGGAAGTCTTCCAAACTCTGACTTCATAGTTCCAACTTGACCAATCCATTTGAGTGTGTTAAAGTTTCAAGGAAGCTACTGTGGTTTGTTTTGTGAGACTTTTGAGTAAGGGACAAATTGAAGACAATAGCCTCAGCTCGTAGCTAACAGAAAGAAACAGTAATCACCTGAGATTTATATAATACCAAATAACTAATCAATTAATTGATATATCAAGACAGTCCCCCAACCCCTTCGATCTTGTCGCCACTACTATAATATTCTCAAACGAATACCAAACACTTAGGTTACCTATAGATGTCTTTCATGTACATAGCCACATGGATCCTACTGCATGAGAAAATGAAAAATCCACGAGAAGTCGATCAGATAAACTATGAACCGTAGTAAAATTTCTTGTTCATAAAACAATTTTATGGTTTATTTTTATGAGCGAGTACCTACGTTTGTTCATATGATATAAACCCTTCGTCTTGTCGCGAGAGCTATAAATATTCCAAAACAAACGTCAGACTTTTTAATTAGCAAGAGATGTCAATTATGTTCTTAACCACAGGGAGCCTGATGGGTGAGAAAATGAAAAAGTTGTGAGAAATAGGTCAGGTAAACGAGGGTTTCTGAGCATTTACTCCTATATCCACTAGTAAAACTCCTGTTGTTTTTTTGAAAAAATCCCGCAATTTTATAGCTTATTTTTATGAGCTAGCCTCTACGTTGTTCATACGATATAACCATACAGCTGATGCAACTTGAACAGATAAAGGCTTCAGTTAATAAGTTCAAAGGTCGACAATAATCAATTAACGTCTACGTGGTATGGCTCACTCACAGTTTGAACGACCTTCTGTGCCTGTATTCCAATCTTGACTTGGAAGTCACAAAGTTATACCAACGCTTTCAAGTTAACAGCGAACCTGATAATGGGCAAGAACTATGGACGGTATATAACTGATGGTTATATTCTTTAACGCATATTGCCTTATTCATTGGAGACCTGGAACAAAAGACCAAATGACATAACGTAAAGAGAACAAGGAAATAAAGAAGAAAGTCATGCATAAAATGGTCAATTTGATGAAATATTGCGAAATGTTAACATTCCTTTCATAAGCTGATTGAAAGAAAATGTTAATAAAGTTTAGACGCATTCCAAAATGCATTTCGAGACAGGGTTGATTTCAAAAAAAGTTTCGGTTTCTTTTTGAGAAAAGAGTTTTTTTGCAAATCTCTGGAATCGAGTCGTATTCTAACGAGGGGTAGCTTGTTTTCCAGTTAAAAACCTCCGAAACTTCGATGTAATTTTTTGACGTTTTATGTTGGAGATCCACCACTTTAACTCAAAACTTTTCAGCTAAGGAAAAACAACGTTGGAGACGTAGAACAAAAGACCAAATGAGAGAAAATAGAGAACACAGGACAAAAGAAAAAACTCATGCATAGAATGGTCAATTTGATGAAACATTGTGAAATGTTAACATCCCTTTCAAGAGCTAATTGAAAGAAAATGTTAACAAAGTTTAGACGCATTCTAAAATGGATTTTGAGACAGGGTGAATTTCGAAAAAAGTTCCGTTTCCTGTTTGAGAAAAGAGTTTTATTAGGATTTACCGTGAGTTATAAAGTTTTCTGTAAGTAAACATATAAATACATGATTGGTGATGAATACTAACTTAGGAATTACTGCCAAGTATTATGGTAATTTCGCTCAGCAGGTGTAATAAGGGGAACTGTCAAATGATTGCCGAAAATTCCGTTTTAAATATGTGAATCCGCACTTGAAACCTCAGTACGTATCCAGCATGCACGTAGTTCATGTTGTTTTCAAAACTTGGTGTATGTCTGCAAGTTTAGTCTGAAAGATTTGGAGGACATTCGTTGGTATGAAAATCATCTGTGTTTAGAAGAGAGAAACAAGAATAAAGGTAATTGTCACATTTATCGCAAATATTTTGAATAGATGACAGTTTTTCCAAGCAACTAGTCCGCACTTGATCGAACAAAGCTTGAAGCCGAGAACGATTTCTTGTAAGACGTTTGCTAGTACTGTTAAGAGATGTTTTTCTCGTCGGAGTGTAGTCAAAGTATGATATTGCATCAGTTCTATTCCTAGATAGTTGATATTTGAGTTTTTATGTCAAATTCCAGGTTTGTAGGAGCGTTTAAACGTTGATTTTAGTATAAACTGTAGCAAGAAACGGCACCGAACCTTGGAAAAGTTTAGCTGGTCTGCTACTTAGCAAATCATTCTTTTTACTTAAACGGGTCAAATAAGTAAAATGTAAACAAACAGTAATTCGTAAGTTTTAAAGTCGATGTGGGATGAAGTCGACTGGAGGACTTTAAGTTGCGAGGTTTCTTGTGGCGGTTAGAATACTAACAATTCTTTAGCAAAACGTCTGTGTTCGGGAAAGTCATTGTGAATGTATCGTTAAGTTGTTTGATTTTTAACAAGGAAGAAACAAGGAGTTGTAAATCTTTAGTAGCGAATTAATGTAACTTTCACCTCATGGCTGAGACGTATTTTATTCGCGAAAGGCCTCGAAGAAACCAATGAAGTCGACGTAACATATAGATGAGAGCCCAGCTCAGGATTTTTATATGGAGAACCGTAACGACAGAAAAAGCACAAAGTATTTAAAACAACTTTACTAACTTTACTTGTTTTAAATAGTTTGTGTTTTTTCTGTCGTTATGGTTCTCCATATAAAAATCCTGACCTGGGCTCTCATCTTTATGTTCATTCTACGTTTTCCGCCCTGAAAATCAATAGCCACGATCTTAAACCGATGAAGTGTTTCATTTTGGTTTTTACACGTCGGTCACACACTGCAAACGTAGCACTATACTAGATCAATATCTGTGGAAATGAGTTGCTTTTCTAATCATGGGAGCTTTGTTTCCGACTACAAGACTCACGAAACTTCGATGTAGCTCTTGAAAAGTTTATCTCCGAGGTTTGGAAACTTTATGTCATTCCATACCTGTTTAAAACTACATGCAATGAAACTACTTTCTTCTAACACAAATGTCTGCATAGTCAATTTTAATTGCTTTGGCTCTCGATTAAGAGTTGGTTTTAAACTCAATGCTGTCTAAAGAAACAATAGACGAAAATAGAAGTGAGGTGATTAATAGATGTTTTTAAAATTTATACAAAGTAATATTTCTTGCTTCAATTTGTCCTTGACATAGCCGAGAAACATGAAAGCAAAAGCATCTTCCTTCCAAGAGAGAGTTTGCTATAGGAAAGGGATTTTCTCGCCCTGTACCTGAATTCCGCTTTAGCCTCTAACTGTTATTGCGACAATCATGATTAGCAAATTGTTTTTTTAATGTGACACCTACTGCCTCTTTCCATTTCCAGTGACTTGTCGCTTCTTCTGTTAAATGTTTATACACTCTAGTCAACTCCAAATGAGTCATTTCTCAATTTGGGTTGAGGTCTACAATCAGTTGTCTGTTAACTGGCATACGGTCAGTATAGTAACTGATGATTAACCAACGTTCTGTGATTACATCGGATAAATTGGAATAACTGAAATGATAATTAAGGGGCCGTAGACACTGAGATCGATCTAACTTGGATTGATCCGAGACTGGTCTGAGATCGATCCCAGTTTGCTTTGAGAAGGTATTAACACTCAGCAAAAAAATCACTCGTCGGTCTCAAATATCCCGCTAAATCGAAAAAAGCCGATAATGTATTAGTCAATGTTGTTTACGACAGGCTTAGGGAGATTCGATTTTTTATTGAGTCAAGCCGAAGTCAAGGCCCTATTAAACGGTTTCAACATTTACTTCAACATTTGCCCAACATTTGTTGAATGAAGTGTTGGGATCGTTTGAACAGATGTTTCAACAATGTTGAAACATGTTGAAAGCTGTTGAAAGCATGTTGAAACAAATTTGAATTTGTTTAAACATTACTTCAAAATCGCTTTAACATTTTCTTTCTTTTCAAAGATGTTGGTCCCTGTTGGCATCGTTTGAACACCTCGTCAGGATATCTTCTGGGAACGAACAGTGTTTCATGAACTGAATCTGAAAGTGATAATCGGTTGAGAATTTTTGTACGTCAAGGAGCACATTTATGTTCATTTGTGCACAGCTTAAGCCAAGGTTATCAAGGAAGAATACATGAATGAGACTGATCGTATTGTCAAAACGAGAGGTGACGAGGATCAAGGTAAGTTTGGTCGTCTCATAAATCAGTCAAACTACACTTGTTTATACGAATGAAGAATTTGGTTACCAGCCGTAAACATTTGTTTTAAGTTCATCCTTTTATCGCCGTGCATTTGAGCATTGGTAGAAATTAAGTAAGTTTTGGAGGTGATGTTTTGTTTTAGAAGCGAAGCGGATGAGCAGTTAATCAGGCTACAAGTTGGGAACATTCATCCATTCATCGAGGCAAAATATACCAAAAACGTGTAAGAGGTAAGTTAACACACTAACTTATGATAGGTGAATTGTTGAGACATTTATCATGGTTTATGGTATGTTTAAGATGGGGGTTGAAGGTTAAACTTTGATAGAATATAAATCTGCAACTCGCCTTTCACCGCTATCAACCTTGAGTATTTTGGCAGACCATTAACTTGAAAGTCTTCGCTAGATATGATAGCAGGTTTCGCGAGCTATCGCATGGTTGAGGTTCAAGGTTGTCTCACACGCCATATACTCCGGTTTCGTTTTGAACTTTTCTTGGTAACCGAATTCGTTATAGCGGTGTGGATGAATGGATAGCATTTGAACTTTCTAATGGATTACTTAATTCGAAAATTTCAGAAACTAGATCATGGTATGTTCTAGACCAAACAAGAATAGAAATCACTGCAAGTTCTGACGTGTATGTCTGCTTGATTTGGTTTGAAGCAAGTTTGTGCAGGATTCAATTTTTTGTCGAATTTTTCGCCTTTTTTGGTGGCTAATGCTAGTTGTTCAAGTTAATTGCTTTAGAAACTACATCCCTCGCAAAAAATTAGAGACATTCGTCTTTTATGTAAGCTGTTTTAGTTGGGCTCGCGTCAATGAACTCCATGCACGGACATTGGTTTGTAATAAATTGCAGCTTCGTTTGGCCCAGGTTTAACTATTTCTGTTGACTCTGAGCATAACCTCCCAAATATCAACATGAATACTGATGGTAAATTTACACAACAAAGAAGGAAAGGTACAAAAACGTCGAAACTGTGTAACATTACGGGAATGTTTTCGCCGCTATTTTTTGTGCCCTTTTCTAACGTGGAAAGTGTCCTTTCCTTTAAAAAAGACACGTTCTTCTCAGTAAGAAAACATGATGAAATACTGAAAAGATATTAGAGTGGGATGAGCAGTGCTCATAACACAAGGCTTAAGAAAATTAATGAAGTATGGATCCCGAGTAATTTTATCGCCTCTGGTCCCAAATCACTTTGTGTCTGACGTTTTGAAAGTTCAATTTATGTTCGTGATTGGAAAGTGTTTTGGACAGGTCTCGTACAGACCAATGTGTACCTAGGAAGAGTGAGATATATGTAACGTGTTTAATCTCCAGCGACCAAACTAGCTAAAATAAAGTCCAAATACAAACCCAAAACCTCACTATTTATAACTCATAGCAATGTAAATTACCATGAATATACAATATGAATAATACTAAAAAGGTCACTAACTCCATATGTGGATTAATGTTATTATCATGCAAATATATATATTGTATATCGTCACATCCCTTTTTGTTTAAATAAGAACTCTTTTAACTAAGCAAAATAAATCTTTTTTCTATTTTTACAAAATTCCAAAGTAAACTAAATACGAAAGAAGTAAAAAAACCCAATCTTATCTTGTCCAGTAAGTGTTTGTCAGGGTTGAAATCGATCTGATGACTTCCTCACTCGAGTGGATCTTCTTAAAAATGGCTGGTTGATATTTCCAGAACTTGGAACAGACTCATCGTTAGACTTTGGGGCTACTACTGCTGCCATCGTCTGCTTAGGCTTCTCCAGTTCGTAATCAGGAAATCGTTGCCATTCTCGACCAAACTGACGTTCTGGGGTTTTCCTTAGATCAACTCTATTCCGTCTGTATCTCCGATTTTTACATAACACTTCATACGACCGTGGACCAACTTGCTTCATACAAATTGCTTGAGACCACTTCTGTTCTCCAGTTAGTCTTACCCGAACCATATCTCCGGCCTTTAATGGTGGTAACACATGAGTTTTCACATCATAATTTCTTTTCTGCGTCTCCTGGGCACGTTTTAAGCCAGCGGCAACTATCTCTTTTGCAACCACTTGAGGGGATAACTGATCCGTTGTTGTAGGAATACGGGTTCTTGTTCTTCGAGAAAACAATTTCTGCAAAGGACTAGCGCCGTCTCTTTCACTTGGGGTGTTTCTGAAATCCAACAATGCCAAATGTACATCCGACTTCGACAACATTGCTTTCTTCATGATCAACTTACAGGTTTTCACCGCATTTTCTGCCTTTCCATTTGACTGTGGATGCAAAAGCGAAGACGTTTGATGCTTAAATCCCCAATTATTCGAAAATTTCTCAAACTCACCACATGAGAACTGAGGACCGTTGTCCGTAATAACACTCTCTGGAATACCATGTCTACTAAATTGCTCCTTCAACTTCTTGATGACTACTGTACTAGTTGTGCTCGTTAAATGATCTACTTCAACAAAATTAGAAAAGTAATCAACTGTTAACAAGTAATTTCTGTTGTCAAGAGTAAATAAGTCAATTCCGACCTTAGCCCAGTGTCGCTCAGGGACATCGTGGGGTAGCAGAGGTTCTTTGCACTGTTTTGGTTGATAAGACCTACACACCGAGCATCTGGACACGAACTCCTTAATTTGAGTCGACATTCCTGGCCAATACAAACTTTCTCGAGCCCTTCGAAGGCAGGCTTCGATTCCAAGATGTGAACTGTGCAGCCATTTAATAACATCTTCTTGCAACGCATGTGGAACTACAATTCTTCCAAACTTGAAGATGAGACCATGCTGATAGGATAGTTCATCACGAAGTGAATAGTACGGATAAACATCAGAAGGAATGTATTGCCGTGGTGTTGGCCAACCATTCTCAATATAGTTACGAATCTTCTGAAGTGTCTGGTCAGTAGCTGTTTCACGTCTGATATCGTTGAGCTTCTTGTCTTCAATTGGTACTTCTGCTACCAAGTTGATGTCTTCCAACTGAACACTAAATTCTTCTTTTTCCTCTGCTTCCTCCGACACATCATCTTCCTCTGTCCGGTATGCAGGGGACAGAGTATCTGCGATAAACAATTGCGATCCTTTCTTGTACTTGATCGTAAGGTCGTATCTTTGTAAGCGTAGATACATCCGCTGTAACCTCCTCGGAATTTCTTGAAATGGTTTTGTCGCGATTTGTTCTAGTGGCTTATGATCAGACTCCACGGTGACTGATCTTCCATACACATATTGGTCAAAGCGTTCACAAGCGAAGACAATCGCCAAAAGTTCTTTTTCCAACTGTGCATAATTTCTCTCCGCTTTAGACAATGGTCTTGAAGCGTAGTGAATAGGTTTTCCTTCCTGAGTTAAAACAGCTCCCAGCCCTCCTTGCGATACATCACACTGGATGGTAGTTTCTTTCTCTGGATCAAAAAAACTCAGGACGGGAGCCTCTGTTATTCTTTTCTTTAACTCGTTCCAGGCTTTCTCATGACAATCATCCCAGTGCCAATTCACATCTTTCTGCACCAGCTGTCGCAAAACTTCACTCATTGAGGATAAATTTGGCAAAAACTTCGCCAAATAGTTAATCATTCCAAGTGCTCTTCTCAACGACTTGACATCGGATGGAGTGGGCATATTCACAATTGCGTCTACTTTCGCTGGATCAGGGATTAATCCTTGCGATGACAGAAGATGACCCATGAATGGAACTTGTTTCAGGCGTAGCTTGACTTTTTCCCGGTTCAACTTCAGGTTTCTTTCCCGGAATCGCTCCAAGAAGCCAACGAGGTTCTTGTCATGGTCTGCCACAGCCTCTTGGACAGTACAACCACACCCAACGACAAGAAAATCGTCCATTATGACTTCAACACCGTACAAACCCTCAATAAACTCGTGAGCTTTTCGTTGCCAAACTTCGGGGGCGTATTTTATTCCAAATGGCATTCTATTCCAATAGTAACGGCCAAACGGAGTATTAAAGGTTGTCAGCTTACACGAACTTTCCGACAGCTTCACTTGCCAAAAACCCGACTTTGCATCAAAGACGGAGAAAATCTTGGCGTTAGGAATTCTTGTTGCGACTTCTTCTAGCGTTGGTAATTGATAGTGGCATCGTTTAATTGCTTTGTTTAAATCACGGGGATCGATACACACACGGACTTGGTTATTTTTCTTAGGAACTACAACCATAGATGACACCCATGGTGTTGGCTCAGTTATTCTAGTTATGATGCCGTTTCCTTCCAATTTCTCGAGCTCTTCTCTAACCGTTTCACAAATGGAGATAGGAATTCTTCTAGGTGCATGTACCACAGGTGACTGTTCCGGATCAACTTCTATATTGTAATCTCCTGGTAAACAGCCGACACCATCAAAAACATCACGATACTCGCGAAGAATTTGCTCCTTTCCAATCGGATCGTTAGACGTCCAAACGTTTACTTGACGCAAGTGACTCAATACTTGGGACTTCGGCGAACTGTCGCTGTCGATGATCTTCACCAACTCAAGTTGTTTACTTGTTTCTAAACTCAACAATGGTATTTCACAGTTCTCGACGACTAGAAATTGTACGCGATAACCATGACCCCCACGGTCTAATTGCACCTTTGTGCTTCCTTTGGGAATAACACGCGATTTATTATGCATGACCAACACATTCTTGGTAGTTTGAAGGTTCTGTCCTCCAAAATCTCCCGTCACATGCTGATATTCTTTGAAAGGTAGCACATTACAGGTCGCCCCAGTATCAATCTGAAACGCAATGTCTTTCGTCTGGTTCACTTTGAATGTAACGAACGCTTGTCGGTCAGAGATTTCCTTTGCCAACGTGTTGATATATAGATATTCGACATCTAGAGCAGCTTGAGTGACTTGATGAACTTTGGATGAACGACAAACTTTCTCGAAATGCCCCATCTTACCACACTTTCGACAACGTTGCTTCCAGGCTGGGCAATTTTCTTTCTTGCTAATATGTCTACGACCACAAAATTTGCAATCCTTGAATTCTGTAGGCGTTTTGAATTCGTTGGTCGTCTCTCGTTTCTTTCTCAGCCCCGGGTTTGCTTCATTTTTCAACTTTCCGAACTGTTTTGTTCTTGAACCCTTCACAAAATTCGTATGATCTTCTTCGGTTGAGATTTCTTTCGCTTGAAAGTGGGTCAGTTGGCTAGACTTAAGTAATTCGATGCATTTATCCAAATCAAGGTTCCGTTTTCCAGTAGTTTTTCTCTGACACTGTCGTCACGAATGCCATATACCAATCTATCACGAACTAGTGATTCTCGCAGTTCACCAAATGCACACGTCTCCGAGAGCTTTAGTAACGTTGTTATGTAAGCATCTAATGATTCGCCATTCTCTTGGTTCCACTTGAAAAAATTGTATCGTTCAAATATTTCATTTCTTATCGGTACACAGCGTTCTTCGAATTTCTCTAGTACTTTTGCTATCTTGAAATTATCGCCTTCAGATTCCCACTGAAATGTGTCGTACATATCCAGAGCATCTCTTCCAATTACATTGAGCAGGGCGGCGACTCTAATCTTCTCAGTTTTCGAAGCAATGCCCGCCGCTATCTCGTAATATGACCATTCACGCTTAAAATTCTTCCAATTTTCTCCGCGATGAGCTCGGTCTTCTAGATTAAGTGGTTCTGGCGGTACGTTTTGCTGAGGCATTCGAAGCCATGGCGACTTTCTGTAACAGGTTCTACACACCTGACACCATGTAACGTGTTTAATCTCCAGCGACCAAACTAGCTAAAATAAAGTCCAAATACAAACCCAAAACCCCACTATTTATAACTCATAGCAATGTAAATTACCATGAATATACAATATGAATAATACTAAAAAGGTCACTAACTCCATATGTGGATTAATGTTATTATCATGCAAATATATATTGTATATCGTCACAATATAAACTTCTAACTCCGTTTTCTTATATCTAATTGACATCAGCAGAACAAAATCTTCTCATTGTATAAATAGTTCAAATTAAACGCAAGCGTTATAGGCAAACTTTTGCTTGTACAAGTGTACTAAAGTAGCGTGCGATGACCACCTCAGTCGTGTTTTCAAAGCCCAGGTTGGCTGATGTGCTATGACTTGAGGGATTCAAATTTAGAGTTTGAAGCAATGCGCGACTGAGGCTTTATCCACAGTGATCCTTTAGAACCATCAGTTGGTAGATTGATGTTGAAGTCAGAGTTATCTCAAGTTTAAATCGTAACTCAAAGAAGACTGTGCTAAGAATATTCTGAAATGAATGGAATTCTATGGGCAAATAGATCAGATTAGTTATAGAACAGATTGTAGTGATGACTTGATGAACGAAGCACACAGTGGTGTGATTTCTACGAGCCAATCAGAGTACACAATCCAATATCACCAAGCAGTGTAATTGCTTTGTTTTTTTATTGGGCAGATCATAGATGATGGATGGTCGATAGGCTAAAAATTTTTCGAGAGCTTTAACTTCGTTTTAACTGTGTAAAACGAACGTTTTCTATGTTGCCCTCTTTCTTTCAGTTATAGACACACAGAAGACGTCATAGCTTGGTTTGAACATTAGTGAGCCATACGACCTAGTCTCACTTTGGAGCCAATTTTGATTCTATGTTGACGTTTCCTGTGCAAGCATAACTGACCAGGCAACGGGAAAATGGGAGCTATTTGTCATATAAAAGTCAAAAAAAGAGCCGATAGTTGGAAAGCGTTTCTGTATGTGGTTGAGAACGAGTGCTAGTGGTAGCCTTAGGCAAGTAAGTGTGCAGAGTCCAGCCGAACGAGACGATTTCCTACGGGAGGTCTACTGAGATCATATAGCACGGGAATGGAGAATTTTTGCCCTAGAAGTAAGACAACTAAAAAAAATTCTGCATTTTAGTCCCTCTGAGAGTGATCCTGAAGTATTTTATTAAATTTTGTGTGATATTTCTTAGAATAAGAGGACCAGTTGAGTTAAATTTAGTGGGCACATCCCTCCGGTGCCTTGTTGGCCAAGCTGTTGACAAAAACAGGAAACGTGATCGAGTAATTAGAGCGATTGGCTGGGATGGTACTTATCTTTCAATTCAATTCCGGTGCATAACTTAAAGTAAAATGAATCAACTCTGTGTTACTTGATCTTTCTAATGTTTACATCAAGCGGTGGATATGAAATATAAATCGCAGTTTCGGGAGGTCGAACTGAACTCCGCAATGGTAAAGTAAAACGAAATGTTCTGAGAAAGTAATTTGAAATTGGACGTTTGATCTCCCATCTGAATCAAGTGATCGTGATCAGCAATTAAGTTCTGTACACTAACAAGCAACGTGATTTATGGACGTATTGGAAAATAGAAACATGTTACAAATCTCCAGCAAACCTTTTAAGAACAAAATGTTTTATAGCCAGCCAAATCGAGGTTAAAGCTTTTTATGTTCCTTATGTCAGAATATCAATATTTGGTTGAATAATCCGATGGACATTCCTGGGATTTTGTTGACTATATGTGGGTCTGTTCGCTATCTTTATATTAAAATTTTTGACGTTATGCAAGTATGATGTTAATTAGAGACCTGGTTCGCAATATTGCTATGCCTTCTTTCGTACTTGAAAGCTGAACATACCTGTACTGTGATATTGTGTATTAGTAAATTTCATCTTACTAAGTGTAGATGTTTGTAAGCTTGGATACCAAGCCCGGAGCTGGCTCTCAATTTCGGGGGGGGCACTGCCACACACATAGCCACAACTGGACCAAAAATTGAGCTGGGGGTCTCTAGTCGTCTCTGGGGGGTTGTTCCCGAGGGGATCCTGGTCTCATTCTGGGGAAATTTTATAAATACGTTTTTCTTTTTTTTTTGTTTGTAGGGAGGGTACGACTTCCATTATATTGTGGTTGGGGGGGGGGGCACTGCCCCCCAGGCCCCCCTCAGCTCCGGGCCTGTTGGATACATATATGATGAAAAGTTTGTTCTCAAGCTTTATCTCAGAAAATTTCTGAGTTCCCCAACGGGAATCGAACCCGTGTCTCCTGATTTCTGGTACGGTTGTTTTACCACTAGACTATAGTATATGTACGATGTTAATTTGAGACCTGGTTCGCAATATTGCTATGCCTCTTTCGTACTTGAAAGCTGAACATACCTGTAATGTGATATTGTGTATAAGTAAATTTCATCTTACTAAGTGTAGATGTTTGTAAGCTTGGATATATATATATATGATGAAAAGTTTGTTGATATAAATCCAAGCTTACAAACATCTACACTTACTAAGATGAAATTTACTTATACACGATATCACATTACAGGTATGTTCTGCTTTCAAGTATGAAAGAGGCATAGCAATATTGCGAACCAGGTCTCTAATTAACATCATACTTGCCGTCTGAGACCCTTTAGTCTAGTGGCAAAAAAATCGTACCGGCAATCCGGAGACACGGGTTCGATTCCCATTAGGGAACTCAGAAATTTTCTGAGATAAAGCTTGAGAACAAACTTTTTATCATATATATATATATATATATATATATATATATATGTATATGTACATACATATTTCTTGTAATAATCTTATACCGCTCTGATCATGTTGCGCTTTAAAGCAACGAAACGTTATTAATAAATTTTTATACCTTTCATCAGTCGTCAAGTCATACCTTGAAGTCATTTGCTGGACACTAATATTCGTATTTCAATCAAGATTTTCGTGTCATAACTGCCATATCAATCCTAATTTTGTTATTTAGTTGAGCGAAGTACTAGATGGAGCGAAGGACCAACAATGCTAGTTGGACTGACAATCTACGAATAGCGGAAGAGGTCAACTTTTAAGGTACTCGTATTTATTGTGTAATTTTTCTGGAGGTTTTTAATTGTGTTGGTGTGCAAATGAGTGAAGTGTTCACCGTTGTAATCAGGTTAGCTGATATTGCATAGTAAATGATTACTTGATGTGAACGACAGAACTGGTCAGAAACAATACAATTCGAGTAGTGACCCTGATGCTATGTGTGTTGCACAAGCCTACACTACAGATAGTAAACTATACTGTTGTATAAACCCCAGTGCCTTATTTCTTTTGCACGAGTATTGTTTTAAAGCCATGTTTGTCCTTTATTTCAGTTTATTCTTCGCATACATTCACATTATTAAACAAGTACTTTAGCCACAGATCCTTCATGAGTTTCTCCCCTGCATAATCCTTGTTTGTGCAAATCTGCATTCCGTACAATATGAAACAGCAGGGAGTTTAAGCAAGCCAGTAGGGCGACGCCGTTTAAGAAAGTAGATTAATTTTTCAGCATTTCGGTAGAATAACATGACATTAACGGTTTAATGAACTGTCAATGCTATTTCTACTCCTCTGAAACTTTCCTCAGTAGCTCTGATCTTCTTGTAAACATTTAAAAGACCAAAGATCTTCCACGTTCTATATGTACCATCGTAGCCATGAAGCAGCAGAAATGCTCTGGACGAAGTACCGTGTAAAAGTAGGCCGGCGTTGAAAATACACTTGGGACTAGAACTTGATTAATTCCTTTCTTGAATGAAAATTTCTATTGTATGAACACGTTAGAGAAGACGTTGTCGTAGTGTTTGCATGAACTCCCTTGTTACTTTTTGTGGTATTTATCTTTTATTTGTTTTAATCTTCGTCAACGGATTTCATTTTTCATTTAACAATTTCTAAATCGATTTTTTCCAGTTAAAATATAAGAACACATCCTGTTTGCATTTACAGGAGTAAATCGAAAATCGACATTTTTCCTTCGCGGTGTTCTTACAGTTTTGTGTAAATTGTTGATACCGTTTAAATTCAAGGAAGCACTATTACATTTTAGCGAGAGAGGCCTTTAAAATGGGTGAGAGTTCTTTGACGCCAAACGTCTTCAAGTGTTCAAACAATGATCAGAGCGGAGAAGTGATTGACCTTAGAGTTAGTGGTGTTTCGGAGGAACCTATTCCTTCCGAAGTTTTAAACAATCCACAAGTGAAGAAAATTCTGCTTTTTCATCGAAGTGTGTCCAAGTGGCTGGAAAATAGCATTGGTAATTTGGGTCGCCATGTTTCAATAAGCGCATTTGACGAGTGCAAGGACGACAACCCAGCTTACAAGAGATTTGAATACAACAAATATTTGTGGAAGACCTGCCAGCTCGAGACCGATCAACATGGTCTAATTCGTCTGGACATACGATGCAAAGTATTGTTCCAAGATCCACTTTTCCCTTCAAGCAAAAAGAAATTGCTGCAACTGACACTGAGACATTATGAAACTGGTGTAATTAATCGTCTTGATAGGGACACTGTTAATGATTTAGAAGAACTGATTATTGCGAGTGGGGAACCAGGAGACACGTTAACTGTAAATGTTGGTATGAGAAGATGGGAAAAACACATCGAATGTTTCCCTGAAATTTCTTTACAGGATATTGCTTTAGAAACGTCAGACAGTCCAGTAATTCATCTTGACGTTTCATCAGAATGCCACGAAATTTCGCTTAAGGATATGTCAAAGCTTAAAAAGTTCTTGTTATGCGCCAATGGAAAGAAGATTTTACCAACACAAATGGATCAAGCACACAACCTTCAAGATTTATACATCTTTGATGATCCGATAGGTGATCATTTCCAGTTATCATGCAATGTTTTAAATCTACGAAAACTTGTCTTGTACAACTGCGGATTGACGACCTTTCCTTCATCCATAACCACGATGAAAGAGCTGGAGGTACTTGGGTTGTATTTCAATGATTTCCAAGACCAATCAGTTTCAGTTCGTGAGCTTGTGAAACTGAAGCGACTTACGATTTTCAGTTGTAACTTAAATGCATTTCCGAAAGGACTCAAAGATCTGATCAGTTTAGAAGATCTCGACCTTTCCTCCAACGGCAACCTTGGCAAGCAGCCATTTTCAATTCGTGAGCTAAAGAATTTGAAGAAGCTACATATGAGTTGGTGTGGTCTTGAAAAGTTCCCGGATGGACTGGAAAACTGTATTAGTTTAGAAGATCTCGACCTTTCCCTCAACGGCAACCTTGGCAAGCAGCCATTTTCAATTCCTAAGCTAAAGAATTTGAAGAAGCTACATATGAGTTTGTGTGGTCTTGAAAAGTTCCCGGATGGACTGGAAAATTGCATTAGTTTAGAAGATCTCAACCTTTTCTCCAACGACAACCTTGGCAAGCAGCCATTTTCAATTCCTAAGCTAAAGAATTTGAAGAAGCTACATATGAGTTTGTGTGGTCTTGAAAAGTTCCCGGATGGACTGGAAAATTGCATTAGTTTAGGAGATCTACGCCTTTCCTTCAACGGCAACCTTGGGAAGCAGCCATTTTCAATTCCTAAGCTAAAGAATTTGAAGAAGCTACGTATGAGGAAGTCTGGTCTTGAAAAGTTCCCGGATGGACTGGAAAATTGCATTAGTTTAGAAGATCTCAACCTTTTCTCCAACGACAACCTTGGCAAGCAGCCATTTTCAATTCCTAAGCTAAAGAATTTGAAGAAGCTACATATGAGTTTGTGTGGTCTTGAAAAGTTCCCGGATGGACTGGAAAATTGCATTAGTTTAGAAGATCTCGACCTTTCCTCCAACAGCAACCTTGGCAAGCAGCCATTTTCAATTCGTAAACTAAAGAATTTGAAGAAGCTATATATGAGTAACTGTGGTCTTGAAAAGTTCCCGGATGGACTGGAAAATTGCATTAGTTTAGAAGATCTCGACCTTTCCCACAATAATTTTGGTGACAAAGGATTTTCTATCCAAACTACATCACAACTGAGAACAATAAAGTTAAACAACTGTGAAATGGATCATGTACCAAATGGTATATTTGAACTTCCTAGACTTTCCTACTGTGATATGAGTTCAAACAAACTAAAAGAATTGCCTGAACATTTTACCACCTTAATCGCCAACAATGTGAAATTTAACCTTAAAGACAATGTGCTAGGTAAGCCACCACAAGTTATCTGCGACAACCCAAATGCGATACTGAAATATTTCAAAGACATTGCCAAGTTTGGTACAGTTCACTCTAAACGGCTTAGAGTGCAGGTGATTGGAAATTCTGGTGCTGGAAAGACGAGTTTGATTAACAGTTTATTGATGGGACAGTCAAAGTTGACTAAACCAGTGGAGAGGACTGAAGGTGTTGAGATTAGAAAGTGGTTTCCCGATCCTACGAATGAAGATCTTGAACTAGAAATCTGGGACTTCGGTGGTCACATGGAGTACCAAAGTGTAAGCCATTACTTCGTTGAAGAACATTCCTTGTTTCTTTTGGTTGTGGATTTGTCAGCATATGAAATGACTGATAAATCGTATCATGAAAATGCTGGCAAGTGGATTGATGAGTTAAAGAGCATTGTACTGCGGCCAGTAATAATGGCGGCTGCTACAAAATCTGACCTAGTTAAAGAAAGCAGTGTGAAAGATAGATGTGAGCATATGTTGAAAGAAATTGCCAGACAAGAAAGAAATGATATAGCGGCAATAAAAAGGGATAAAGAGCAGATCGATGGTAAGGATCCTTACAACATCAGTCGAATTAAGAAGCTTGAGTTAGCGACAAGAAAGAGGCCGGTACTCCCCAACAGCCTTGTGTCTGCATCAGATCGGGAAACTTGTCCCTCTAACACGGAAACAGTAATTGCCATTACCTCTGCGGTAGAAATACATGAAGAATCCATGTTCAAAAATGTAAGTGACACGGTCTTGTTTTCTTATCTACCCATTTAAGCAAATGTTATTGTTCAAAATTACTCTCACCGTATAAAGTATGTTATGAAACAGATCTTAAGGTGCGTTTTCCTTGCACACCATGGTGAGTTTTCAACATGCCTTGGTGTGGTTTTCTACATACATTGGCAACCCTTTTTCAGACCAACTAAGGTGTTTAAGTTAAAGCACCTTGAGGTGTGAAATTTAACATACATTCAATATTGCTATTCTACACACCTTAAGCTACATGTAAATAAATAAATGATAAGATAAGATGTTCATTGCAACTTAAGGTGTGTTATATAGCACAGCTTACTGTAAGATGTTTTGTTTAACAAATAGTTATCTACTTCATGGAATATGTGTGGTGATTGATGTGTTAGTTGGTGCGTTAATTTTAGGTTTTGTTTTGATTTGATAGCAGCAGCTATATTGGTTTCACAGGCCACATGACGCTCATTAATGATAGTTTGCTTAATCTGGTTTACAACTGGGTCATGTAACTCTGGGAGGGTTGGAGCATTTGCCATTACCAGGAGTTGATGACAATGGCTGGTGAAAAAAAATTCGAAGAAGCACTTTCAAATGATGTTGATCATTGAACTCAAAATCATCAGTCTAAAACCAAAGTAAAACACAAAATATCAACTTAAATTTTTAGGAAATTCCCAGAAAAAGACCACTACTGACATAAAGGTCTGCGAAAAAGACATTACCACCTTGTTAATTTTGTCTTGGGCCATGAGTCAACTTGTTTTTCACATTTGTACAAATCATGGATCACATTTGCTTGCATGGTTACGGCAGGATTATTTTCAATCTTAAAACCATTAGAATAAGTATGAGTATGGAAAAAAATTTGGACATGAAACAGAACATGCATGCTTTCCCTTTTACTCATAATTCCAGTTCAACAAGTCCTGTAGCTTGGCAAACCAACTGGCAAAGGTGTGTTGTTTGAAAAGTGTGTTATTGTTTGAAGGTAGTGTTAATGTAACAGGTGTGTCATGTGCAAAAGTGCATTTTACTTCAAATGTGTGTTAAATTAACAATCGTTGTTTTGAATAAAAGGTGTACCCTCAAGGTGTGCCATTTAAAGGTGTTTTTTGAAATATACCAAGGTGTGTTTCTTAACTTTTCATGTTGTCTTTTGTAACATGCCAAGGTGTGTTGTTTTTCACAGTTCTGCTGAGAGTTGCTGCTGGCCCCAGGGGGGAGAGGTAGAGAAGTTCGTAATGCCCCCAGTTGAAAATTATTTTGACTAAGCTCACTAACTATTAGGCAGAATGAAGCTATGTATTCTTTAATTTTAAGGATTTTTTTACAAGACATTTAATTTGGCCAATGAATTAATTGTAATGCACTAATACCTCACCGTATGGACTTAAGAAATGGACAAAATAGTAAAACAATGCAAAATTTAAATTAAAAAATACAGGTAATACAAAACTCAAAATTTTACAGCAGGTTTTTCAAACATTCTGTCACATCTAGTTAATTCAATATTCCATGAATGATAAGTTTATACTGTCTGTTCTCTAAGGTACTACTTCAAGGTTGAACCACGCACATTAATGATACAAAATCTGAATTCGATATTGTACTTTGCAGCCAGTGAAGCCTGCTTATTTCTTCTCGGCCTGGGGTCAATTTGACCACACTTACCCTCGGTTGGCATTACTGGGGTTTTTAAACATTGACATGTGTTTTTTTGACTCTAAGGTGTGCTAATAAAATGCCCCCCAAAAGTTGTGTTAAAATGACACACCTTGGTGTGTTTTCTATGATGCCTTTAGTTAGAAAGTACCTTATAGTGTAATTTTGTTGTGACAGGAGCTGCTGCGAATTGGAAGCGACAAAGATTTGTTTCCTCATCTGAATACGACTCTACCATCATTGTGGGTCGAAATTGAAGAATCATTGCCGGCCTTGATAGAAGAAATGACAGAAAGGAAAGACCCTCGGTTCCTAACATTTAACAAGATGGAAAGCTGGTTTTGTAATCATGATGAAGAATTTCAAAAAGATGTTGAGAGAAAAGCGACTTTGCGCGCTGTCCTGGATTATCTGGTTACTCTTGGAAAGGTTTTACGATTTGAACGCGTAGAACAGCTTCAAGATTTTGTGTTTCCAGATCCTGAATGGTTGATCATGTTGATCAAGAATGTCGTTCACCACGATTTACGTTCTAACCTTCTTTACAAGACAGATTTCAAAATTTGCAATATGGATGCCGGAAAGTTTGAAAACGAGAAGAAGGATCTGATTGATCGTGGATTGCTCTCAGAGTCCCTCTTACAATGCATTTGGTTTGATGCTGTTCCTAAAGAAACTGAGTTTAAGAAGCTTGCTCCTTTACTTTATCATTTTGACGTGGGCTATCAAATGACGAAGAAGGAAGCAGAGATTGAAAGAAAAGAAATAAGCAAGAACTACACGTTAATCCCAGCACTAATGCCTGAAGCTCGTCCCGATGCTATTGACACTAAATGGCCAAGAACTGCGTCCAAAGACAAGTATGAAGCAAAAAGTGAGTACAGATTTTGCAGTAGGGTTCCCGTTGGTTTATATGAACGGCAAATGGTCCGTTGCCATCGAGGCTCGGACTACATGTCTTACTGGAAGGAAGGATTCTTTGGAGTCTACGATTTGGATAAACAAAACGAGGTGACATTCTGTGTAACGAAGTGTAATGACCCACCGGACAAGATTGAACTTACTGCCAGGGTTGCCGAGAGTGGCCAAATAAAGAGCCTGTGGAAAGCTGTCTTACGTTTTCACCAGATCTTTGTTAACATGGTGAGGGAATTGTGGCCTGAACTTCGATACGCAATTTACAATAAATGTCACCAATGCGACGAGTGCCATCACGAAATGGACTTTGAAAGGCTTTTGGAAGCACCAAACAGCTACCCCGAAACAGTTGTCTGCAACTACACTGCTCAAGCTGGCCTAAATAAAGAGAGATCAGTCTATCCTCCTGCAGGTATACCTTTTGTAAGCTTTTCGTAATCATTTGGTAAGTTTTTTTTTAAATTTCGCCAATAGGAAATTAAGCCTTAAAGACAGTTCTGTCAACTAAATCTTAGTGACAAGTGGACGTGTTGTGGATGACATAATGAAAGTTGTTGCAACCCCGGTTTTACTTCGGGATTATGAAGTGTTCTGAGTAGAGAATATAAAAGGAGAAAACGTGCCACTTGTTCTTACATCCAACACCAGCAATTTGAGGAGAGCTTGGCAAAAGTCGAGGCACACAAATAGAACTAAGATCGCAACTAACAGAGGAGAATGAGACCTATTCCTTGATACACGCGGATGGCAGACAAAAATCAACCCCAACTGACGTTAACATGTCAATACTGATATAAATAGAGCTCCTGTCGACGAACTCACTCACTCCTGATGATAGCACTAGACTCAAGTATTGAAACATTGGGTTTATATTTTAAGTATTTCTCATAGTGAAAGTTTCCTTCAAACTTTCTCCGAGATATTAGTCTCGTGTGTTGTTTCGTTTACATTTTGCACATTTGCAGTTTTGCATAATGCAACTCTCTCGATTGGCTCCTCATAGGGTTTCAACGGAGTTATTCGTGCGGTCGAAGATTTTTGTATTCTCTATGTTCCACGTGAAGTTATCTGTTATAACCTTTATTCAGAACGCTTGTAGGTTCCAAAGTAAAACGGGAGTAGTTGACCATACTGAAATTGTAAAGTTTGAAGGAGATTTCGTTATTTGCCATATTTGAGGACCAAATTTGAAATCTTTGCTCACAAAGTAAAAAACACATTAAGACAAATTAAAATTTCCGAAAAGTCGTACTTACATTCTCCTTTTTCATCTTATACAGAGGTAGTGGAAGCATTTAAGAAAGAAACAAGTACAACTAAAATTTCAGGTAAACATAGTTTATTATTACACTTGCTAAATTTTAACAAACTCTGTAACTATCGTTGAAAGATTTGAAAAAAATTGTTCGTTAATACTTTCTTGTTACTTTGTAGCAACCGTGCGACCAACAAAGCGTTTTGAAGATCTTCCACAACTAAGCATTGCAGTTCCGAAGCTGAAAGACTTACAGGTACCCTACAAATCCTGGGAATATATTCATCTCCCTGCAGATGTCCTGTTGTTGACTGTCGACGACGAGGAACTCCTGAGCTGCTATTCTTACCTCAATAATGGCTTCAGCAGCTGCACCAAAGGTCTCGGAATAGTATACTTTGGACAAATTGGTGATGGCGTGAGGAAAGTAGAAACATGTTTGGTTAGATGTGGTCGTGGCTCCACTCAAGCCGGTGGCGCGCAGAATGTTGCGAGAACTGGTATCGAAATTTTGAAACCGAAAGTTGTGTTTGGTGTAGGGTGTTGTGGCGGGCTGAAGAAAGAGAAGACGAAGGTCGGAGATGTGGTGATATCTGCAAAACTAACCACATATGCAGACAAGAAAACCATCAACGATCGACCACAGTGGCGTGGTAACATATTAAATGTAAGTAAGAATATCGGAGATCATATCAAATACGCTGCCGACGGTTGGAAACCACCAATGAAAGATCCAGAATCCCGTGAAGTGAAGGTCCATCGCGATGCAGTAATTTTAACAGGCCCAGAGCTGGAGAATTGCCCTAAAGAAAGTGAAGAACTTCTTAAACAATTTCCTGAAGCCATTGCAATCGACCCTGAAGGGCAAGGTGAGGGGATATGAACTTGTTAAACATTTTAACAGAGTGTGTATGAGGTTGAATATGACAGCGAGAATTACCAACGCCGGGGTTTGTGTAATCAGCCAAAGTTGAAGGCAGAAGTGCATCAAACAAACCAATGTTTGATATTTCTCGCTGTCATAGGAAAACTGAAGTCAGTTATTGTTTTATCATGTGCAGATGATAACTTATGTTGGGTGAAAAAAAGGGTATGCGATCGCACCCCCGACCCCTCTGGGATATGTCCGTGATTATATGCTTGTAAAGATAAGGTTCAGAGCAAAAACACGTAGTTATTCAATCCTGAGTAATCTTAACAGCTGCTGTGCAGAATGAAAATGACTGTCCGTGGACGATGCCACCGCGAGCCACTAATGAGCCTGGGGCAAATAAAGTGTTGTGGGTCTATCCTTACGCAACACATGCCCCGTTCCTAATTTTCCCCTGTGCAAAGGGAATCGGGGCTCATTGATGGGTCGGTTCTAAACCACGTACGATCCAAGTCCCTGAACGTTCCAGGCCACTAAAATATTTACCCACCAACGACGGTCTCTCGGCAATCCAATCTTGAGAAATGACGTAGTTCCTATATGTATAAAAACCCGTGTATGTGGATATGACGTAAGGAATTCGGGCCATGTGGTTGTACGTTTCTGTCTGTAGGAAACCAAGCTAAGGTGACATCAAAATTGAATAATGTTGGCTTTCCGGATGTGTTTTTGACCATTTAGTCCGTTTATTTAATCGTTTGTTTAAGTACCATCAGTAACGGTAATAACGGAATGTGAACACGAACTTGGTTCCAGCAGCGATTTTTTTGGTTTACAGGAACCGAATGGGGTGAAGTAGTACAATTTTTAGCCTATATACAGTTAGAAAGAAACTGTATCAGTTGTTTGTTTTGGTCAGTACTGGTACCACTCATACATTTTCAGACATCACAATTTAAGCCAAACTGCGGAAACAAATGGGTGAAAGAATGCGAATAAAAGGACAGACTATTTCGGAGATGGGAAAATGTTCACAGACACAGCGAGTTATATACTGTTTTTCCTCCATTGATGGGTTAACCCAGCAAAAATAGTCTTGCTCTTGATACCTTAGTTATGTCTCAGCAACCACGTGCTCAGCTACTGTGAAGAATTTTATACAAGGCATTTTTTTTCAGGGGTATATACTGCAGCTTTTGAATGTGAAGTAGAATGGGTTGTCGTTAAAGGAATCTCTCATTATGCCGATGGTAGTGAACCAGAAACTGAAGAGCGGAAACGTTTTGCAAGTGTTATGGCAGCGTCAGTTGTTAAGCATATCTTGAAAGAGCCAGATATTTTGAAGGATTGGCTCAACTATCAAGGGATGAACTCGCACCGTCGAGAAACAGGTAAAATTAATGTTAATGTTCACTAATTTTTTTTATGGGCCACTCTAGGAAAGATTAAATGACGCTTATTAATGTGGATAGTAGACGATCTTTATATTTCTGTTATGTCAGAAATTGCTGCTTGATACTGCTACAGCTCAAGCTGCATGCTTTGAGCCTTTGACCCTCAGAAAAGCTCTGAGCTCCAGGTTGAAATCTAGCCCATGACCCTCTGAATGCAAGCGAGACGCTCTAAGCTTCTTTGCCTCGCGTCATTAGTTGTAACTTTCGAAGTAGCGTTCGGAACTGTTTAGCCCAGAGTGGCGTCAGATTATATCTCATTCTCTACCTGGTTGTGTTGGAAATTTGTTCGTTCACTGTCACGCCAATTATGTTAAGAACGTGTTTTGTTCAAAAATAAAACATTTAAATAAAAAAAAGAGAAATCTTGTATTGTCCAGTAAGAAACTCTCACTAAACTATTGTGTTTTTAAGACTGCTTGTATTTTTGCTCTTTACAGTTGCCGCTGGAGTCAACGATAAAGCCTCCGACACCAACAGAAAGCCATTCTTCGTTCGAGATCTTGAGAGTAGCTTAAAAAGTAAGGTGTGTCAGTTGCTAAACAAGAAATCAGTTCTAAAGAGGGACTTTCGTGGACTTGCTGCGACAATGAAATTCGAGAATAGTGAAATAGAATTGTTTGAGCAGTGTGACAATCCAACGGATGCTTTATTACAAGAGTGGGGGACTGGGAAAGAGGCCACAGTGGAGAATTTGATCAAACTTCTGGAGAAGATGAAGAGGGATGACGTGATTGAGATCCTGAAAGAAGCTTAAGCACTGGTTTCAACAAAAGGAACGCAGCCAAATTTCCACCGAGTTCAAATTCTTGAGAACCAGCCGAAGATTACGTACACCTGGTCACCTCCAGCAACAATAGTCAAACTGTGCAACGACAACAGTCACGCCATCCAACAAGTCACAGGGAATGCAGTTTCCACCAACAATCTACCCAAACCAAGGAAATGCTCCGATATCCAGTTACAACAATCGACTCGTCATAAGCCGCGGGGACCCACGCAATGAAATACCAGAGACTAGAGTGAAGTGACCGTGATTAAGCCAACCAGATCAACAAACAGCAGAGAATGCAGCGACGATAATCGGGACAGATAGAGACAATGAATTCCAAGGGATGTAATGACGGCAATCGAGTCACCTACACCTAATAATTACTAAAGATTGAAGTGCGGGAAATCAAGCCATCCACACCGACAAATGCAAGAGAATGCAGTGACTACAGTAGACCATTTCAGACCCAACCAAAGCAAGACAATGAATTGTGAGCAATCGAGCCATCCACACTAACATATCTCAAACAAAGGGGTAACAGCAATCCAGCCAGCCACACCCAACCAGTTCCAGAAATGTTGTAACCACAGTCAAACCAGTGTCATCCAGAAGTATCCGGGAATTCAGATCCAGTCATCGAACAGGGAATCCAGTCATGACTAATGGCAGGGTATCTAATAAGAGCCAAACTCACCCAATGACGCTGTGTTCAATGACTGCAATTGATCCATGATCCAGACACAACTGACGGGAGAGTATCCAACGGCAGTAATCGATCTATCCAGATACGATCAGTAGCAATGTATCCAATGAGAGCACTCGGTCCACCCAATCTTAACCAATGCCAGAGAATGCAATGACAGCAATCGAGCGATTCAGACCCAGATGGTGCCAGAGATATAATGTAATATCTATAAATATAATGACAGCAAAGGTTTTCCCAGACCCAACAGTTATGAGGAGATTTCATGACCTCAGTCAAACCATTAAGCTCCACCGAACGCCAGATTATGAAATGGCCGTTATCAGCTACTAACATCTAACAAATAGCATGAAATATAGTGACAGTTATGGATGTTTGAGAAGTGTTGCATAGTTTAGTGATTTAATTAAACGGAGACCACGGAAATACAATGTAATATGTTTTTTATAGTAGTCTTCAACTAATATGTAATAACTGACAGCATTGAGACATGTAAATATATTGCGCATTTTCAATGAATTTATACATTTTTAAGTTTTAAGTGTGTTGGTCATTTTGTCTTAAATTTGGTAAATAAGGGCTTTTGATATTTTTTTCGACTCAGCAACTGTAAGAGACCTCCACATTTTTCCACTTCAGGACACTGAAAATGACCGTCTAAAGATTTCAAGTACTGAAATATTCTCGGATGATAAATGTACTCCAAATCTCCGAAACGTTCGCCTCTTCAACACAAAAATAAATCGGTGAAATCACACTTCAAATCTTCATTAATGCAGGGCTTAGGCCTCCATGCCTTGCAGCCGTTCAATATTTCATTATCATTCGACAGCTTTAAGAAATAGAACAAGAAGCATACTCTGAGAAACAGCATCTTGTAAACTGAATATTTGAGTCATAACACGCGGCGAAAATGATCATCGTAATATTCCGACTTTGTTAGGAAGTCGTTGTCAAACTCCATATGTTACAATCGGAGCTGTTATTTATGTACCAAGGTGATAGAAATGGTGAAATTATCGTAGTTTATTTGCCTTGCCTCAGTAATTTCGTTGTTACACTCTCCATTATGCAAGTATATAAAAAATAGGTTTGTAACATATAAAGTTTAACAATGACTTTGAAGAAGTTGATCGTCCAGGTTAGTGTAGTCTTGAGAAAGACTGTTGGTTGAAGTGACTGACATTTCGACAGCCTTAGCGGCGGTCATCTTCAGAGTCAAAAGGCTGTCGAAACGTCAGTCACTTCAACCAACAGTCTTTCTCAAGACTACACTAACCTGGACGATCAACTTCCTCAAACATGTCACGATTCTTCCAGGTTCAAACCATTTACTTTAATGACTTTGAAATGAAGTCTAAATATTACCTTGACCATTTTCGTCTTGTATTATAACTCAGACGTGTTGTTCATAGGATGTTGTTCGTCGGAGCATTTTTCTTGCTTTGGTACAATATTTCTCTGGTTAGCTATTAGTATTTATGTCAATTTACGCTCATACTTCTTAAAATTCCTACAATAAAACAAGGCTTTTCGCTGCCGTACTGTATGTTTCGTTGGTTAATCATGAGTATTTATCCAAATATATGTTTATACTTGATGAACCAACCAAACTTTCCGTAAACCTACAAGCCTGGAGGATCCTTTATCCGGCCTATTTTTACAGTCTGTTCCGATTCATGTTGAAACTAAAAGCGTAGCAATTTAGTTTATTACTTCATCTAGACCCTTCATCAGTGACACGTAACTGGATCATAATAATTATCATCAATCGTACACTATCGATACACCTATCTTATCACTTTCTTTATAATATGTCTTGTAACCATCTTTCCTATATCCGTGCAGAACGTAATGAAATAAAATGAATAATTTAAGTAACATACCACAGAAAACAGAAATATTATCAAAAAACTGGAGTGAACAACAAGTGGCAGAAAGCAATAATAAGCACGGCCAAATGCAGGGAGTTTACTTACTATCCGGGTGTGTCATATAACACCAAGGTCCAGTAGTCTTAGGTCTAGTGTTACTACAGGAGGAAACCGAAGTACCCGGAGAAAACCTGCAATGTTTGGTAGAGTCAAATTGGACAACACTCTTCTCACATTTGAACAAGGTAACTTTACTAATATATATACCTGCATGGAGTCGGAGTCGAATCCTTGTCACAGTGGTGAGACTCATGCACTACCACTGTGTTACCAAGTACTCACTTAAAATTCCGTACATGTAATTTTGCCAATTCCAGATACTTCAACTAAAACATAATTTTAGTCAATATAGTTGCGAGCGAGGATCCAGGCGGGAATCTCAATTTCAGAACAAATATTAATGCCCAGCAAAGTACACGCAAAAAGGCCATAATTTGCAAAAGAAATAAGTTTATTAATAGCACTAACGTTTCGTTTTGTCTCGCAACATCATCAGAGTATGAATAAATTAAACGGGTATTGTATTTACAAGGTCAGAGATATAAAGTAGGTGTTATATTACAAGATGTATGGGAAACGGAAATGGATAGAGCGGTTAAAAGAGAGAGAGAGAGGAACAGAGCTTAGATCGGCATTCAAGAAATTTTTAAGTTTAGAAATAATAAGACTTTCTCTTACCAAAAGTTCAGAGGCAGAAGAACAGGAGGATAGGATTTTAAAGTCGTTGAGTGATGCAGTGATGCCTCTGAACTTTTGGTAAGAGAAAGTCTTATTATTTCTAAACTTAAACCTTTCTTGAATGCCAATCTAAGCTCTGTTCCTCTCTCTCTCTTTTAACAGCTCTATCATTTCCGTTTCCCATACTTCTTTTAATATAACACCTACTTTATATCTCTGACCTTGTAAATACAATACCCGTTTAATTTATTCATACTCTGATGATGTTGCGAGACGCAACGAAACGTTAGTGCTGTTAATAAACTTATTTCTTTTACAAATTATGGCCTTTTTGCGTGTACTTTGCTGGGCATTAATATTTGTTCTGAAATTGATAATTCTAGTCAATTGTTTAGGTTGGAAATCAAGAATTTTAATTATACTTAAATGCGTGGAATAAATTGTTTAATGATTTAGTTGGATTATTGATGCGACGTCTCCACCTCCCATGATCAGCACTTATTACAATAAGTGGTTGTTCTATGCATATTTAGTGATAGTTATGCTCACATACATATTTTACATATGGAGTTATATGTGGCATGGAGTTATAAATATGTCATATAGAGTTATGCACATAATAGTAGTTTCATACATATATAGTGATACTTTTACGAACAAATTTCAATTTCAAAGCCATCGCAGAGCGTAACGTCTGCGCATCTGTATGTTCGAGCGATGGAATGATAAAAATTGATTGGTCGGTTGTTCTCGACATGAACAAAAATAAACATATCGTAACAGTCGATAGACCAGACGGGAACCGTAATAAAGTTAGAAATATTGAAGCGTAGCAACTACTTTTCAAAAGTGCCATAGTGAATGAAACATGTGGAGAAAATTATCATAGAAATATTTAATTCACTGACGTTTCATTGTGCAGCTTATTGAACAATTATTCACCGAAAGCGAAATGAATATTGTTGAGTAATCTCCGAGATGATGTCGAGGGAATTATTCAATAATATTTACTGGACCATTTAGTATAATTTTAGTATAATTACACAGGTGATTATTTGAAAGAAAGCAGCGAACTAGCGCTTTTAAGTCTCCTCGGTAATATTTTCATAGCTACCCACAGTCTTGTTTCTGAGTCTTTACTGTTATATTCACCTGTAGGTGATCATTGAGATTGATGACGTATATTTCTAGCCAATTACCGCGCGGGATTTTCGATAATCACCTGTGTCATAATAAAACACCTCCAGAGTGTGATTAGGATTAATATTTTAAAGTATCTCGACTTAAGTACGTAGAATAAAACATATTCCGGAAAATAGAGACATCTTGGAAAAACTCAGGATATGGGTCAAAACAAGACGAGTGTATGAGACTGTAATATTTCGACTTTATTACAAAGTCATCGTCAGTTAGAATGATATACAAAACAAGCCAAGGTATATATATACAGTGTGATGTTGACAACTGAAGTTAGGAATCCTATACCTGAGATATTAGCACGACAGAACGCATATCAGATACCATAAGGTTTGGCATAAGTTTGTCGACCTTATGGCATCTGATACTCACCTGTCTCAGTCATCTTACCTCATCTTACACATTAGTATTGTCGGGTCAGTTGTTGTCAATGACTTTTACCCTGTAAATAATAGCTTCCTCTCGAGATAATTAATTAGCAATGCGTTCTGTCGTGTTAATATCTCAGGTACAGGATTCCTGACTTCCGTTGTCTACATCACACTGTATATATAGACCTTGGCTTGTTTTGTAAATCGTTCTGTCTGATGATGACTTTGTAATAAAGTTGAAATATTACAGTCCTATATACTCGTCTTGTTTTGACCCATATCTTGAGTTTTCCAAGATGTTTCTCTTTTTCGGAATATGTTTTATTTTATACTTTTTGAAGTTGTCGGCTGGTCGTGGTTTTAAGTGCGCAGGTTATTTACAAAAACATATGTGACTATAAAGTAGTGACGCTACTAGGACATGTGGGGATCCTTGGGATAGATTACTTGGTGTTCCCTGCCCTATCCAGGTCGATACCAACCATACGGAAGGCGTATGGGTGGCAATTTGAAGGTATTAGGTAAGCTCGTGTTTAAAATTCGGTAGGTAAAGCATTTCTAGCGTTTATTTAAAAATTACAAAAGCACAGGGGTGGACTGGGCTCGAAACTTTTACCGGGAAGTGTTCTTGGAGCGCCCCATCATCAGTATTGCGGGTACGTTCAGGGGGGCGGAGCATGTTCCCCAGGAAACTTTTGAAATTTAGAGTCTCAGAAATGTTATTTCCTGCATTCTGAGAGGTGATTATTAAGAAATCTGAAGGATGTAAAATGTTATGAAAACGGCCCAGCGACCCTCAGATCGACCTCCCCACCGGGAACACTCCCCGTGCTCCATATGGCCAGTCCACCACTGTCAAAGCGATTGCTATTCACTCTCATTCTTAAAATGACACATGAATCACCTGATATTATTCAGTTCAAAAAGGTTTTTGCACTGACTACTTATTTGCAGAATACGGAAGCCGCTCAGTGCAGTTTTAGAGCACAAGAAATCGAATTACTGTACAGAATTTTAACGGTAATGTTCAGGGGACTTCCAGGGAAAATTCTCATGCGCGTTCATTCTCATTCTTTGGTAGATCTTTCACACATACTTAGATCAAGTACTGAAGAGACGGCGGGTCAAACTTTTGCCTTAATGTGACAGTTCAATCTTGCTGCAAACTGAAAAAACTTTGAACTTTATTCGAGCAAATTCATGCCGTCATGACATGATGATGTTAATGACGTCACAAAATACTAAGGGGGACCAAGGCTTTCATCCATCTTTTCCACCCTGTTGTTGCGCCATTGACTGCACGAAAAAATAGACCATGGCGTTTTCGTTGTAACTTAAATGCTGTTCGTTCCAGCAATATTTTCTTCGGCCACCCCGAGGATCATTGCCATAACAAGCCACTTTACTTTCAGCTAGTACGGTATATTCATTTTGACCAAAAGTTAAATAAATATAACTTAAAAGACCAACGTCAATTTTAAGTCACTCGTTTTCCTTGAGTACGACACAAATTGGAAAGTTTTCCTTGACAAGTCATCTTTTTCAGAAGCTGGTATGAGCATCTTTTTGAGCAAGGTCCCTTGTCAAGGACAACCTGGACGTGTGTACGGGGATTTAGTGTTCAACATGGTTCGAGTATGTAATCTCCAAAATCATACACTATTAATTATTTTCATATATCATAGAAATGTTACACGTAATCGTCAGTCCAAATTTTAGCCAGTTCATTCCAGTTATGGTAAAATTCACTCACTTTTGCTGTCAGTTGTTGTGTGTGGTCGTCGCCTACAAAAGACAAGATCAGAACTTAAACAAACAACATGAAGTGCCTTTGTGTCTCCTTTCGATTCCTTCCGACAGGACCTGCCATATTATATATAAAGCAGAAAAAATACACACATATTCAATTCTTATATAGCACTTCTTATCGCGTGCAACTATTGAAGATCAGTCCTTTCCCGCTCACTGAAGTTGTGCAGTCTGTAGAGGAGTTTGTTCATTGGACAGGTATGAACTTTCAGAGCTTTTTAATTTGGCCAGTGTTCTTTATTATTTGGAACTTATTTTCAAAAGAAGAATAATATTAGCTGAATTGAAAGAGTTTACTTGGTTTACTTTCGATAGATTGAGCGTGAATGTTAACTCCCGGGGTATTTTATGCGTCATTAATACGTATCTGTCGACTGAGGGTAGCATATCTAAGAATGCTGGTAAATGGGGCCTTTGATATGGGGAATTTAAAGCCTGCATGATCGAACGCATTTAACATTTCATTCTACATCGCTCAACATTGTTGCATATAACATCTTAAGCTTGTATGGACACCCAAATTCAATGATGTTGAATGTCTTAGAAGGATATTGAATGACGTTGAAAGAAATCTGAAAGTGTTCAAATTTTTGCTCAACATGTGTTCAACGTCTGTAACATTGCTATTGATATTGCCGATGGTTGAACATGATAATGTTGCTTACGTCTGGCCATCCACAGCTAATATTCAACATCTTTCAAAATCGTTCAACATTGTTAAAAGGCGTTGAACGAAATGTTGAAAGCGTTTGACCGGGGGTTAATGTGTACGCTTCCGTACACAGCAGCAAATGCAACTCGTCTTGGGGACTTGCTCAAGAGATACTACTTACCTCAAGCATATGATTCAAATTGTGAATGAAAACTTAGTCGTGTTAACGGGAATTTACCGATTAGTAATGAATCAGTAAAACGTGGAAAGCATGTTGGACATCGCAACATGGGCATCACAAAACATTCGAAATCTGGATTTCCTGAAAATTTATATTTAGCACGTTTCATTCAAAAAGCTTTGCTGATCTTGGAATCGATGCGGCAATCATTAGCTGATCACTTGTTTCATTCCAACAACATTCTGGATATGATGAAGAGGATTACCAGTTTCAGTCCTTCTAGTGGCAATCCCTTTCCGAGATATTAAATACGAAGAACCTGAGCTCATAAAGTATACATACATACATACATACATACATACATACATACATACATACATACACACATACATACATACACACATACATACATACATACATACATACATACATACATACATACATACATATATATATATATGATGAAAAGTTTGTTCTCAAGCTTTATCTCAGAAAATTTCTGAGTTCCCCAACGGGAATCGAACCCGTGTCTCCCGATTGCCGATATAGTTGTTTTACCACTAGACTGGCATCTATATGTTTGATTTATTGGTGAGATTTAAACAATCATATGTAGCTTGTCTTCAGCCAGTTGATTGTCCATGAGCGATCACGGAAAAGAAAGACGCTCAGTGAGGAGTTTAAAGTAAAACTATATGTTGACCGATAGCGGGAAAGTAAAGGAAAGTAGAATAAAAGATTTACCAAGCAAAGAACTATCATGATTGGTGGGATAACAGTTCATTGATCGAATGGATATACGTACCTCGACAAGTGATCAACGGAATCATAATATTTATTTCTTTACTTGTCTTTCCAAAACTTCTTCTAATAGGACTAGCGCAGTGACCAGTAGTCCTAAAATTTCAGTAGCCCAAACCCAATTTTTACTAGTCCTGGACTAGTGGACTACCGCTAAGGTTGAGCACTGTCATCAGAATTTCGAGGTTCTGTCAACTCGACATCAACCACCTTAACAACAGACAGCACTAAAATTCACGACATTCCAGTCTTATTATAAGGCTAAAGATCGTTCTTCGGGTGCGTACGCAAAGTTACGTATTCTGATTGGTCACTGTAACGAGTGTCGTAGTTTATGGGTGCATGTGGGGCTTGTAAACCCCCTAACCGACAAAGTTTGTAAAAGTATTGAAAATTCGAGCAAAAAAAAAAGTAATAAATTTCGGAGAAAATTTGGTTTAATTTGGTGCGTTAAGTTAAAATCCTTTTTTGTTACTGATTTATTTACATAGAGTAAAACATAAATGCCGAAAAAGAATGACATCTTCAAATCCCAAGATATGAGCCAATAACCTGACGAGGAATGATTGCGAGGATGACTTGACAATGACTTTGCAATAAAGTCGAAGTATCATCGCAATTATTCGTCGTCTTGTTATTGACTCATATCTTGGTTTTCAAGATGTCATTGTTTTTTGGGATTTGTTTTTTACTTGATTTTATCAAATTGTCTGCTGTCACCTGATTCATTCATTCATTCATTCATTCATTCATTCGTTCGTTCATTCATTCACTCATTTATTTATTTATTTATTATTTACTTATTTATTATTTACGTACTTATTTATTTATTTATTATTTATTTATTTATTATTTATTTATTTATTATTTATTTATTATTTATTTATTTATTATTTATTTATTATTTATTTATTATTTATTTATTTATTATTTATTTATTATTTATTTATTTATTATTTATTTATTTATTATTTATTTATTTATTATTTACTTATTTATTATTTACGTACTTATTTATTTATTTATTTATTTATTTAATTTAAACACGGTAACCTATCAACACAAAGCCGCTTTCCATAGGGCCATTATATAAAGACTTTGCGAGTACTAATTTATTCACAATTTATTTACAATTATTATCCTGATATTTAATACAAATATTAGGGCTGAGGTGAGGCTACAACGTACATGGTCTGATTGAGTGTCAAATTCAGTCGGGCAATTTTTCAAACCATACAATATTCGGGCAAATTGAGCCGGACATCCCCCTGGCAAAATGGGTTAACTACGCAGCCGGCTGTACGGTCCGACACTTGACGATACTGGACCGGTCCAATACGCTTTTTACTCCTGACCGGCAAGTTTTGGCGGGAAAAATCTTTGAGCTGATTTTAATGAAATTGAACTAGAATCGACTTTTTATTATGAAATGTTCGGAGTAATAAAGTGTGCAAGAACAGTATTACTGCACTTGTTTCACGCTAATTGTATAAAAGTACGATAAATGAATGTTTAAGTGGTGGAAACAAGAAGCCCAACCAGCAAGTCATGAAGTAAGGTAAACAGCAACATTTAACGACGAAAACCGGGCTAAAACATGAAAGAAGACCAAGCAACAACCATATAATGAATACTTTTTTAACCTAATTTGCTCCGTTCATGCGAGAAAGTATTTGCCTTTTCCTTCTACTTTCTGTTATTGCAGAGCAGTCTTTTGACTGCTATGCAATAACAGAAAGGAGAAGGAAAGCGTGAACGAAACCGAATTTTGTCTTCATTGTTGATGCTTTCGGATAACTGTCATGGGAAAACTGCTTGTTTTTGATGATTTGCTTCATTAGTGTTGATGACTAAATATTTTAAATTTTTTGATTAAAGGTAAAACGTGCACTAAAGACCTAATTAAACTAAACAAGCAACCAGACAATGGTTGCAACAAACACGATGCTGGATTAGGGGCTGAAACACGTTGTGCAGTCGCCGTGGGGTTGCGTGAACTAGAAAAGTTGACAAGAGCGGGATTTAAAGTCGCATCTTCGGGTTACCGGACCGCTACTCTACCAATTGAGGCATTGAGTCAAACGGGAACAGTATGCTCGTTTTATCCAATTTAAGTGAATGAAAGATTCTCTCGACTTCTTAATACTCGATATCCGTGAGGATGTGTAGTGTCTTGACTCTATTTCAGAATCATTCTCAGGGTAACATGAGCCGAATATTTCATGAACCCACACTTTTGTAGTTGACTTTTCTAGTTGACTTTAGCAGTTTAAGTTAATTCATGAAATAATCTGTTCATGTTACCCTGAGGATGTTTCTGAAATTGGTAGTTTGACTAATCCATCTTTTGACCATAGTCGCTTCAGTCGCTTCACTCTTATTTGCTGATATTAGACTGGTTCGCATGCAGTACGCGTGTGCACTCGAGCTTATCACCGGCAGAATATTGTCGCGTTCTGGGGTCAAGCTTTAATACACTCGACCAGGAACTACCCCCTGTAGGTTTTGCATGAATTTCACGACCTTTCAAATTTATTCGGCTTACCAACCGCAGTCTCTGCTTCGTGGCACACACTGAACTCGGATCTTTGGGTTTCCGTATCACTGCCCTACCAACTGATGTATCGAGTAAACTGTGAACAGTGTTCCAGTTTTATCCACTTTACTAATGCACCTAAGCGGAAGCCACTGTATGTTAATAATGTTATACTATTGTAAGGTCACACATATGTCAAACTTGCACCTTAGCTCGTCATCTGAGTCTTGGTAGCTCAATGGTTAGATCGTCTCACTGGTCATTAGAAGGTCGTGGGTTCGATCCCCGCCTGGGGTTCATAAATCGTTTTTCTGAGGACAGAGCTTGACGAACGTTCATCCGTCATTCAAGATTGTCGATACAGTTGTCTCCCGATAACTCAAACCTTCGGGGTAAATCGAGAAAGGTTCGAGTTATCGGGAGGTGGCATCAAAAGATCGGAAATGAGGGAATAAAATTGCATTTTGTCTACATGATTCGTTACTATTCAGTCAAAGTGCGTTTTGGTCAGGTTAATTTAAGAGAAAGAGTACCAACGAAATGATACGTTGCCAACAAAACAACAAAACACATTTTATGTGTACTTATTGCCAAGACACTAAAGAACGTAACACAAAGACAGTTACACACTTCGTTGTGAGTGCAAGCTGCTCAGTTTGATTCAAAGTAAATTTAAATGTTCTGAACTATGTTTTGGTATCATCACACTTTATTGACTAATGAGCTTTGAGTTATCAAGGGGAAAATTATAAAGAAAATAAGCTGAAGGGAAAACAATTTCACTTTGACTTAGAGGGATATTCGAGTTATCGAGGGTTCGACTTACCAAGGGTAAAATCACAGTAATAGTATAAAGCAGATCGAGGGAAATTGATTTTGGTTCAAGTCAGCTCGAGCTTCGAACTATCTAGGGTTCGAGTTATCGAGAGTCAACTGTAGGTCCTTTGTGGTGTTCAACTTACACCGAAATCTAATGCGTTCCCCAAAGACGTTGTAGTAATATCAGATACTTGATAAAGGTTACTCTTTGTTTTACCTGGGACAGCTTTCATTCTTCATCTAGATCTTAAGCCATTAAGAATGGTTTGCATGAAGAAGAATTGTCTCCCGTTTGATGGTCTACCCCAGTTTTAAACTTGCACCAAGATTGTATGTACTGAAAAGTTATCAGAAATACTGTACTTCGGTTGTCCTCTTCCCTGAGTCAAGTTTTTTATCGATCAAGTCACACGGATCTCGTGAAATCAGTTTGTAATCAATGCTGGTCATGTCAGAGTTGTCCCTAGCAGGACAACTGAATATTTAAGTTGGAAATAGTTGCTTCACCCCAGGGTTACTCTACCTTACTATATAAGCGGCTCCTATTCCAGAATAACCATTCCCTCCTTCGTGACAGATAAGCGGTTTCTCACCTAAAAACTTTGCTGCGTTACACAGCCTTAAAATGGATTTGTTTGTTCTACTGGTTCTCGTCTGTTTTGGTTGAAAGCCCATCTGCCTCATTGTATAATATTTGTAAGATAGACTGCGGGCGCAAGCCCTGAACTGGTTCGGTGCGCCCCAGGCATAACTTCTTGTCATGGTCGAAGTTTTCGAAGGTTCTATTTACCTATTCAAATAAAGTAGATTCCATTCAAGAACTAACTCAATATTTTGTATGGTGCCGACTCCCGGGAACGTGTAACAACGTCTTCAAGGTAAAGGAGAGACTTTTTCTTTTCTGTAACGCTGTGAGTAACTGTTAAATGTAATCATGTCTGAATTAAAGAGAAGGATCAAGATACGGAAGGCTCATCGAAGCTACGTTCAAAAAATGATGGACAGTGCAGCAGAGATCATTGCTGCTAAAGAGGAAGCAGGTTACAGGAAACTGAATTTGATCTTGGCAACATTAAAGGCCAAATCTGATGAACTGAGGAAATTCGACAACGAGATTGTGAGTTTGATTCAGACCGACAACATTGACACTGAAGTTGAGGAAAGCTGCGAGTTTAACTGCGCTATTCAAGCGAGGATTACGGAAATTGAAACGCTTATGGCCAAATCCGAAGACACGAAGAGTACTCAAAAACCGACCACTCTGAATGCGGAAGGAAACGCTCATGCCAAATTACCGAAGCTTCATTTGGGAAAATTTTCTGGAAACCCAATTGAATGGCCTTCATTCTGGGACTCTTTTGATTCAGCTGTGCATAAGAATTCTAGTTTAAATGGTGTAGACAAGTTTAATTATTTAAGATTTCTCCTGGAAGGATCAGCTGCAAATGTTATTTCTGGACTAACTCTAACAAATTCAAATTATGATCATGCAATAGAATTGCTGAAGAATAGATTTGGCAATCGTCAAGTGATAATTACAAGCCACATGGATGCACTTACGAAGTTACAAAGGATTACAGCTCCGCACGACGTGAAGGCAATTCGACAACTTTACGACGCAGTAGAATCGCATATCAGGGGTCTGGAGAGCCTAGAAATTTCTGATGAAATGTATGGATGTTTTCTGACTCCAATAATCATGCAGAAATTGCCTGAGGAAATTCGTATTATGATGTCTCGCGAGCTTTCATCCGAGACCTGGGTGCTAAAGGATATTATGCAGGCGTTTAACAAGGAGTTGAAACTCAGAGAACAGTGTACATTCTCTAAGGATCCAAAACCTCCCCAAGACAAACATCCTAGGAATGGTGATAGAGGTAAGCAACCTCATTCTTCTTCTGCACTCCTTTCAGATGCTCCACCCCAGCAGTCTGTCTGGTGTTCTTACTGTAACCAAGCACACCCCAGTGTAAAATGTGGCATAATTACCAGTGTAGAGGCAAGGAAGCAACAACTAAGAAAGAAGGGCAGATGCTTTCAGTGTTTAAAGGGTGGACATGTAGATAGAAATTGTAAGGGTAATTCAAAGTGTTTAAAGTGTCATGGATTACATCACACATCTATATGTGACAAGGATTCAAGACAAGTAAGCAAGGAGGGTACCCAATCTAGCATGAATTCAAGCAGTCATAATAATAACCCAGCATCAACCAGTATGTATGTGGATGAGTCTAGGAGGTCTGTACTCCTACAAACAGCTAAAGCTAACATTGTGAGACCTGAAGATGGAAGAAACTCAGTGACAATTCGATTGGTGTTTGATTCGTGCAGTCAACGGTCTTATATTTCGCAAGGTATTAAGGAAAGAATGAAGCTCGCCGTTATTGGAAAGGAAAGTCTACTGATTAAAACTTTTGGTGAAGGAGATGCCAAACTACGTGAATGTGAGGTGGTACAAGTTGGAATCAAGACAATTAGTGGTGAAATGGTTTATGTACGTGCATTTGTCATCCCAGTTATTTGTGGAGCATTGAGCCAGCAGCCAATTCAGTCTGCAAGATGCAATTATGAACATTTAAGAGACCTCTTCTTGGCAGATGATTCATCTGGAATCGACGAGCTACCGATTCAAATGCTTGTTGGAGCTGATTACTACTGGTCGTTCGTGGATGGAGCAGTCAAGAGAGGAAGACCAATGGAACCGGTAGCCTTATCCACCAAACTGGGATACGTTCTATGAGGCCCAACAGCTGGTAACCTCAAGGCTGGCAACTCCAATTCGGTCAACCTTACTGCTACCCATGTTCTTAAGGTTGGAGTAGAGCATATCGAGAACGATCCATTGAGTACAGAACTGCGCCGATTCTGGGACTATGAATCGTGTGGCATTCAAGACAAGAGAACTCCACTATATGACAGGGTTGTAGAGGATATTGAATTTGTTGATGGTAAATACCAAGTGCGACTGCCATTCAAGGAGGATCATGAACTACTTCCGGACAATTTCTTGGTCGCTAAATCAAGATTAAACGCAGTTCTACGACGACTTAAGTCTAACCCTCCGGTGCTGAAACAATATCATGAATTCAGGAGCAACTTTATCAAGGCATCATTGAGCCAGTAGAAGAATCTATCCCAGTGGAAACTGGACAAGTTCATTACCTTCCACACCATGAGGTACTACGCACAGATAAACAGACTACGAAGCTACGAGTGGTCTATGATGCTAGTTCGCGAGCAGAGAGAAACCTTCCAAGCCTAAACAACTGCTTGTACGCTGGCACATCTATGATCCCACTTATCTACAATATCCTTCTGCGATTCCGTGCACACAAGATTGCACTCACTGGGGATATCGAAAAGGCCTTTTTGAACATCTCTGTGAACCCAATGGACAGGGACTATTTACGATTCTTGTGGGTCCGCTACCCAGAAGAAGAGAAACCGGAAATCTGTGTTTACAGATTTGCTCGAGTGGTGTTCGGAGTGTGTTCGAGCCCCTTCCTCCTAAATTGTACGATACGCCACCACTTAGTTAACCATGCCGTTGCCAAGGAATTTGCATCTGAGACATTGAAAAGCCTGTACGTGGACGACTACGTTGGCGGTGCCGACAGTGACAAGGCAGCGTTCGAGAAGTATGCCCAGCTAAAATCGTGGTTTCAAGATGGAGGATTAAACATGCGAAAGTGGATGACCAATTCATTAAGGGTACAAACAAGTATTGATGAAGCTGAGTGCTCATCGTCCACAGCATTCCAGGTTCCGTCCTCAAGTGATATTCAAGAAGAGGACCAGACCTACGCGAGTTCCTTATTCGAGAAGGCCGAAATCGAAACATCAATCCAAAAGGTTTTGGGAATTGGCTGGAACCTTCAGCAGGATTCTTTAGTATTTGAATTTAATTCCATATGCGACGACACTCCAATTACAAAGAGGTCCATTCTTAGAGCAACAGCCAGGCTATATGATCCTATAGGACTGTTGAGCCCAATCTGCATCCTGTTCAAGATTTTCTTCCAAACTCTGTGCAAGAATAAGGTCGATTGGGACGAACCACTGGAGCCCATTCTTTTTCAAGAATGGAAGGTTATCGTCGACAACTTGAAGAAGGCCGAAAGTATTTCCGTGAACCGATATTACCTGGGCAATAATTCGCTTTCTGAAATCATCAATGTACAGCTACATGGCTTTGCAGATGCGTCACAAAGAGCATATGGAGCCGTCGTCTTCGTTCGAGTTGAAACCAAGTCAGGTGAAGTCGTCACTAATATCGTTTCATCGAAAACCCGAGTGGCCCCGATCAACGGAGATTCCATTCCACGCCTTGAGCTTATGGGAGCGCTAATTCTTGCTCGACTGGTTGAAAGCATTCGAACTGCACTAGTTGAAGTTTTGAAGGTCGACGAAGTGTATTGCTGGCTGGATTCTCAAATCGCTTTATGGTGGATATGGGGAACAACCAAGGAGTTTAAGCAGTTCATTCAGAATCGTGTGGTCGAGATTCGGGAGATCATCAAACCTGACCGATGGAATTACTGTCCTTCTGAAATCAACCCGGCAGACATTGCCTCACGAGGATCTCTCCCATCAAAGCTCGCATCGAATCACTTATGGTGGAATGGTCCTGAATTCTTGAAGAGGGAACAACGATCATGGCCGAAAGTAGAACGGTTAAGTGTAGACCAGTCGGCGGTAGAATCAGATGAGGTTAAGGTGAAAAAAGGAAAGAAGTCGTCTACGCCAACAAGCCTACTAGCGAATGCTGAACAGCAACAACTGAATCTTGAAGAGCTCATCCCGAGTAAAACTTACAGCAGCCTCCAGAAATTAATCCGCGTCACTTCCCATGTGCTTAGATTCATAAAAAACCTTCAACGAAGCCTGAAGGGTGAAGAGCTCGTCCGAGGACAGATAGAGCAAGAAGAATATCAATTGGCCGAGCAACTGTGGCATAAGGAGGTACAGAGCCTGATTCGCAAGGATAGCAATTACGAACAATTAAAGGTGTCTTTATCAATCTTTTGTGATGAGAACGGTATACTACGTTGTGGTGGACGCACGAAAAACGCCCCCCTGAAATACAACGCACGTTTTCCAATAATCCTCCCACGACAAGCTTACTTCACGCGACTTTTGATACTGGACTGTCACAAGAGAGTTATGCATAATGGTGTAAGAGACACACTGGTTGAGCTGAGGTCCAATTTCTGGGTTGTTAAGGGGCGACAGACAGTACGATCAATTATCACTAAGTGCGCCGTTTGCAAGAAGGTCGAAGGAAGATGTTTCCAGATCCCACCTCCACCTCATTTACCAGAATTCCGTGTCAATGATGAGTATGCGTTTTCTAGAATAGGAGTGGATTTTGCCGGCCCGATATTCGTCAAGGATGTGTACGATCGTAGTTCTAGGATGCACAAAGCGTATATCGCATTGTTCACGTGTGCTTCGAGTCGTGGATTGCATTTGGAAATGGTCCCGGATTTATCAGCAGAAAGCTTCATAAGGTCATTTATCCGCTTTAAGGCAAGGCAAGGCAATCCTTCACTAGTTGTTAGTGACAATGGAAAAACGTTCAAGGACTCGAAGGTGAAGGCTTATTGTATAAAGGAAGGAATTCAGTGGAAGTTCAACGTCGAAGCTTCCCCTTGGTGGGGAGGATTCTTCGAAAGACTAGTAAGATCAGTCAAGCGTTGTCTAAAGAAATGTTTGCGATCGTCGAGGATTAACTACGAAGAATTATCCACAATGCTCATCGAAATTGAAGGGGTTTTAAATTCAAGACCCTTGGCGTATGTGTATAATGAAATGGATGAGCCACTAACACCGTCTCATCTGATTATTGGCAGAAGAATTCTCTCTAAGCCTCCGGCCATTGTCGAAACTGTGGAGTCCGAAACCTTGGGGACTCTTACTAAAAGAGCAAGATATCTTCATCAAAGATTAAACCATTTCTGGAGGAGATGGCGATCGGAGTATTTGACCGAACTGCGCGAACACCACAAGGTTAAAAGTAGAATGAACTCTAGCCGGAAATTACGAGAAGGAGATATTGTGACAGTTGAAGAAGGAAAGACTCCACGACAATTTTGGCGGTTGGGAAGAGTAGAAAGCCTGTTTTACGGGAAGGACGGTCAAGTAAGAAGTGCCGTGGTTCGGGTAAAGTCTGGAGACCGTGGTACCATCGAGTTGAGACGTCCAGTTCAGAGATTGTACCCACTCGAAGTAACCAGTTTAGTGAGTGAAGAAAGCACTAATACAACTACCAAGGAATTCCCTATAAGAATGGTTTCTGAGGACACAATCCCATCCGTCGTTGTCATGAAGAAATAGAGATTGACCTCAATTTAGAAAATAACATTTCAGAACATATCGTTGAAATTGTTAAAATTAAGTTAATTTTTACACAGTTGATGTTGTGCAGGTTATAACTTAATTGACTTCTTCGTCAATTAACGGGGGCGAGTGTGTATAATATTTGTAAGATAGACTGCGGGCGCAAGCCCTGAACTGGTTCGGTGCGCCCCAGGCATAACTTCTTGTCATGGTCGAAGTTTTCGAAGGTTCTATTTACTTATTCAAATAAAGTAGATTCCATTCAAGAACTAACTCAATATTTTATACTCATACGGAAACGTATTTCCACAGCCTACTGTGCACACTCAGTCCCAAGTCTGTGCCCGCGCCAGCGACTAACCCCAGATCAATATGGACTGAATATTAGCTATTGCTGAGTTAGTGAGTCAGTATTAGATTTTATACTACACTAAATGACTCCTAGAAACTTCAAAAATGCTGTGGTGTTGAATGACTGTTGAACATCCACCAATTGCATTCTAGCTGCCACTTCTACTACCTTGCTTCCATCATCCCCTGTGTTTACCGAATGCTCACTGAGGGGAGGTAATGCCCCCTTTGAGAACATAGGATTGTTCTATGATTGCATTTTCTCAGCTTTTTAATCTTGCTCGAGAAATGTTTTAACCTTGTCAGCAGTGATAAATATTTTTATAACAAATACAATCAACACTAAATGCTTGGTGTATCATTGTTCCCAGCTATTAGAAAGGTCGTTACAACGTTTTAAAGCCATCAATACGGTGGACCACTTGTGGGATTTTTGCATCTGTAGAAATGCATGGAAAATTTTCTCGCTCTGCATGACTCCGATCATAGAGTGACCCTCATGTCAAAGATAACTTCCAGATTAAAATTGGTTGCTTCTTATAACTACCCCAATAAACTTTTTTGGAGGGACAAGACTTCTATTATTTACTCTGGCTAAAGCCAGACCATTTCATTCGTCAAGGGAAGAGCTGCCGCATGGAAGTGATTAAGTCCCGCTATTTCATTTCTAAATTCTGTTTTCTTGTTTAGTTCCACCAGTCGCAAATATTACTTGTTCAGCAAAAACAAACAGAAATTTTGTGCGCGTGTGCAATTTAAAAGACAATACGGGTAATCCTCCTCCGTTGGCGTATTGGTATAACAATGGTAAACAGATTGGCCATTTTGGTTATCTGCATAAGAACCTTATCATAGACAACATAACGCGAGGAGAAGCGGCAACCTATACGTGCAAAGTTCAAAGTCATAACTTGACGGACAACCAAAGTATAACTTTCAGTAAGTAAATGAAGTAACAGTAAAGTGTCTTTATTTATACTGGATAACCCTATCAGCTAGCTAGGTTGTTCTCTATAGAGGCCCAGTAAGGGACACCCCTCATAGGTCCAGTGTTACTGCAGGAGGAACAATGGCGTACCCATTTGAGTGGTACGTTCCATTCAGATCGGTGCGAAATTTTCTTTGTGAAAACACGAAATCTCTCCAGATCAACTGTTGATGTGACGAACAAGATAAACATTGTTGCTTCGAATTAACGAAAACTCGGAATTCGGGCAATATTTGCAAGAACGAGGCTTTAGTTTCATGCCAGTGTCACGTAAGCACTTCAAAAAATTCTCACTTTGGTAGCGGCCTGAATTCGTACCGGTCTCATGTAAACGTGGTCTAAGATTTCACTTCGTAAAACTTTTTATGACACCATATACCTGTTAAGGATATATTTCTGTGTTCGCAGAGGAAATAACGCACGGCTTTGTTTGACTACATGTTTATTAGATTACAATCAACGAAAAGTATTCAAGAACACGAATCGACGAAGTAAAAAACGAAAGAGTGTGAACAGTCAAAAAAAAGGTCTACCTAATGATGACGTAATAGTTCTTATTTTTTTGTTATGCATTAGTTAATATTAACACTCCCTTTAAAAAAAAAGAGCTACATAAATTACATATTACATACTCAGAAACTTAAGAGTTCAACATGTTATTTGTTCAGATTGCATTTCCAATGCCCATAAGTTCTCTGAAACGTTGGAACAAAGTCTTTCCTAATGGCTTGGCTAGTAAATCTGCTGGCATCTGTTGTGTAGAACAATATTCTAAGGTGACTTCCAATTTTTCCACCTTTTCTCGAATGAAGTGATGAATGATGTCGATGTGCTTCGTTCTGGGATGATACTTAGGATTCCTCGATAAGGCGATCGTTCCTTGATTTTCTTCCTTAATGGTTGTTGGTTCTTCTTGGACAAAATTGAGGTCATATACTAACGCACGTAACCACACTGCTTCTTGACATGCGAGACATGCTGCTACACATTCAGCTTCTTTGCAAGAAAGTGCTATGACGCTTTGTCGTTTGCTAGCCCAGCTGATCACTCCTCCACAAAGGGAAAATAGATACCTTGATTGTGATCTCCGTCCATTTGGATTACTTCCCCAATCAGCATCAACGAATCCAGTTAGTTGCACTGCGTCTTCTTTACAGCCATCGAATATAATTCCATAATCGATTGTTCCTTTGATGTATCGTAAAATACGCTTTGCAGCTTTCCAGTGTTCAAGTCCTGGGTTTGAGCAAAATTGGTTAACTACTTCTAATGCTTGGGCAAGGTCGGGTCTTGTACCAGTAACTGCATAAGTTAATCCTCCAATTAATGCTTGATACTTCGTCTTTTCAACTGGTTCTCCTTCATTGGGTAATAGTTTAGTACCTTATTTGACTGGAGTTGATACTGGCTTACAATTTTCCATTCCAAACTTCTTTAATAAGGTCGTGAGGTATTTAGTTTGATGCAACAGCATGCGTTTCTTGTTTTGATTACGTTCAATCTGGATAGCAAGACAATAATGAGCTTCTCCAAGATCTTTCATTTCAAAACGTTTCTTCAATGCTTCTTTCTCTTCCCGTAGCATCCTCTCGCTGTTACTTGCCAGCAACAAATCGTCGACATACAAAGCTATCAGCATAATATTTTCTCTCTCTCGCTTTATGTACAGACACGGATCTGATTTCGATTGCACATAACCAGATTTCTTCAAAAATTGATCAATTGTGTCGTACCAACATCTCGAAGCTTGCTTTAGGCCATAGATCCTCTTGTTCAACTTGCAAACCAAATTTTCTTGGTCTTTCTTTACGTATCTTTCAGGTTGGGTCATGTAAATCTCTTCTTTCAATTCCCCATTCAAGAATGCTGATGAAACATCCATTTGATGGACTTCCAAGTCTAACTGATTGGCAATTGCGAGAATTGTACGAATTGACGTGTAACGTGCCACAGGAGAAAAGGTTTCTTCATAGTCTAGGCCTGCCTCTTAAGAATATCCTTTGGCAACAAGACGAGCTTTGTGTCGCTCAACAGATCCATCTGCGTTGTACTTCACTTTAAATACCCATCGACAATCAATTGCTTTACGTCCTTTAAGAAGTTGTACAAGAGTCCAAGTATTGTTCTTGATGAAAGATAAATATTCATTGTCAAGAGCTTCTTTCCACTGTTCTTTAGATGGCAAACTTAAAGCTTCTCTAACTGTCATAGGCTCTTCAGGAATGTACTCAGCACTGCTGCATGCAACATCTTTAGGTCTCCACCAATCGCCAGTAATTATGCCATGTCTATCTGGTGGTTCTCTGTTTCGTTCTGAACGGCATGGCTGTTGGTCTACTTCTGCTTCTTCTCTGTCAAAGAATGGCTGGTCTTTGGTACCATGGTTGTCAGTCTTCTCTTGGTCATCATCTGTCACAGGAGCTGGTTCGTTGCCTTGAAACTCTTCTTCATTATCATTAGTTCATTCTAAGTCCTTGGTCATTAACTCTTGTAATGATTCTACACGACTGATAAAATTATCTTCATCAAATTGGACATTTCTGGAAACGTAATTTCCTTGCTTTGGGATCCCACAGTCTGTATTCTTTACTACAGATGCTATATCCAATGAAAATACATTTCTGGGACTTAGGGTCCCACTTCTTTCTGGTTTCTTTGGGAACATGCATGTATGCCTTGCATCCAAACACTTTCAGATTCGAAACATCTGGCTTCTTGCCCATAAAACATTTATAGGGGGTCATATTCTTCACTGCTACGGTAAGACTGCGATTTCTTAAGATAACTACTGTGAAAACTGCTTCAGCCCAAAATTTGTTATCGAGTCCAGCATTGTGTAACATGGATCTTGCTGTTTCTTGTATAGTTCTGTTCATCCTTTCAGCAACTCCTTTTTTGTTGCGGTGCTCTAGGGATGGTTAATTGTCGTCGGATTCCTTTCTTTTTAAGGTAATCAACAAATACTTTCGAAGTGCACTCCCCACCATTATCCGAACGTAGAATCTTTATCTTCCTTCCTGTTACATTCGTAACCATCGCTTCGTACTCTTTAAATTTCTCTAGTACTTGATCTTTATTCTTCATAAAGTAGGTTCCTATGAATTTGGATTTATCATCAATGAAAGTCACGAAGTAGCGGTTACCTCCAAGACTCTTCGTTTGCATGGGACCACAAACGTCGCTGTGGACAATCTTCAGGATTTCAGAAGCTCGCGTAGCTTGTTCTTTAGGAAATGGCTTTCTCTTTTGTTTGCCTTGTGCACAACCTTAACAAAATGCTGATTCTTTCGAAGATTTAAAATCTAACCCTTTGACGAGGTTCTTGTCTCGTAGCATTCTCAGGTTCTTTAAGCTTAGATGTCCGTATCTTTGATGCCATAAACACTCTAATCTGTTTTGGTCAGCAACGTTGACATCATGGGACTTTTCTCTCACTTGAATGGCGTTGAGAACATAAAGATTTTCCTTCAATTTACCAGAACCCAGCATCTTTCCGTTCTTGTCAATAATGACACACCCCTTTTGATGGAGCGACATGGAATACCCTCTTTTGGTCATGGCAGCAACAGAAAATAAGTTCTTGGCTAAATCTGGTACATACAGAACATCGGTTGATCGGGCTGATTTATAGTGCTTTCCAGTTTTAACTTTTAGCCACACAGATCCTTTTCCTAGTGCTTCTACTACTCGATTGTCTCCTAAACGCACCTTTTCTGATGAAGGAAATTCAACGTAATCCACCATAAATTCTTTCTCATGGGACATATGCTGTGAAGCGCCTGAATCTATGTACCATGTTGAATCCTTTCTTTGGTTTTCATGGGTCGAAGTCGAAAATAAGGTGTGAACAGTGGCTGAGTATGACGTATTGTCTTTCTTTCCTCTCTTTTTATCTTCCCTTAACTTCTTTGGCTTGCTACAATCTCCGGCCCAATTCCTTGTAATCCGCAGTTGTTGCATTTCCCCTTTTTCTTCGCTTTAATCTTTCCATATTGTCTACCTTTAGACGCAGTAAGAGCTTTCTCGACATCTACAGGAAGTGAATTCTCCTTACGTTTGTGCTCTTCATGAAGCAATCTTGCTGTGACGAATTCCAAATTCAAATCTTCGGCACGAGACTCTAAAGCTGTGATCAAATTGCTATATGAATCAGGAAGGCTACATAACAGTGTTGCAACTTGGTCGTCTTCAGATATTGGAGCTCCGACTGCTTCCAGTTGACCTGCTAGCTCTTTCATCTTGTTTATGTGTTTGGTCATCGTCTCGTCATCTGCCATAGATGTTGTGAAATACCTTTTGCGTAGAAACAATTTATACGCTAAAGACTTTACTTCGTAGGGGTTTTCCAATTTAGACCAGGCTTCCTTTGCTGTCTTCGCTGATCGAACCAAATATACACTGCGTCTGAAGTTATTATGCAAGAGTGATAATTTGAAATATATTTGTATGCGTTCTGCAAAACCTCATAGCAATCACACATATAATAAAGCGATATATAAGCAATTAATAGCAATATATTTACATACACGTTACACAAACTGGTCCGATTTATTCCCAAAATAGCCAACTAATTAAAAAAGCAGTGTCTTAAGTTATTATGCAAGTGTAATAACACTGCTAATGCTGCTATAACGCTGCCGATCTCTTACTTAAAAAGTCAACATGGGCAAAAAGAAAGATTTATCAGCAACTGAGAAAAAGGAAATTGTGCAGTTATTAGCTAAAGGGAAAACAACATTAGAAACTTCAAAGATATTACGAAGAGACCATCGAATAGTTAAGAATGCAATGGAAGACGTAAACAAATAGAGGGTAAGAAGCAAAGAAAAAGGATTTAAGAACATTAGCGACAGAGACAAACAAGAATTGAAGCAAATTCTAACAAAGCATCCACTATTAAGTAGCGCGGAAGTGTTTGACAAGGCAGGAATAACAGGAGTGAAATGTGATAAAAGGTGTAGAATCCTTCGAACAATAAGTACAGTCAAGAAATCAGTTAGCAGACCTCCTCTCAATAAAACACACATGCAGAACCGTTTGAATTGGGCCAGGGAAAACTTGAAAACTGACTTTAGTAAAGTGATTTTTACAGATGAATCAAGGGTGACTCTTGATGGTCCGTATGGTTGGTCTAAAGGGTGGGTTCTCTGTGATAAGGAAGCTCCTCCAAGGCTGAGGAAACAACACGGAGGTGGTGGAATCATGATGTGGGCAGGGATTGTCAATGACAAAGTAATTGGGCCGTTCAAAGTGGATGAAGGAGTGAAGCTAAACAGTGATAACTATTGCGCTTTACTGGAAGACACATTCTTCAAATGGTACAAAGCTCAAAGTAGAAAATTTAAGAAGGACTGCGTCTTCATGCAAGACAGTGCCCCCTCTCATGCATCACAAAGCACTTCTGACTTTTGGGCTCAAAAGGGATTTACAGGAAGTAAATTAATGAAATGGCCATCGTCCTCTCGTGATCTATATCCGATTGAAAACATGTAGGCACTGGTAAAGAGGGAACTGTATAGTGGTGGCAAACAGTACAGAAGCCAGTCAGAGTTGTGGGAGGCAATTAAAAAAGCAACTCCAGCAATCAAGCCTGAAACAGTGAAGTGTCTCACAAATTCAATGGATGATCTACTTATTAAAATAATTGATAAAAAAGGTGGATATATTTACATGTAAAATGATTCCGTTGTTTGATGTTTAGAAATAAATAGAATGTTAAATTGGTTTCTGGTAGTAAATATTCCATTAACATCACTAAAGCTCAGTGTTTGGTCAGACAAATTCCCATTTGCATAATACCTTCAGACACCCAACTTTATAAATTTTTGTTAGAAATACCGTAGCAGGGCCCGAAACAACTGAAATACAAGTGAAGATAGTTTTCTTGTATATCACTTTATTATATGTGTGATTGCTATGAGGTTTTGCAAAACGCATAAAAATATATTTCAAATTATCACTCTTGCATAATAACTTCAGACACAGTGTAGTTGTTCGTCTCCCAGACATAAACAAATCGTCGCAAGTGCTTTTTGTGCACGCCTTTGAAATTGCCGTCGTTGAGTTTCAGTAGTTCCTTTTTCAACAGGTTCTACCTCATCGCCAGATACAATGCCCCACAGATCTTTATCTTCAAAGACCATTTGCATCTTGAATTTCCAAAGGTGGAAGTTCTCCCCATTGAACTTTTCGATACGGGACAGCGACAGCGTTGACTCTTCACCGTTTGAAGCCATGCCAAAATGTCTCACAAAATTGACGCAAGTAACTTCTGTCGTAATCTCATGTTAGTTAAACTGACCTCTGGGCCCAACCGGCCCATAACCTGTTAAGGATATGTTTCTGTGTTCGCAGAGGATATAACGCACGGCTTTGTTTGACTTCATGTTTATGAGATTACAAACAGCGAAAAGTATTCATGAACACGAATCGACGAAGTAAAAAACGAAAAAGGGTGTGAACAGTCTAAAAAAAGGTCTACCTAATGATGACGTAGTTGTTACCTTTTTTTTTGTTATGCATCAGTTAATATTAACAAATTAAAAGTAAGCCCTAATATCATATATTTATAAATATTTTCTGTAAGTTAAACTAAAGTTGCTAGAGCTAAGAAAAGTTGCCGAAAATATCACAAGTCGCCCAAAATGTCAAAAGTTGCTAAAAAGTTGCCCAGCAACTTGTGTCTAAGCCTAGTTTTAGTGCCTTAGCGATTTCATTTACGTGACCGTATGCCTTGAGACTGCCTCGAAACACGAAAAACAAGGTGCTGACGATTCGATTTAAGGCACTTCATGAGAGAAAAACATGGGCTGAGGTTAAAAGCCAGGCGTATCAAAGGTTCGAAAATGTTCGTAAAAAGGGGGTGGACTTGCGTCGCCTTACGTAAGTCGAGTTCTACCTTGAAACATTTCATCTTTGTTCACTATGGCTTGCGACGTATCCTGTTTTTAATATCATTGAGTATTACGATGGCGTGGATTGTGTCCACTAAAATGTGGTCGGTAAGGATTTTTAAAACACTTCCATCGATATTTAAGCCAACCCAAACTCTAACCATAACCCTGAACGTTTATACTTAGTAGGAAAGTAACTGCGATATAACCTTAAACTCGTGCACTGTATTTTGATGACGAAGGCGAAGGCGTGGGATTACGTCTGCTAAACTGCGGTCTAGCCATTCCTTTTATTATTGAGGACAATAATCCCTTTCTTTCGTTACTTTTTGGTTGGCAGTTATCTCTTTCAGCAATAGGGTTCATTGGGCTTGCAACTCTTGCTAGGAATTCGCTCACTGCAATCTCATCTCTAATCACATAAATAATTAATCAATTGGTTGATTATTTATTGTGTGGCTAAAGGTTGACGTTCGTATCCCATCATGCACCGTTAGTTTGACTATGGAAGGGACTGAAGTCCGGGGGTTGGGACTTGGGAACGATTTTAGTTCGTTTGAAAGTTTGGTCAGCGAAGCAGGGACGAGCGAAGTTTATGTGAGTTTCTTTGTTTATTTTTAATGTTTTGAAACGAAAATACCCGTGGAGATCACCAAGTATATGTGGACATGGGAGGTTTACTACATTAGGGACCTGATTAACTCATCTGAGTTTGAATAAAGCTGAATTTAATTTGCCCTAGAGGAAATTATTGAACGATACTTCTTGGAGATAATATAATGTAAAGGATGTCAGAACTGGACCAGTTCGGTGATATGGATGAACTCCAGCTCCTGGAAAGACTTTCATTACAGGAAATTGAGGAGGTATCCGAAGCTATCGATTCAGAGGTAAAATTTTGTATTTTAAAATCAGGTTTAAATGCTTTGCCCTTAGAATGATCAGATTGCATTGATGTTGACATGATGAAAAAACCCCTCGCTTCTACAAACGACTGGACTGTTCGAGTACTTTTTCCTTAAAACTTCGCGTTCATCTGTTGGTATTTTGAGAAGAAATATCGATATGTTTATTCGGAAGTGTTCTGTACTTGATGTAATGTGGAGGCAATATTGTTTGACAAAAACGATGAAAATATTAGGAAAGAACTCGAGACTGAAGTGCGTGTATTATTGATCAGTTGGTTGTCAAAAACAACCGCAGTATTGGTGCCAGTGATGGGTGATAATATTAATTTGTAGTAGCCGGAGCGAGATTAGGCGAATGATCTTTAGGAATTAACATTCAACACTCCTTGACAAGATGTCTTTTGAGAGGGTTCACTTAGCCTTGTCATTCATTGTGATCAAGAGTTGAAGTTCAAAGACCTAAAGAGTGTTTGTCAGTGAAGTGTTTATGAGTACGCTGTAAAAATAGAATCATGGAAGGCAGAGATTTGAGGAAATGCAAGGTTAAACGCGACAAAGAAGGTTAACTCAACCCACTGTTGGCTGGAAAATTTATAATCATTGTCTTGAAAAAGATGACCTTGTTTAACACACTTCATCCGTGGGTGAAGAGGTGTTGAAGGTGTGGAGTTGCTCTTAATTTTGATAATCTAAGCAACATTGAGTTGATGTAATGGAAGGACTGTGAAAGTTCTTGTTGATCAAAATTTGTACCTGGCATAAGAAAATTCTCTAATTCAGTACACCATCTGCAAATCTTTGGCCTATAATTATAATGATAACTTTAAGAAGATAGAGAAGAATAACAATATCATGGATGAGCCTCATTTTCTCTCAGAGTACTGGGACATGCTGATGTCATTTTCATTTTGTATTAGAGTACAGACTGAGACATGGATGATGAGATAAAAACTCAGAATTTAAACCTTCAGTTGACTGTTTTATAAAACAAATAGAAAATAGCTTTTGTATTTCTGTACTGAGATAGAAACATGAATGGTGCCATTTGAACCAGAAAAATACCAGAAAACACTTGGCTATGTCTTGTGTTTTCTCACTGGACATTTTTGCAGTTGAAATAACATCATTCATGTTTCTATCACAGTACAGTGGCACTCAAGTGATTTTCTATTAATTTGTTAAATTGAATTTGATATTTCAAAGTTAGTCAGTCAGTGAGAACAGATTCACAAAGTCAGTCATGTTTTTCAAAAAAATCTCAGTGCACCTTGTGCAGCAGAAGTATACATCTCTTGCATCACTCAAGTTGATTTGTAATATAGTCAAAAATAATACCTTTTTATAAACTTTCTTACATTTTTACCTATGCTATGGTTACTATCATGCTTCTCTTTGGAGTTTGTTTTGTGTCATACTCTGATGTTTTTAGCTGGTATTGGATTTTGGATGACTCAATTTAACAATTAAGAGGCAGATGTCTTACTCTGCTTTATACATTGTCTTGTATTAGCCAGAATACGAAACAACCCACAATCTGAAAACAAACATCTTGTAAAATCCAAGATTTAGGTCAAAAAACAAGATGACGACATTCACTGGTGATATTTCATGTTTACTTCAGAGACATTGTACCATTGAAATAAAAATGGAATATCACCAATGAATGTAGTCATCTTGTTTTTTGATCTAAACTTTGGATTTTACAACATACATGATTTTTGTTTTCAGATTGTGTTTTGTTTTATATTCTTTTAAATTGTTGACTGGTCACCATTAGCTAGAATAAAACTCTAAATTTCACCTTTACCCTTGTGGGTCACAGACTAGTGATTAAAACAACAACACTGTAATATTCTGGTTTTTGTTATTATTTGTAGGGAATATAAGTTGTTTACATTCCAGTATGTATCCAGGACAACCACAAGGAAGTTATCCAGGATATCCAAGTCAACCAGGTAATGATTAAATAGTAAGTTAGCAGGCAGTGCCTCTGGTTGGTTATTATGGGAAACCTCACAATGATACAACTCATGTATGGTGTCATCTGTAGCTCAGGGGTTAAATTGAACTGAATAATAGCTAAATCAAAACAACTTGTTTACCAATAAAAGTTAGCTTGAAAAGAAGAGTACAAGTAGCAATTCTTTACCAGCTGACAGCTTTAAAAAGTATAATAAAACACAAGCTCTGAGAACAACATCTTGTGAATAACTCAATATTCAAGTTATCAAAACAAGACAAGGTAAAAATTAGAGGTGATATTTGGAATGTATTACAGACTCATTGTCAAACCTAACTGGATACAAGCAGGCTGTGCACCTTACAGTATATAGGCAAGCATATATAGACAAGCTTGTCTGTATACTGTAAGCAGACTTCTGAATGTGCAAATTAATATGTATGTTATGAAACACACACATAATTTGATCTGTGTGTGCAATGGGTGCGATTCAGTTGAAACCAATTAAACACTTTCATAATGTGTATATGTTCCAGCACTTCTTGACAAATATAGTCATGTATAGTTTATCTACTTATTTTAACAGTCTATTGATAAGTCGTTATTTTTCTTCAACAAATGCTTTGTTGTCTGTTTCCTCAGTGTCACTATTATTGTTGTCATGGTCATTATCATCATCACTGTCATCTTGATTAAAATCACTTTCTTCAACACTCTGTGAGATCTTAATAATCTTGCTGGGAGGTTTGCATTCATTATAAATTTTTTTTTAACACTTTGCTTGAATGAATTTCAAGAACACGATTGAACAATGCATCTCAATCATCTTTGTCCCAACATTTGTCATTTGATGCAATCACCAAAAGCATTTCCATTGTTGAGTGGTGCATTTTAATTCTTCACTCGGACAAGATGTGTATAAACATGTTGAACATACACTTTACTGATGAATTAGAGTCACTTATGGATATGATGATTTCTGTCAAGAGACAGAGGCTTGGGAACTACTGCTTCTTGAACTGGAACAAGTTTTCTCATTTTTGCCCTGCTGTTTACTAGGTTATCAATACGACGTCCGCCAAAGTGTCCCATCAAACATACCACAATGCACAGCACACATCTAACTAGTCCTTTTAATACATACCTCATTTCCGAACTCACCAATATGAACCAATCAAATTACCAATGAGAGTCACTCCCAGTACAGTAATTTAAATAAAAGTGGTAGTTCTTTTAATCAATTATTTTAAAAAAGAAGGTGTGAGCATTATACTGAAAAAGCTATTTGCACATGCAATCAATGATATGCATTAATAATTTTGTGCATTTGAGGATGCATGTGCGTGAGATTGCATGCATTATGTTAAGAAGTCTGTTAATAAGGTGCCTAGCTTGCTTGTATCTAGTTAGGTTTGGCAGTAATTCTGTAATAGATTCCAAATATCACCTGTAATTTTTATCATGTCTTGTTTTGTCAACTTAAATATCAAGTTATTCACAAGATGTTATTTTTTGGAGCTTGTGTTTTATTATGTAGCAATTCTTGCACTATTTATTGTGTCTCTACCATACATTTTCTTGTGCATGTAAGTTGTATCATTCTGTATAAGTGATCAACACAGTTTTCAACTCTCTCTATGCAACATATAGTTAGATCTATTAACTTAGCTGCCATGCCCACTGCCGATTGGCAGGGATGGAGTTGGTACCTAGCTATGCCGGTTGCGATTGGTGACAAAGCCACCAACAAGGACTCAAGTAGTCCTCCACCAACCAATGGTACCTCCTCTATCCCGTGATCAACAAGTCACCCATCTAATATGGGGAAGTTAAAGTAAAACTACTCTGGAGGAACATAATTTGGTACTCACCACAATCATTGCCATGCCCCCTGAAAAAAACATGCACCAACAAACCATTAATATGAATCACTGGCTCCTGTATCAAGAAAAACAAAGAGGGAAAAAGAAAGGGGGAAGGGAAAACCAGAGAATGAAAGCTTGGGATGGGGTGAAAAGAAATGGCAACTGAGGCCCCAGAATGCTTGCACAGGATATTTAACAGCTAACCAATCCTGTCTACACATAATTGCAATTGCAAATACTGTTTGACACTAACTTCTTTTGTTATTACCATACTAAATACATTGAGATTCAGAATCTGTTCTAATATCAAACAGTTCTCCAAGTTAGTTGGTGTCACCAGCTGAAGGAAATTTATTGCAACCTCAATCATCTTGATATGCTGAACTCTGATGCTATGTTTGAAACATTGTGCTCATTTTTTTTGCTGTCATTCAGCCATTCTACAACACTAAACTTCCCTTCTCTTGTGTATTACTCCAATTTAAGAGTAATAATTGCTTGTAAAACTTGTGAAATTATTCATTTGAGGTGCAATGTGCATGTTTATACAGAATTGGCAAGCTGCTCATGAAATCTTATTAGTTATTACTGAAGCAGACCTTTTCAAAAACACATTGTAAACTCTGAGCAAATATTTAAAAATAAACAGCAAAAAAATACTTTGGTTCCAAAAAGGGGAGTGAGCACTTACCTGAACATGGGCACTTTACTGCTCAATTACCATAATGCAGGTTTGACTGTATTTTGTCCAAAACAGCAATACACTGCACTTTATTGTTCACATACTTTTGGCATCATGATATACTTGTTAGAATAAAAAACCAGTCAAGTCATAGTGGGTCTCTGATAAAGACTTTCTCACCAGATGAAGTCATCTGATGTGTGCATCTGTAACTGCACAGATTAAACTGAAGTGGAATCTATTTATTTTATATAATGAACAATGGGGAAAAGATATTTCTGAAAGTTCGTTAAAAGCTGCAAGAGATCAGAAACAGTCAGCTTACCTATCAATTTTTGATTGATGGAAAACAAAGGAATGTGACAAATATCATGTATGGTATTGCATGGAGAGCTTCTTTCAAAGGTCTGGCCACAATTTATTTGAAGTTTATTCGATCATCCATGTATCTGGGAGTGTACTTTAATAGATCATGGGTACTGGGACAGTAACCAATGAAAATGGACACATAATTGAATTTTTTGTCATAATATCTCTCCCTCTCTCTATAAAAATATATGGTGTGCACATATTCCTTTCATTCTATATCAATCAATAGCCACTGCATCTATTACAGTATACAGTGTTTATATTTACCAAAATTACATGTATCCGCGGTCATATAATTTGTTTCTTAAAAATTCACTCATGCTGTGAAATACTGCAGTATATTCCATTTGTTATTTCTAGGTTATTTACCTCCTCCACCAGTTGCACCAAGAAAAAATGAACAGCAAAGACCAGATGAGCATTTTATTAGGCAGCAATGTAATGACTGTGCATGTTTTGTAATCTGTACTCTAGTGTGAAAGTTTTGTATTAAGAGATATCCAGTTTATGGTCCAGTCTGGACCATAGGAAATAGTTACAGTCCATATTTTGCAAATTTGTAACTCTGCAAGTGGACAATGAGCCAAGAAAGTATTTATTTAGTTAATTCCAAAGAAGATTGAATTGGTAGCATGTTGATTTTGAGGTACATGTATTAGTACCATGTTCCTGGACCTAGAGTTAACATTATAAACAGTGGCCTAACCAGGATTTGTCTTAGGGGGCCAATGGCCAAATGTAGTGGACCACAGTTGTCAAGTAAACTATGACTAAGAATTGCTGTATGTTGACATCAAACTTGAAATATAACTGTGATAACTAACTAAAGGATGAGTTATCCCCACTCTGCAATACTTCAACCAATGTGCAAATGTTTCATTCTATATTATTATATTATTTATATTATTATTTATATTATATTATTTGAAATATAACTCTGATAACTAGCTAAAGGATGAGTGCAACTCAACCAATGTGCAAGTGTTTCATGTTATATTAATCTGCTTGGATAATTGGAGTCCTTAATGATAAACTTTTCACTTCAGGTCCATCCCAGCTTTTAGCAATAATGATTTCCATAGTTCTCGTAGGGTCATGGAAACAGATTACCATATCTCCTTTCCATAGCAATAATCCCAGTACACTCAAGATGTCAAACTGAGCTCTCGTTGCTTGCTTACAGTAATTCTTTGGTGGTAGCAAGAAAAATGGCTATTTTCAAAGTGGCATATTAAATAATATTTTGGTGTAGGTTATTTAAGTCAACATGAAGGTTATTTAAATCATATATGATCGATTTTATGAGGGTCTGTCACCAAAGAGTTAAAACTGTATTAATTTTTCTATTCAAATGTTCTGTTCTCGGTGCAGCAGCAATCACATATAAGGAGGCAAGAGAAGCAATGTTGGAACATGTCTCAACTAAATCTTGCTATGGCAGGGACCCTGTCCAGGACGTGATAATACATGACATCAAACCATCAAGTGCTTATCATGTGAGTAAAGTAAAACAAAAACAAGAAAAAAGAAAATCTTCTCAATTTTAGATCAATGATTTATCTCATACTTTGTTGAAAACTTGTTCTTTATTTCACACAGCTTCACCTGCACATTGTGGCATATTTCCCTGATGTTTCACTTTCATTGGCAGAAATGTGGCATTTTGTAATTGATTTCTTTATTATTATTAATATTAATAACTAATTATTAATTACTGACATCATTAAGATTGTTAAAATCATAAATATGTATGATCATTATGCCCCATACATTTTTGGTCCAGTCTGATAATGTCTGGTTCCCTTTATACATCTGCTGAATACAACTACTAGAATGACTTTTGAAATCTTGTTACATTAGTAATGTTAACTGGATTAATTGTCTTTCCGTTTGCTTTGGGGATTCAGTGTTCACATTAAAATAAAAAAACTGTAAAGCAGTGGTACTCAAATATAATCCTTAAATGTCCACTCATCAAGTTTGCCGTAAGACCAAGGTCCATTTATTATATATTCCCTATTATTTGGCACACATGTCCTGCACACAAAAAAAGTACATTCCGCACAGGTATTTCGATCACTTAGTCATTAGTGGCTTAGTACCTAAGACTACTTACTACAAAGTCTTACGGATAATAAAATTACTGAAAAGTATAATTTCCTATGCCAGCTATTTGTCCGGAGAAAATTATGTTTGGGTCCGCATCCGGACCACGGTCCGCCTATTGAGTACCGCGGCCATAAAGCATTCTGGTAGTTGTATTCAGCTGACTTAACAAGGAAAACCGGCTATTACTCTAAATAATTACCGGTCCCTTACAACTTTACAATTTTTTTTCACAGTACAAGTTATCAACCTTTACTGAATCTTGATCAACAACCTGGCAGTTTGAGCCACATGTTGGTGAGTAAAGATTAGTTTCAAGCTGAGCGGTAGTAAGGCTTCCGTCGTGGGTCGGGTGAGAAGTAGTTTTTCAGAGTAATCAGGTGTAGTTACTGTACCACAGATTTAGCAATTATATTTGTAATCTCAAATCAACCAGTCAAATTCCGTCATTTAAGAACATATTTTTCACTTTGAATGACGTTATTTTTGCGAACTGTAAACCAATAATTTGCCGACTTGTGGATGACAGTTGGTGTACTACCTCTATACCTTGCCCTGTAGTTTTAAGTTGAGAATTAGCTCCAAAATCGAGTTAAGAAATTGATGAAATGCCAGATATGGGAAGGAAGATTACTGTAATTTAACCCTTGGTTGTGAATTACGGCTTCATTTCACTACACTTCACTTGCATATTGTGGTATATGGTGACTGTTTGAGAATATGTGCACTTAGTTTAATGGTTGGTGGCATCTGCCTGGAGATCTCAGTTTATAGGTTATACAGTGATATTTTCAGATGTTACCATCACTCATGATTTGAGAACATGTCAGTGGTTGGTGCGTCTCACAGGGGATCAGCAGTTTATGGCTTTTACAGGAATATAGTCATAGGCTGCCATCACTCATTGTTTTAGACCATATTCATAGTTCACTGGTTAAAGTTTCTCATTGGTTATTTGAGGGTTGAGGGTTTAATTCCAGGAACTCATAAAACTTTTCTTTGTCACAAACTTAAGTGCTCGCTGTCACATAACAAAGGATATTGTATTTGTGGGGACATGTAGTGACTTATTGAAAGCAGGTTAAAAGTACAGGTAGTTCTCTTGTAATGTGATCTAAAGACCTTTTGTGAATACAGGGAAAATTGTTGACGGACCAATGAACGGACCTGTACCTGGACCATGGGATATTATGGCTCAACCATCACAAATGTTCATTCAAAGTATCACACGAGTTGAGGTAGCTCACAGTGCGTCATTCAAGGTACAGTGATTAAACTAGTGACGTCGCTCGTTGACTACAAAATTCCCTTTTTTAATACTTTTTTTGGTAAAAGTTCCTCGCGTCATTTTAAACCAGAAGAAAATCAAAATCTTAAAGTGTCCTCCCTTACAGTATTTCCTCTTTTACCTTTCGTGATGCCAAAATTTACGTTTGGAAGGAAATTTCCTTCCAAGTTGAAGCAGTGATTCAGTATCACAGAAAAACAACGTCGACCATGTTACGACCGAACATCACGTGAAATATGTTGACGGAAAGTTAGCGGGTCGAAAGTGAACTCGGACTCTTAGTTGTTCTTAAGCTAAAGTTATTCTCCTTTCTTTCGTTTATCAAGCAATGTCATAAATGATATGGTTATATGAAGGAGGATAAAAACAGTGCAAGCGTTGTTTGGGAAGAGGATGGATTTTTTTTTGGGGGGGGGAATGCAAAGTTCTTTCAATCACTGTTATACTGAGTCCCTATTCATACAGTACCTATGCCCTAGACTACCTGGAATGGTATTAAGACCATGTTTTTATGGACAAAACAAATTGCCTGGAGGAATTTAGAACGTTTTTACCTCAGGTAACATTGAGGATATGGGAGTTGTTTTATGATTGTAAATGATTTCGGTATTTAGTGGAAGAATGCCGTGGACCGTCTTAAAGTGTTCCAGGTAGTACGTCTTACTAAACATTGACTTCCACATTGACCTCAGTCAGGCGAGTTACTTGTCGTCCTCAGTTATGTCATCTGTCTTGTTCATGTGTATACTCAATTCAAATATACTTTACTTTTCACTCCGATGCTACTGTACGTGAAGCGAAGAAACGTTCGTCTTGATACTTGGCTTGCGCTCTGCCTGAATTATCGCTTTGTGTGATTAGGCAGTTGAAAGTTGAAAAAATTTTAATTTTAATGGGTTTATCGTTGTTTATGATGAGATTTTTTATCACATATTTAGGACAAATGTTCTTCGTGCAACGGCCGTGGTCGTCGAACCGAATTTGATAAAGAAAGGGAGCGTAGTTTTTGCCATGGCTCAGCACAAAACAGGTAAAGTAATAGTCAACGAAGGTGAACTAAGAAGTATCAAAAACTTACTGTATAGAAGAAGAAAGTATGAGTATTACCTGAGAGAGACACGACTTGCATGAAAACGCTGGTCGAGGGTCAGGGTAACGTGCGCGCAAGATGTTCCTTATCTAGGTGAATGGTTGAGTGTTATTCTACAGTAAAAAAATTTAGTGAACCTCTGAGGAGTGTCCTATCTAGGGGAAAAACTGAGTGTTACGGTAATGAGAGAAGACTGAGGGAACAACATAACTAAAGAGAACCAACGATGGTGGAGTGTTGATCTTATTCTGGTGAAAGACTATGTGGTATTTTAGGGTTGTGGAGTTCGAGGTGAACAACTTCTTCACAATGTCTAGTCTGTATGAAAGTCTGAGTGTTCCTTATAAGGTGAATACACTTGGATACAAGACAAGTTGACGTATCCAATCTGCGAGGAATGTTCCTTTTAATTGACTGGCTTAGTGATACTGCAGTATGAGAAAGCTGATAGTATCGATCATGTGATTAACGTGATAGCGAAAGTACGGAGAGCTAGTATATAGCGATATAGTGGCTGTGATTCCAAACATGAATTGTACACTTGTCTGAAAAGTATACGACCGTCAGAATTAGTTTCACATTGCAAATCTTGTAGTAATGTCCGTCAAGTTAATTTTACGAATGTTAATTTCATCCGCAAATACCTTATTCTTGTTTCTTAAAGGTGCACCTCTTGCAATGGCGGCGAAAGAGTTCGTTGCAATACCTGCAGGACTCATGGCCATTTGAAGACCTTCGTACAACTGACCGTCACATGGTAATAAAACGAATTATAGAATCACTGTAGCCTGAATTCGATCTTTCTCAACCCCATGAAAAAAACTAAAATTATTTCCTTTCCATCTACTGATTTATTTTCTAAATTTGCCCAAAATCATCATTTTGAAACTCATGAAAAAGACGGTCCCCGAGCACAGTAGGCACCCACTAAAACCTGCTAGTACTTCAATATAATAACGTTTGAGCTCTTCAATATTTCGATAAACCTCCGAAACATTTACTGGTCAATCTAATGTTGTTTGCCTCAGGAAGTAACAGTATTTTTACCTGATCTGTACGGAAAAACCATGAAAAGGACTTTGTTGTTGAGCGATATCAAAGTGGGCCGAAAGACAAGGTTGCCGGAGCAGCAGGCATTGAGATATTCCATCAGAAATTACTTAGGGTGAGCAGACTGTCCTACGCTGAAAGATTACTGGAACTATGGTTCAATAGCGACACGTACACTGCCATTTTTGAGCTTGTAAACTTCAGAATGTTTTGATATTAAAAATACATAGTGTTGGATGGTAACCCAAATAATAGATGCTGTATGTTGGAGTTTAATAATTGCCTTAATTCTTAATCCTCCCTCCCGCCCTTCCTTCTTTCCTTCCTTCCTCTACGTCCTTCCTTACTTCTTTCTATCCTTTCTTCCTTCTTTCCTTCCGTCGTTTCTTCCTTCCTTCCTTCCCGCCTCCCTTCCTTCACTATAAATATCCACACAATCATAACTCAAGACATTGTAAATTGTCATCAGGCGTGGCCCATATCAACCTTCACTGACAAAGGCATCAAAATGGCATCACAAAGGACTCTGAATGAACACGCCAGTGTTTGGCCCCAAGAAGGGATTTTCATACAGGTATGGTTTTAGTAACTTTGGAGATTACTCAGTGACATCACTCTAAACTTTTGTATGTTTGGTGTCGTGGTATACATACACGTACATGCGCAGTTTCAAGTGAATTCCTTTGATAATCTAAAAGATGTGGAGACCTTTCCAAGAACTCATTATGTACAGTAGTTTGACGTCAAAGTTACGTCATTTGCTGATTAAACCCATCTTAACGAAGTGAGATGTATAAGACGTTTAAACGCCAGTCATTATAACTTCAAAAGTATTTTTTTGAAACTGATTTTCACACAGTGCTGCACCAGCAGACAGTTTGAAAAAGTAAAAGATAAAATAAATATCAAAAATTACTGACATTGCGAAAGCTCAAGCTTTGAGAATACAAGACTCTAGATTCAACTTGACAGTGACTTTGGAGTATAATCGATATATCGTCATTAATCTCATGTCTTCTCTTCATTATTTTATTTTTATATTGGATAACTCTATCAGCTACCTAAGCTGTTCACCCTAGAGGTCCAGTAAGGACCACCCCACATCGGTCCAATGTTGCTACCGGAAGAAACCCGAGTACCAGGAGAAAACGTGCGATGTTTCGAAGAGTCAAACTTGACATCACTCTTGTCACATGTGACCAAGGTAACTTTTATCAGATAACTGCACGGAGCAGGAATTCAACCCCGGTGACTTGGTTAAGAGATACGTGCACTACCACTGTGCCACGGATACCCCAGTTACAGAGGTGAGAGACACGTACACTACCACTGTAACACCAACACTCCGGTTTCAGAGGTGAGAGACACGTACACTACCACTGTACCATCAACACTCCTATTACAGAGGTAAGAGATACGTACACTACCACTGTAGCACCAGCACGGCAGTTTCAGGGGTGAGAGACATGTGCGCTACCTCTGTACCACCAACACCCGAATTTCAGAGGTGAGAGACACACACTACCACTGTGCCACCAACACTCCAGTTACAGAGGTGAGAGACACGTACACTACCCCTGTACCACCAACACTCCAGTTACAGAGGCGAGAGAGACGTACACTACCACTTTACCATCAACACGCCAGTTACAGAGGTGAGAGGGACGTACACTACCACTTTACCATCAACACGCCAGTTACAGATATGAGAAACATGTGCACTACCTCTGTATCACCAACACGCCAGTCACAGAGGCGAAAGACACGTACACTACCACTGTACCACCCACACGCTAGTTTCAGAGGTGAGAGACACATGCGCTACCACTGTACCATGAACGCCCGTGTCAGAAGAAAGAAACACGCACACTACGACTGTGCCATCAATGCTTCAATTACAGAAGTGAGAGACGTACACTACCACTGTGCCACTGCCACCTCAGTTACAGAGGTGAGAGACACATGCGCTACCACTATGCCACCAACACGCCAGTTACAGAGGTGAGACACGTACACTACCAATTTGCTATCAATACCTGTTACAGAGGAAAGTGACTCGCACACTACCACTATGCCACCAACACTCCAGTTACAGTGGTAAGAGACACAGCACTACTTCTGTGCCCGCTAAAACCCATCATATTCAAATCATGATCGGTCTGCATTTCAGTATTTTTCGGTGTTTGTTTTATCGTATAACTTTTACATATTATACACTCTGTAATTTCCTACTCTGACTTGCTAATCATTGATTTGTTCAGCGCCAAACACTCAGAGCTGTCCCTGTTGCTGAAGTTGCCTACAGATGGATAGATCAGAATCTATGTTTCTGGGTTTATGACAATAATCCTCGTAAAATTTTTGCTTCTGATTATCTCCAGCAGTGTTGCTGTGGTTGCACGATCCTGTGAGCCTGGGAACTAAAGATTTTACGTGCGCAGAGACTATCAAATGCCGCTTACATCACTTCCAGTTTTGCTATATATGTCGGAGGACTTTAGACTGCAATTTTATCTGGGGAATTTAAAGTCCAGTGCCTTAGCTTGACAAGAATTTTTGGGGTCCACCTTGCTCTGAACGAAACCTGAAAGGAACTTGAGGGGCTTGGAAAGAACCGTAAATACTCCTCGAAAACAACCAACAATTTTACAAGAACAGCCACAGGCAGCCCAGGAGTGAATGTAGCTGACTTGAGTATTTGTAAATGTCGTTAATAAAGCTATATAAACTGTATTTACTCTGTTTACGGCAGGCGAACAGAAGAGAGAACTCAGAGAAGCCACTTGACAAGAGCGAATTCAAAACTCGCCTCGCTCCTCTTACTGACGGCTTCGCCCCAATAGCTTTCAAGATTGGTTAAAATTTAGATAAGATTGCAAGCCTGAAAATAAGCGTTCGGTCACGGTCATTTGACCGACGCAAAATATCATTTGACCAGTGCTAGACTCTCGAGATCGGTCAAGGTGACCGGCTGCGCGTTTTATCAATTTCGTGATCATTCAATTTTCACTGTTCGCTGTCGTTTTTTTCTCTCAGTTCAATCTACGACATTTGGGGCTTTATGTTGTGCGAACGCTGATCAAAGACAGCGGATTACTCCCGATGAGACATTTTTCCGAGGTTTTTGGCACGCATTCTTTTTTCCCATTTCCACCCTTCCTTGCGCATTCAACAAGTGAACAAAATTGTGCAACAAAAAGTGAGCAAAATTCTTTTTGGTTAAATTTGTCTGGCAACAGGGATTCAGTGGAGCCAGAGGTCAGTAAAGTTAGTAATAGTGAGCACGAGAGTCTTGTGTCAGACTGTGAGTTTCACTTCATGGAATGTCGTTCTGATGGTGATGAAGAGAAAAGTATTGTAAGTCTGTGGTGGAAAGATAACTTTGACAGTGACTCTGATTCAGATTCAATGGAGTTTAAAGGATTCTAATCTGTTTTAGTAGAAACATTTAGCATACGCAGAGACAACCTATAAACTGTTATAATGTAGGGTGTTTTACCATTTATGTAATATATTGTACTATTTGTAGTGCATGAATTGTGTTCTTTGATTTCTATTTTATATATGTTAAAAAATGTTATTTCAAACAACAGTTTATTAATGACGGGATCCAAATGTCAGACACCAATTCAAAAATGTTTGGCACCAACTCCTTCGCACCTGACATTCTGTCAGGCACCCCTGTGAAAGTTATTTTCAGGCTTGAGATTGGCAAGTAACTTCACACTTTGACACCAAACACTTCAGGAAACACTCAAGTAGCTCAGAAACAGTAAGCGAAGTGGCCAAAAAAATACAGTGGAACCTCGCTAACTCGAAGTACCAAGGGCAATGAGAAATAGATCGAGTTAGCGGGGCCTCGAGTTATCGGAGTGCGCGTTGACTTTCAAGTATCCTGTTAACAGTTTATAAGGTATCGTGGTTTTATGCTTCATCCACTATTACTAGTCATTTTAGTACAGTCAGTTATAAATATTATTTTTCTCCATGGATTGAGCTGATTGTGTTGTCCTGAATACTGACATTACCATACTGCAATGTCTGCCGCTATGGAGTTGAATAACTGTCTATAATGAAATTACTATTCCAGAATACATGTACAAGTTCAGTGAATGTCTGGCTCTTTTACATATTTGTGAAAACCCCACGAAATAAAATCGGCCAAACTAGAACAGTTATGACGGGCTACTCACAACTAATTTATGGAACATTTTAAGGATTGTTGCACAATATTCCCCCCAGATAATGCTGGAAAGAAGGTCTTTCCTGGGCTTGAATTACGTTTCCATTCATTGTCACGTTATCAGTATAGATACAAGACTCCGACAAGTCAAAAAGCCAAGTCCTGACACTTCCAGGTTTACCGACCGACGTTTTCAAAATAGAGTTCGAATTAACGGGGTAAATTTGAGCCAAGGGAGCATAAAGTTAGGTTCGAATTAGCGGGGAGTTCGAATTAACCGAGTTCGAGTTATATGATAGTAAGTGATAGGGGAAATGTGATCAAATCCAGGGGAAATTGAATTTGGTTCGAGTTAGCGGGGAGTTCGAGTTAACCAAGTTTGAATTAGCGAAGTTCTACTGTAGCAACATCTTGAGCACCAATACTTGAACTACCTACGTACAAACAGGTAAATTTCAAAACAGTATGGAAAGACCAGAAACGAACAAAAGTTTGCAAGGTTTTACCGTAAATTTTGCATCTCCCTATATGTGCGGGATCAAACTTCCTGCTACTGGTCACTTATTTCAAATCTTAAAACGCACGTTTATTGGTCATCACAAGCTACTGAATAGAGACGTCCGCCGAGTTAAACTGAGCAACAGGGGCGGTGGTTAACTAAACAAGCGACATATTTTGAGCACAGTGAAATAAAATTAAATATTTTCTAAAGGAAAAAAGGCGAAGAATTTGTTTCCAATCACTGTAATACCCAATCAGAGCTGGCGTGCGATACACTTTATTTTGTAATAGTTCTTCCACAGACAGCCCAGGAGTGAATGTAGCTGACTTGAGTATTTGTAAATGTCGTTATCAAAGCTATATAAGCTGTATTTAATCTGTTTATGGCAGGCAAACAGAAGAGAGAACCCAGAGAAGCTATTTGACTAGAGCGAATTCAAAACTCGCCTCGCTCCCCTTATAGACGGCTTCGCGCCAGTAAGTTTCAAGATTGTTTTTAAAATTTAGGTAAAGTTGGCAAGTAACTTCACACTTTGACACCAAACACTTCAGAAAACACTCAAGTAGTTCAAAAATAGTCAGCAAAGTGGTCAAAAAATAGCAACATCTTGACCACCGATATTTGAACTACCTACGCACAAAGTGGTCAATTTCAAAATAATGTGGAAAGACCAGAAACGAACAAAAGTTTGCAAGTTTTTACCGTAAATTTTGCCTTTCCCTACGTATGGAGGATCAAACTTCCTGCTACTGGTCACTTATTTCAAATCTCAAGACGCACGTTCATTGGTCATCACAAGCTACTGAATAGTGACGTCCACCGAGTTGAACTGAGCAACAGGAGGGTTAGCTAAACAAGTGACAAAATTTCGTGCAAAGTGAAATAAAATTAAATATTTTCTAAAAGAAAGAAGGCGAAGAATTTGGAAAGATTACTGTCACAGGGATAAGGAACAAGTATGTTTTCTATATAAAACGTTGTCAACTACGACAATAAAAACAGAGGAAGTTAGAAAGATTTTTGCTGAAGTAGGTAAATAAATTTGTGTTATTACTCTGTGAAGATGAATTTGAAGGTATTTTTCTTCAGCTATAAAGAATATTAAAACCTGCTTAAAAATTTTCATATATGCCAGTGTTTTGTTTGGACGGTTGTAGAAGCAGCAAGATGGATTTGCTGGGGTCTGGGAAATTTTACCGTTCCACGCTTACGCTTGGTGAGTTTGTAGGTTTATTATTGTTGCCGTCGTTGTTAACGTCGTATTTCTAATTTGACTCTGTACCAGTTGCTGTAAATCAAGGTTTATGCGAGTATACACCTTCACTCCAGTGAGAAGCGACGGCGAAAAGTAAAAGTGACAAGAATAAACAAGGATTCTCCATGCTTTTCTTCATGTGAAACATGCTACGGTGCCTTCATTCCCTCTTTATGTTTAGGAATCGATTTTACAACTTTTGACCAGTTAAAATAAACTGTGTAACATAAGTCGCTATAACAGAATAAACAAAAAATATAAGGCAATCCAATATCAATTCGGTAGAACTTCTTTCATAACTATGATCTTAGTGTCATTGACTATCGACAGAATTAATTACTTCTCTTAAAGGTGAAATGTAGCCTTACAGCAGATTACAGCCAAAAACTTTTATCTCTCTATCGAAAGGTTTTCTACCCTGCCAGCACAAGAAAAAGTGCACGAGAAGGAACATTGAACTTATTAACAGAAATACAGGAGCCGACCTATATGATCATCAGCTGACTGTACTTGTGCTGAATCTTGTAAACCATATATATAACCAGATATAAGAACAAAATTGATCTTTATGCAATTCCAATTTAGTTAAAACAAAGAAAGTTAAGTTATGTAAAAACAAGCCCCAATGCAGCACTAAATTTCCCATTCACAAGTGACCAAGAAAATAACAAACTGAACTTCAAACAAGTGAAAAAAAGCTCGTCACCCTGATTCATGGCTCCTAATGCTTCGTAATCAATAACAAAAGACAAGATCGAAGCTGGTTTCGACTAAGAGGTAAAATACAACTGGTAGTAATAAAAATTCGTCAAGAAAGCCGTAAGGCAATCATATTGCCGCAAACAAAGCTCTACATCTGCAGCAAGCTGTAACATTCGTAATTTAGAAAGTTCTTCATACTTTGTCGAGAAAGAAAGCACGGAGAATCCTGGTTTTTTCTTGCTACAACTTTTACTTTTGGCAGTCGCTTTTCACTGGAGTGAAGCTGTGTGCTCGCATTAACCTTGATTTGCACCAACTACAGCGACCATTTATCGAATCGAATTGGAAATACGACGTTCAACAACGACGGCAACAATAATAAAATTACAAACTCAGCAAACGTACTGTAAGCGTGGAACGGTAAAATTTCCCAGACCCCAGCATATCCATCTTGCTGCTTCTACAACCGTCCAAACAAAACACTGGCATATATGAAAATTTTTAAGCAGGTTTTAATATTCTTTATAGCTGAAGAGAAATACCTTCAAATTCATCTTCACAGAATAATAACACAAATTTATTTACCTGCTTCAGCAAAAATCTTTCTAACTTCCTCTGTTTTTATTGTCATAGCCGACAACGTTTTATGTAGAAAACATACTTGTTCCTTATCCCTGTGACAGTATTCTTTCCAAATTCTTCGCCTTCTTTCTTTTAGAAAATATTTAATTTTATTTCACTTTGCACAAAATTTTGTCACTTGTTTAGCTAACCCTCCTGTTGCTCAGTTTAACTCGGCGAACGTCACTATTCAGTAGCTTGTGATGACCAATGAACGTGCGTTTTGAGATTTGAAATAAGTGACCAGTAGCAGGAAGTTTGATCCTCCATACGTAGGGAGAGGCAAAATTTACGGTAAAAACTTGCAAACTTTTGTTCGTTTCTGGTCTTTCCACATTATTTTGAAATTGACCACTTTGTGCGTAGGTAGTTCAAGTATCGGTGGTCAAGATGTTGCTATTTTTTGACCACTTTGCTGACTATTTTTGAACTACTTGAGTGTTTTCTGAAGTGTTTGGTGTCAAAGTGTGAAGTTACTTGCCAACTGTACCTAAATTTTAAAAACAATTTAGAAAGCTACTGGCGCGAAGCCGTCTATAAGGGGAGCGAGGCGAGTTTTGAATTCGCTCTAGTCAAATAGCTTCACTGAGTTCTCTCTTCTGTTTGCCTGCCATAAACAGAGTAAATACAGCTTATATAGCTTTGATAACGACATTTACAACTACTCACGTCAGCTACATTCACTCCTGGGCTGTCGGTGGAACAACTATGATAAAATAAAGTGTATCGCACGCCAGCTCTGATTGGTTAATACAGTGACTGGAACACTTTGTACATTGAATTACATTGGTTTGTTTTTTTAAAAAAGACTCTTTTGTTTTTATTATCACCAAGTTGAATTGCCTTGGCGTCCTTTTTCACAGGATTCGTCTTCTTAAGCTTGTGTGTAACTGATAGTTGATGATTTTTGTAGAATTGTGCAAGTTTTAGAAATAATTTACAAAATTTGTATACGTTCTGTACTGGGAAATACTGAATTTAAGCTTTGCTTTGTGTCTCAATACCTGGAAACAGAGCGGTCAGTCCTTTTGTGAATAGTACATACGAATAGTGTGAACTACACAGTTTACAATGGTTTCTATGGGGTTCTGCTGGAGGAGATCATCAGGGTGATCATCAGAATTCTGAAAACGGATACTAAACCGACAACCTGTGATATAAACAAGGTATAAGGATGATCTTTGCCTCCAATACAGAAAATAAAACTCTGAAAAATTCTTACTGCATTAAATTATATCTGGATGACAAATGCTTAGCCAGTTTAGTCTTGAACTTTTGACCCAAGTTGTGGGCGGCTGTCACTATTTTACTGTCAAAACATCAATCTCAAAGTACTTAGAGACCTTAACAGATAATATGATTTCAGACGTATACTTTTTCAGATTAAGTAAAAGATCATGTTTAAAACAAGAGATCACGTCGTGCAAGGTAGATTTTGCCTATTCTTATAAAACAGTTCTGGAAATAGAAACAACGTTGATTGTTGTTACTGTGAAAGAATGTGGAATAATCAGATTGTGGCATGATAAAATGACAAGATACAGAGAATTCTTTGCATAAAGTCACCAGCCTTTTGTGAGCGTCCATTTGACCATTATGGGCAGTTTAATCTGAGCGTCGCGAGGTAAAGAAAGTTTTGGAAGCGAGGTTTTGCTTTGGGAGTCAATCAATTGAGCTATTAATCAGTTTTTAAGCTGGAAACATTAATTCTTTGTGTTAAAATATACCTACCACGTATGAGAGGTTAGTTAAAAGGCGAACTCTTGCATGGAAGGTGAGTCATTGTGATATTTGCACCGTCTTTGACCTGAGTATTTAAGTTGATACGTTACTAGAATATGAAAGAACAGCTAGCCTCTCAGTACTATCAGTCTTCGGTATGTTGGCAGACAGTCAATTTGAAGATCTTTACTCGCCGTAACAGCAGGTTTCGCAATCTATCGTAGGTTTGAGGTTCAAGCCAGTCAGTCTTACGCCACATTTTCCGCTTTCGTTTTGAACTTCGCTTAAGGAAACAGATTTAAAAAGCGGTGTGGATAGTTGGATAACATTTGAGCTACCCAATGGATTGATGGAAGTTGAAAAATGTCTGGAGTTAGATCAAGGTAAGTCTTTGAACAAACGAGTATATAAATCGCTCAAGTTTTGACATACATCTAGGTTATCTACTTGTATTGATATGAAGAAAGTATGAGTGGATTTAAACTTTTGTGCATCTTTTCCCGACATCTGGCGTTGTTTTTCGTTCGCGTTTGGTTGTCAATGTAAGCTGCTCAAGTTAGTGGCTCTATAAACTTTAATCTGGAAGGAAATTGGTACATTCACGTTCTATTTAAACTTAGAAGGTCTCGTTTGGCCAAGCCTTCAACAAACTCAACGTAGGCTCATTTGCAGTGCTTTGTCGTTTGGTGTACCGTAAGTTTAACCGGTTCAACTGAACCTGATCCTTGCACAATTGATAGACAACTGTTATCTGCAAACATCAGCCTTGAATACTGATGGCAAACTACCACAATGAATAAGGAAATGCTGGAAATCAAGGAAGAAACTTATCATTGACAGTATGGAAATATAGTTAAACTGTACATATTCAAGGGTGCTTTCACAGTATGAAAAAGTGCCCCTTCAATCTGGTGCCCCCAGCTTAAATGTTTCATTTACTCATAGGAACACAGCAAGCTTTGGTCAGGTCTCGTCCTGGATACAATGAGATAGTTCTAATTCAATCTTGTATCCAATTCAAATCAGCAGAACGAAATCTCATCTTTGTATAAATAGTTCAACTTAAAGGCGAACGTGAAATATGTGTTGAAAATTTGGGAGCTTGGAGATATTTTGATGGAGTGATAGATGAACGTTCGTCAAGAAATTGGGCTCAGGGCTCAGAAAGCGTTTTTCTGAGATAAGAAAAACTATCATTCATTCAAGATATCCCCAAGCTCCCACACTTCCAACGTACATATATCACATTAACGGCATTATTAACATTTGTGGCTTCCGCTTAAGTCGCACGTATGTCGAAGTTGCACCTTAGCTCACCGTCTGAGTCTTGGTAGCATCGAACGCGAGCGACGTTTTCAGACAGAAATAATATGTGAGCATCTACACCAGACGCTAACGGCGCCAGCGTCCACATTTAATGGAACGAGCGACGCGAACCATAGAGAAACAAGTTTTATTTTTTCATTCCCCACATGCGTGACGGAATGAAGAAGGGGCTATCTTTAAAAGGGGGAACGGAGAACCAGGGAGCCGCGGAATCAGGAAACCATGGAATGTGAAATCGGGGATTTGAGGAATAGGTTCCTATTTACAAAAATCAGAACGATAGTCAGAGTTATATGCGAAGGTCTATCAACCGTGGCTTCACACGGCTCCTGCACTTCTGACGAATTTTTATGACTGTAAACCTTCATAGGAGGATTCGTCATTCTTTCAACTGCCTGTCTCACTAGGTCCTCCCACGATAGGCAGTATTTATGCCGAGCATCTTGTAAGAATTTAAGATTGCACATATTCCAAGAGCGAGAAAGGCACTAGTGTAATGTAGCCAAAAGTCGAGGGCAGATGTCGTAGTTATGAGGTAAGAAGTCCAGTGTAGAGAGTAAAATGTTGAGTGTCTACAAGTATCGAAGAAAGACAGAATAACTTTATAATAAAAACTTAAAGATATAGAGATACGTATTCTGGACGAGCTAGGTATTCCCGGTAAAAACTCGGTAAGAACGCACAAATACCCGTGTTTTCACCTCGAGGCATGTCTCACTCTGCCAGCCCATTTGGCCTGCGAAACCTAAAAGGCCAAGTACCCATGAACATCATACGTGAATAAGACTGAGAAAAGACTTCTGTGGCTCGTGAACTGCCATTAAAGTGTCTTTCAGGCCAGTTTTCTGTCGGTCAAACTTACTCTATATGAAATGCCATTTTGGTACCGCGTGAACACCTTACTACGTATGGAATGTCTTCATCACACGTGGCATAGAGAACAACACCATGACTATGTTTATATTGCAGTTTTTGTTTGAGAAACGAGAGGACTTGGATATATCTTAAGAGAGATGAATGATCATCAAGCCCTGTACTCAGAAAACGATTCTGAGCCCCAGACGGGGATCGAACCCGCAACCTTCTGATGACCGGTGAGACGATCTAACCATTGAGCTACCAAGACTCAGATGGTGAGCTAAAGTGCTAGTTTGATTGATGCGGCACCGAAATGATATTTCACATTCAATGAATTTGACCAACAGAAAACTAGCTTAAAAGACACTTTAATGGCATTTCACGGGCCACGTACGTCTTTTCTCAGTCTTATTCATGTATGATGTTTATCAGTTCTTGGCCTTTTACGTTTCGCAGGCCAAATGGGCTGGCAGAGTGAGACATGCCTTGAGGTGAAAACACGGGTATTTGTACGTTCTTACCGAGTATTTACCCGGAATACCTAGCTCGTCCAGAATACGTATCTCTATATCTTTAAGTTTTTATTATAAAGTTGCTCAGCCTTTCTTCGATATTTGTGGACACTCAACATTTTACTCTCGACCCTGGACTTCTTGCCTCATAACTACAACATCTGCCCTCGACTTTTGGCTACATTACACTCGTGCCTTTCTAGCTCTTGGAATATGCGACACTTTCTTAAATTCTTACAAGATGCTCGGTATAAATATTGCCTATCGTGGAAAGACCTAGTGAGACTGGCAGTTGAAAGAATGACGAATCTTCCTTTAAAAGTTAACAGTCATAAAAATTCGTCAGAAGTGTTGGAGCAGTGTGAAGCCAAGGTTGGTAGACCTTCGTATATAACTCATCTTTTACTCTCCTTCTGATTTTTGTAAATAGGAACCTGTTCCTCAATTCCCCAATTCCTCGATTCTCCGATTCCCCGCTTCCTTAGCTCACCGATCCTCCGAATCCCCGTTGCCCCTCTTAAAGATAGCCTGAAGAATTAGTAATCGGAAAAGGGAATTGGATTTAGCCTGTGCAAGAGCTGTCGACACTGATTATAGCCACAACCAAGACCAAATCACAAAACTGAAATATGGACAGTTAAGTTATGCAATATGAAGTACAAAGCAAACCCCGAAAAACAAAATCTTATAAATTAAGCTCGGAAATTTCTTAAAAAAGGATAAAAGTTTTCGTATGAATACCAATCTACACATTTGATTTCGTTATGTTCCTTAGTCTTCATTTCCTTAAGTCGTGTACCTGCTGCCGTTTCTGTTGTCGATAAAAGTTTTATTGAAATTACATTCACTACACAAGACAACTGCACAATTACAAGAGAGATCTGAAGAAGGACAGAAACAAAAATAGGAAGTTCTATTGTTAACACAACACAAGTCACACCCATCATCATATTCCTAACAGTTTTCTTCGACGTATCTGATAAAGAAAGAGAAGCGCCACTACTTGACGAATCTATGTAATCGAGATTTTTGTTCAGGGGGACTTTGTTTTATTTATTTAGTTATTTAAACTTATTTGGAAACGGTAACCCTTCAGTGGGCTTAGGAGATTGATTTCCAAGGGGCTGTTTGTTAATAACCACCCATCACACTATGTATCATGTATTGCATATTATATGTTACATATTATAAATTACGTTACCCATACATTATTTACAAGTTAAACTATATGCTAAACATATTATAATATTATTAATATTATAGTAATTACAAAAAGTTAATAATTATATTTAGTTAATGACATGCACAAATGTTGCCATTGAGAATAGTCCTATGCTGCCCGATTGAAATCTGTTTTTCTTTAACGCTTTTTGGTAAACTATTCCATAACTTTGCGCCCAAATTGCTTATGCTATTTTTCATAAAGCTTTTATTTGGCTTTTGGAGAGCAAAATCCACTTTATTGCTCGGAAGACTAAAAGTTGTATTATTAGTAACATTAAGTATGTTGGTCAAGCATTCCGACAGTTCGTTATTTCATATTTTGTACATAAACTTTGCCTTGTTTAGTTCTCTAAGGCTCGCCAACGGTTGCCAGTTAAGTTCTTTCAATACAGAGCTTGAACTGATGTCATAGGGTCTACTAGTTATGACTCTGCAGCCCTATTCTGCATTTTCTGCAGTTTGTCCAATAAATATTCACTGCAAGATAGGTAGGTAGGTAAAACATTATTTAACCACGTACGCCTCGACAACTTCTGCTGATTTCCACGAGGGGCGTTACACATTTACATATACAAATTAAAAAATTATGAAAAAAACTTCTATAACTACTATGAAATACTGTTACTACTATGTACAGGGCCGTACTCAGAAAATAATACAGGGTAGTGTAAGCTCACTTCAACCGACTGACGCACGAGCTTGCACCCACTATATCCTATCAATCGAACCTTTTGTCTTTCCGTCGAGTGCCTACTAAAATGATGCTTGTCAACTGGTAAAATGGTCAATTAGTCCTACGTTAATAAGTACGCACTATCAATAAAAAATGAAAACATGATGGTATTTTAGTATTAAAATTTATGTCTTTAGTGATTTCTCGTTGATTACATATAAACAAAACATTTAACATCAACTTTAGATTTGTGAGTATTAAATTTGATAGTTTGAAATTAATTTAAATTGATAAGTGCTAAAAGTTAATGATTCCAGGCTTTAATGTCCGGGCTTTAATGATTCTAATGATTCTACTTGTCAGTGTTAAATCGAACACGTCTTTTCTTCAAATGAACCCAGTTTTTAATAATGGTGTTTAGATGTAACCCCTCTGAAAGATCTCCTTCACATGAAATCAACGTAAGAGATTCCATGCGATCTTGGAGCATAGTGCTTCTTAGCTTGTTCTTGACCACTTTCAGTTTGCTGAATGATCTTTCATTTGAAGCCACAGTGACTGGTGCCGTTTGAAGAAAGGTGAACGCCATGTTGCAGGTGGAGTAGACAAGGTTTCTCTTACTGACGAAGGCAGCAACTTCAAGGACTGACTTGGTTTTCAACGGCTTTCCGTCAATAGACTCTTTTCTCACGACAATGAGCTCTCCGACAAGGCTTTCACTTGTTAAGCTTCCGCCGAACTACTTGCACAAACTCTCTACTAATTCTCCACTGACTTCTCCCCACGGTGGCAGGAAGACTGAAAAAGGTTCTATGTTCATAAAAACCCGACTCCAGTTCTCGCTACAATCTGTAATAATCTCATCAAAAACTGAAAACGTTTTCTTCCGGTAGAAACTGGCGAAACCAACCTCAGCCTCGTTTTCACACGTATCATCCAGCCTCCTTGGAGGCACTCTTCTGTGATGATGACTGATTTCTTCTTCCGGGTCGCATCCAACGTGCCTTGCCATCGCTGCAGCAGCCTTCACCTGCTTGTCTACATTAACTTCATTGCGAATCCTTTCCAAAACCTTTGTTGTCGTGGACACCAAAGTATGGGCATCAAGCAAGTTCAAACCTACTTCCTGAAGCTGAACGACGAGCACCTTGCAATGACGAATAATAAATCTCATTATTCCCAGGCTGAAAATGAAGTCGTACATTTTCATTTTCTTCAGAAGTTCCTTGGCCTGATCACCGGTGTTTGTGTCCGAATCCAGCTCTTTGTCGATAATTTTCTGAAGCAGAGAGACTATCGACTCAAAGGAGATCCAGACACTGTTGATGGACTCCGATCTGGCTATCCACCGAGTCTGCGAAAGATTTTGTAGCTTTAATGCTCCTTCGACGCTCTCTTTTGCTTTTGTAAGTGCTTCAGACCGCTTGGTGCTGCTTGAGAAAAACGAGTACAATGACTGTAGGACGACAAATATTGATGACACGATGGTACTGGCTTTGCTACTTCGTTCTACAAGTGTATTCAACCGATGAGCTTGGCACGGAATGTAAGGCACTTCCTTCTCTGGGAAATCTTTTTTGATCTTCTCATTAAGCTCCTTGTGACAACCGTTTTACTCTCCAGACATACAGGCCGTGAAGTCATAGGATTAGAAAAAGAGCTTGTCGGACTGCATCACCAATGAGCTTGATAAACTCATTTTGAGAAGATATACTCAAGTATGTGACATGATAAGGACGCATTCTCTCCTCGTTCATACAATAACTCAGTAGGCGACAGTGGGAACTCAACAACTGGACTACTTGGTAGAAGTTGCTGGATTCATCTGTTTCTCCACGAAACGCAATATCCTGCATGGCTAAAGTGCGGACAATATCACAAAGGATGGTGACCACTCTGGTGTTGAATGTGGCATCATCTGCTTCCTTAATTAACTCCTGGCGACGAAAAGAATCCAAAAGTGCATCAACTTTTTGATTAGGATTTATAAATCTGCAAAATCCCTTAGTGCCCCTATGTGTCCCTGGCTCGTGAAATGCTGTGACAGTTTCCCTTTCTTCTTGGTTCCGACACTCTTCATCTTATGCCATTGCCTAACTACATTTACTGTCCAAGCTTTGTCTGCTGAGGGTCTTCCAACTCCTTCTGGGAACAGGCAACACACGAAACAAAAAGCTGCATCTTTCTGGACGCTATATTCAAGGTGAGGGTAATCCTTGTACCATTGGCTCGAAAACCTATTTTGTTTACCAGGTGGGATGCTTGAATCGTTGCTTAGGTAGGCCGCTAATTTGGGTTGGTAAGGCCCCATGTTGATTAGAAATTCCTGTTGGTTATCGGATGAAATTTCACCTCGCTTTCCCAGATTGTGTTCCATCAAATGAGCTATTTCCTGCCGAGAAACTGATCCTCTGCTTTTCTCTTTATCTTTCCCAAACAGCGTTTTTCAGGTTTCTTTAACTCGTTGCTCTGGTTGCTCTGGTTTGACATACTTTCTGCAAGCCCAACCACCGAAATACCAAATTGTTCAATGTTAGGAACACTTGGCTTTTTCATCTCTTCTAAAATTAAGTGGCCTGTTCCATCTAGACTGGTCATCATATGCAGGAATTTCCCTGCACAAGTAACCCATGAGGCATCCGATTCATCTTCTGCATCACTTGACTCAGTGGACCCACTGCTATTCTTATTGACAATGGTATCCATATCTGTCGTCTGCGACTGCGACGTAATGTCGACGAGGCGTGTCTGGTGATGCATTCACGCCAACATCGTCTTGCTCCTGGTTTGAGGTGGTTCCACTATCCGAGGCTTGGTGGTGAACTACTCCTGTCGGCTGAGCCTGAGGGTCAACTCTTACTTCATCACACAGTTCTGGATCGTCTCTCATTGGGGAAGGCAATTAATCCGCCAAGCAGCTAACCTCCGTTTCCTTCTCTGATTCACGCATAGGCTGATTGGACAGGGTTGCCGTTGGCATTGGTTGACGCTGATGTGGCAGCCTGCCTTGCCTGCAAGTGCTCTAGTGTAAAATATGCGTCGTACGCTTGGAAATTATAGGCGATGAAAATGGTCTTGGTGTTTTGACATGAAAGACCCAATCGCAAGATTCATCTCTTGTGTTGGGACCCGAAAACACAATTTCATCAACGTTCTCGGTCTGGACGACACAGAGATTGTCACCGTTTGCCGCTCCTTTGTCGACGAGAAATTCGTTGGGTTTGCTTTGTATGGATAGTGGTTCTTGGTTTGTTTGCCTGAAAGACTGGATATAGCACTTAGGAGTTTCAACTTTGACGTACTTGGCGCACTTGGAACACCGCACGAGACCACAATGGCAATCGTAAATACTGGCTCGAGTCACGATGCGCTGACGTTTTTGGCTTTTTGCCAGTGATGAAGACCGGGCTTCCTGTTGACCCGTCGCAGTTTTATGAAGGGTGAAGCATTCATCAATTTTAAAGAAGCAATGTCAATTTCTGCGATATTTCCACTCGACCACAGAACAGTTCTGAGTATTACACAACTTGCAAAGATCTCCACACTGATGATCGGTAGTTCTGTCAAATCCTTTCCTGCATCTATGGTAGTACTGCTTGCGAGCAAGGAAAGCAGACATGCATGTAAGCACGTTGTAGTGATTATTGTGGTGGTACAGGTTGAGGTATTTACTGGCAAAGAACCCGAATAAATTAACGTGCTCAAATATTCCTTAGAATGCACGGTTAATTGGTATCCAGAGAGGACAGCTTGGAACTTCTCAATTTCATCAATACCACAGGGACCCAAAGGAACTTAAGTAGTCTCATGGAGTTCGTGGACCAAACGACCTTGACAGGGTTTCTGATGATCACCAATGCTTTTGTACTGTGGATTTTTTTCGAATATCGCTTTTGCTACAACAATGGCTTGGGCAAAAAGTTTTGTTTCGAATTTGTATTAAACACTGATTTTGCTTTAGGTAGTTTGCAGATTAACGACGTTTCGTGTTCAACCAGTTCTCCCATGGGCCAGCTACACATGGACGACATTGACATTGACCGAATCAATCAAAGCTGTTCATTTGTCTGTACAACACGCGACACCGCGGCAAGGAAACGTTGAGGGATCATTTGATCTCGGGGAAGGAAGGAAAGAGATATAGGCCCATTGAGTTGTTGGGAAATCAGAATCAAGGAAACTTGGTCATGTGGAGCCATACCGATAGTTAACCGGACAAAAAAATGCTTAAAAGCGTGGTTTAATCCACGAGTAACGTTAGAAATTCCGTGCACGTTTAAAGAACGAAACGGAACGGTACAGTCAGTACCTGTAGTCCTGAATTTCCTGTCGTTAACCTGTTTCTGCAACTCGATTCTTAAAATAATGCTTATTGACTTTTTGGCGCTTAGAGGTCGATACGATGTGTCTCTACGCTTACGGCCAATACTCAAAATATAAATTTTCGCATCGATTCTCAAGTTATATTTATGTTCAGCATTATTCACCCTCTAAGTTAATTCAGTTTTAGCATCATTTGATCATGCCATATGTTCACCAAAACTGCCAGCATTCATTTTTTAGTACTTGATTTTTTTCTTTCTCCATGCTTCTGTAATACAGTTTACCAAACGTGGCTCCAGGAAGGCTCGATGTAGTTTTTCCCAAAATCTGAGTCACGTCACGTATTCTAAGTTGGGGTGTGTCAAGTATGCTTTTGCAATATTAGGTAAGTTTGGCTACCTTTCCTTCAGTCACACTAACGGCCATTGTAGCTGATCCAGCTAGGAAGGCAAGTATCACCAGTTGTTGGGTTGGTTCCAGTGCAGGCTTATCAGGGTGACTAGTAAATACTAGAGCATTAAATTGCTCCACAGTGGCAAGAGCAGTTTTACTATGGTCAAATGTTTGACCCTGAAGATAAGTCTCATCTGTGTAGTTGAGTGTTATATATGGCTCTGTGTGTGAAATGTTGAAAGAGCTGGTTTCCAAATTTTGGTGAACAGTCGTGGGCAACGTGATAGGCCATTAGGGATACCGGTAAATTGGTAGAGTTTGTTTTTCCGCATAAATATTAGATTTTTTCACGTGGGTTGCATGAACTGGGACTGAGTAATATGTATCCTTCAAGTCTATTGATTCCATAAAGTAATTCTTAGTCATTAGGTTATTTTAAAATGCTCGTAAGATACCGATTTGTTGAACTTTTTCAAGTTTAAGATAAGCCTGTAGCGTCCATATTTTTTTCTGCCTGCCAAAAATAGGGTATATTGCCTTGCCCGATATACATGTTATTTCAATTACTTCTTTTTCGAGCATTCTATCAAATTCCGAGTTTATAGTGTAGCTAGTTCTTCTGCCTGACTAAATTTTAGTTTGGTGCGATTCTCATTTGTTTTGGTAGTTTGCGAAGGGGTATTTTTATTCCCCTAACTGAGTCAAGTATTATTCTATCAGACATAACCTTCTTCCTTGACTCGAATCTACTGGCGGTGGGACTATTGGCGGTGGGACTATTGGCGGTGGGACTATTGGCGGTGGGACTATTGGCGGTGGGACTATTGGCGGTGGGACTATTGGCGGTGGGACTTGTCATCATCTTTTCGCTCGGCTTATCGCAAATGGATGAGTGAAGTTTGTGTTGACAATGTTGACATGATGCTCGACTCCGACAGTCTGCGGCGCGGTGCTTCGATCCTGTGCAATTGAAACAAAGTCGTTTCAATCCTAGTATGCTTTTCCTTTCTACCGGTGTTACAACTTTGTTGCATTTGACAGGTTAATGATCTTTCGCGTCGCAGTAGACACACAACACAACGTCGTCTCTCGCCTGGTAGTTTCGCTCACGTCGTCGATCTTCCTTAGGCAATCACTCTTCGATTTCGATCGGTTTGATTTCTTTCCACCTTTTTAAGGCTTGAATGAGCTGAGCAAAGTCCCAGTTTTGCCAGCCTTCTTGTCCACGAACTAGATCAGCTTTGATTCCGTTTAACCTATCCAGCACAGTCCTGACATTTCCGGAAACATCGCAAAGTTTTCCGAGGGTTTCTAGACTTTGCATTGTAGAAGAATTCGTCGATCTTCTTGGTGTTCTAGTAAGAGATTGAGGGAAGTTCCATGATGTTGTTCACATAAGCATGAACAATTTCAGATTCCCTTCCGTACTCAGACTACAGGATATTCTTCGCGCGTGCATAGCTTTCGGTCGTGAAAGGTAATCCGTCGATATCTGAGCGCACTTTCGGGTCGAGCAACTCCTTCAAGTAGGCGAATTTGGTCACGGAAGGTAAATCCGTTGAATCTATTTCTGCTTTGTACTCGTTCCAAAAGGGCAACCACCTTTCGAAAGTTCCGTCAAATTTCGTGATCGTTAGTTTGGATAGTTTTGCGTTCGGCGACTTGGTTTCCCCAAGGCGATCTTTGTTTACCTTTTCAGATTTCCGTGCGAACTCGAGTTTCATTTCCAACTGAGCGCGTTCAAACTCCAACTGCTCTTTTCTAGCGTTCTCTAAAAGAGCTTCTTCGGACTGTTTGCTTGCGAGATTTACCTTTTCTTTCTCGTCGACCAATTTCTGTCCTAGATAAGCAACACAGTTGTCGGCGTTCGCTAACTTCGCTTCGACGTCGCTGCTCCATGCTGACACTTCTTCGGGTGAAGATCCGCTCTCGAACTTCTTTTCTACTTTTCGCTTGAGGTCGTGCGCTTCCTTCGCCAAGACTCTGAGGGCATCGCGATGTCGTTCCATAGTTTCTACATTTCCCGCGGTTACAATCCTGTCCGTTTTCGACACTGTGAAGTCCAAAAACTTCAGTTTATTTTCCACTACCTTGAGGAGATCGTCCATGTTTGTTCTCGTTGCGACTACAGATCGAGTTGATAAATCGATCCCGTCGGAGGTGCCACTTTATGTTGGGAATGCCTCGTGCACTGCTGCCAACACAATAGAGTTATCACAATTTCTTATCACTGCACTCACTTCGATAGGCTAGAACCGTCTGTATTGTAATTGAAAAAAGTAGCCCTATATGTGTAATGCGATCACAATCTAATTATCGCTAATTATCTGAATTAATCTAATTATCACATTCTAAAACCTGCCTGATGATGAGTTAGTATACTGTTTGTTCCACATACTGATAAAGTTGTTCTATTATCAATTTTTCAAATAACTTAGGAATTGTAGACTGTACTGAAAGGGGTGTAGAATTTTCACTTTTCAACTTGCACCTAGTTTTTTCATAACGGTGTGATAATTGCTACTTCAGGTTATGTAGAAATGTTCTAGTTTGTACCTGTAATGATTTCACAACCAATGTTTAAAGTGTGGTTTTACTTACAATTACAACTGTATCATTACCTAGGTAGTGAACAGTCAAGGAAATAATACAGTTAAGGAGGAGTTACTTTGTCGTATATTAATTTTTAGAATGAAAAAAAATCCACCTTAGTAATTGAAAAACAACTTTTGACTGTCTGAAGCACTGTACTGACTTTTGTTGTTACACTGTGTTTTCGTGACTGAGTTGTAAAGTGTTCCTTTGTATAAATGGTGAATAAACTGTCAGTTATGACAGTTTGCTGTTGGGGTGTCATTCAATAAAGAACACTTTCAATAATTTGCTATATCCATACAGTATTTCTATCTCTGCTTGGATGGCAAACAGTATTCCTCCTCACTATCATGAAGAGTTTTACATAGTTAATAGTTGATTGTTAATTAGATAAAAGAAATGTTAACATTCCTTACAATTATTGATTGAATAAATAAAGTATTAGTGAGTGCCATAAAATTATTTTCGTTTTTACAATGTTTTTTAGAACCTAGAAATATTTCTTCACAAGAAGATATTTCAATCATTGTTTTATTAAAACTGCTAAATAATCTTTGATCGCAGAAACTGAAAGAATCTACAGGTTAGTTTGATTTGAAGTTCTTTTTCAATGTTTTATCTAAATAGTCCATTTGCATTCTCGAAGTTGGAAAATAAAGACAAATGGTATTCGCATAGTTAAGTTGAACTTGATAGGGATGTACATGTACTGGATGAACCTATACGCCCTGTCCAGACTTTTCATGTTGCATGCAAAAGGATTTCTTATAGTCCTTAATGCGCTACTGCACCATGTTACCAAGTGTTTCGCAACCTTATCAGTCTTGGAAAAGCACTTTTGTTAAGATCCATTTACATTGACATGGTTGGTGTATAGAATTGTTCATCTTCATGTGCAGATATGTGATTAACTCATTAGTAATTTTAAGATGTATTGGTACATTAGCAAATGGACCATAAGAAAAAAAATGTGCATTTGAAACATTGTATATTCCACTAGGACAAACAGTTGAATGTGGCAACCATATTAGGCAAATGTACCCTTACGCTTAAGCATTTTGATATTACAATAAATTTATCTTTGGTAGAAATTGATAAATCTCGATTGAAAACTCATATTATTAATAGCAGAGTGGACAAGGCCGTAAAAACATAAATCACGTGCATAAGTGGGCCATAAAATGTAGTAAAATGGGACAGCATACTATATCAAGTATCTTAACCATTGGTAGGATGTGCTATGTTTTTGCCTAAAATGGAAATCCAACGTTTTAGAGAGACATTAACTCATTAGGGAGCAGGGCTTATCCCTTTTACAAGTAAAATGCTCTGGCATTAGCCAGACTAAAGCATTAATGGTATTAAATGTGGTAGCTTGGTAGGTAATGATGTTTTATGCGTGCGCTCTCAAACTATTTTACCTTCAGTACGAACCAGTACATAAATGTAACCTTTGCTCACCACAGAGTAATTCATTCTTTATGTATTTGTGATCGATTACCAAAGATGTCAGGCTTAAGAACGATTAGAAAACGGTGAGTCAATTTGCTGGTAACGTTAATAAAAAGAGTATACAGTAGATGTAAACAGAAAACTGAGAGAAATTATCGGTACTAATTCAATTGTTCGTATATAACTATTTATGCGCGGTCCAACATTGTTATTAAGGTGACATGAAATTATATGTCTACTGATTCTAACTTTCTATTTTTACATAGAAATTACTTGATTGGGTAAATATAATCTTTGATTAGTGCAATTCGCCTGTGAACAACAAGCGTCTGGTACGGTGAGATGGTTGGTTAGAAGAGCCCAACGTGCTCGCTGCAAAAAATTATTTTCTTATTTTAAGAAAAAAAAAACCGTATTTCAAGAAATAATTTCTTGGGAGAATTCTTAAGAAAATCTGTTTTAAGAAAACTTTTTTAAGAAATATTTTCTTGAGAAAAAAGCGTTTCTTAAGAATTTATTTCTTAAGAAAAACAGTTGTTCTTATTATAAGAGATGCACCTGAGAATGCTTCTTTCTGCATATGAAAAAAGTCAGGGGATCATTTTACATAGAAATTCATTCTAAAAAGAACAAAATAAATCTGCCCAATTCCCAAAAATAGTTATTATTATTTAATATGCATAAAATAACTATATACTTATATGAAGCGCATGCATATACAGTAAATATCCATATAATAAATACTTTAGCATATGAAATATTGAAGTATATATATAGCTAAATGTAAAATGATTTTGAACCATGAAACCATTCGCAAGCATACTCTTGATTACAGGTCCTCAGCGCTTTGCATCTTAAATTGTTTGTACTGATTATCTACAGCTTTAAAGGAACTAACAATATCTTGCGGTTCATTGACATCTTTGAAAATGTTATGCTGGAACATGAGCAGCCCCATCTCTAGGTCCCTTGGAAAATCTATGTCCAGGAGGTAAAAACTTGCCAATAGAGCCACAACTCTCTCCTTCATTTCTTGGCAGGCAATCTTTGAAATGATGTCATTTCCAACAATGATATAGCATCCATTTCTGTCTAATAGAAGAACCGGTAATATACCACCACGCTTTTGACACCATACTTCAGGATCTTCACGCTCCTATATTAAGAAATACATGATTTGGTTCAGTTAACTGACAAATTATGTAATAGAAATGTTTTCATGGATAAACCAATATTAGCAATATTTTCAGCAGTGTGATAACTTATAACAGAATATGCCCCAAAGTGCCAACTCACTTCTGTGATATTTTTAACTAACCTTTAATTGGTAAATGAGGTCAACAGGTTTCTTGTTCTCCTTTGACCCAAACATGTTCAAATTTTGAAACACATGAATGATCTTTGTGTCTAAAAAACAGTTTAATGATAAACAGTTAAAGTTAGCTTCTAATTGCATAAAAAAATTCCATATGCATTCAATCAAAATACAGGATTTTAAGAAGTTTCTCTCTTTTTCCCATGAAAAGATACATCACATGTGCATTGGTCACAAATACTAAGTTTATAGGTATAAGCAGTGCAATTATTGAGACATACTCAGGAGATGATTCTTTGGTGGTGAAATGCCTTTCTTTATTCCAAAGTAAACCATGGATTCGATTTCTTCCACTAACAGTTTGACGCACTCATCTTTGAATCCATTCCTGTCACTATATGGATCAATCTTCATAACTCTTCGGGCTTCTTCAATTATCTAGATATGCACATGGAAAAACTACTTTAAAAATGAAGGATAATACACCCATGATTTGAAAATAAGAGCAAACAACCTGTTTTTGTCTTTTAACTGAGAGTTACTACCTCAACATGATCTTTAAAGCATGGGTGTGATTGCATAAGCTTCTTTACTCTCTCAGAAGCAACTAAATATTTTATCCATGTACGTCTTGAATCAAATTCTTTGTTGAGGTATGCATTAATGACTGTAAAATTGGATCTTTTCTTCTCAATTTCTTTTTTCAAGCCATTGTAATGGCGCTTCATGACTTCTTCTCCATCAACAGGGTCATCTAATGGTTAACAGAAATTTTAACATACTGTACATTTGATGTAACTATTCAAAATAAATGATTTGACAAAGAACTTCAACTATAAGAAATGATATAAAATTTCATACAACATTTTTTCATGTCAGAGGTCTAATGTCATGTAAAATAGTTACTCTCTTCGGCATCATGATCTTTTACTTTAGGGATTTGGCAAACACCTGCATTTGTTGCTGCTGAGTGGTCATTGTGTAGGTGCAAATACTTCCGCTTGTTTGGACAGGGTCCCTGTGGCCTGTTGACGGGTTTAATATTGCTAAGCCTTCTTTTTAAAGCTTTCAACACAACACCCTGTATGAAGAAAGCTATTAGTACAAATTATTTCAAACAATAATCTAAATTTTTTCACAAACCTTTTCTTTTCTTCAAGGTTTTCCAAGGATGTTTCAAAATTGACCAAGAACATTACACCGAAGAGAATTAAGCGATAAGAAATACTAAAACATACCAATCTATGGCTCTTAGCGGCATTTTTTAAAGGACATTGGTGTCGACGGATTAGTCGATAAATGGAAAAGAAAGTTCAGGATAACCAACAGTGCTCCGAAATTCTGAATCAGTTCTCAGAAGGAGGTAGGTTATTCAATAAACGAAAAATTGCAGAATGGAATGCTATCCTGAGTGAAAAAGACATTGAACATTTCCAAGATAAGCTAAGAGTTGCTCAGGAACTGAATGACAAAGTTAGTGAACAGCGCGTGTACGAGGATTTAGGGAATGATTATCGTATGAGAGGCCACTATGAAAAGGCAATGGAATTTTATCAAAATTCTTTAAAGATTACTCAAGAATTAGGGAATCAAATTGAAGAGGTGTCAAACCTGATTAATATTAGTGATTGTCTTCGTAAACTTAGCCAGGGTAAAGATGCGATTGAGTATGATCTGAAAGCACTTAGTTTAACACGCGAACTGAAAGCCAAAGTTAGCGAACAGTCAGTGTACCGTAATTTAGGACTTGATTATCATAATATCCGCCAGTATGAAACGGCTATGAAATATCATTACGAATCCCTGAAGATGGCTCAAGAATTGTTAAGTCAAAAGGAAGAGATGACAAGCCTGGTAGATATTGGGGTTTGCCATGGGACAGTTGGCCAGAGTAACGAGGCCATTAAATATTTCTTAAAAGCACTAAACTTAACACAAAAACTAAACCACAAACATGATGAAATGTTAGTGTACCAAAATTTGGGAAAATGTTATGGGAACGTTTGCCAGTATGAGAAGGCTAAGGAATGCCATCACGAAGCCTTAAAGTTGGCTCAAGAATTGGGGAATCAAAAGCAAGTGATGCGGAACCTGATAGGTATTGGTCATTGCCTTGGGAAAGTTGACCAGAATAACGAGTCAATTGAATATCTCTCAAAAGCACTAAGATTAACACAAGAACTAAACGACAAAGTCCACGAACAGTTCGTGTACAATTGTTTAGGAACTCATTATCTAAACTTTCGCCAGTATGAAAAGTCTAAGGAATTTTTTCACAAAGCTCTAACGATTGCCCAGGAAGCAGGACTTAAAAGAGAGGAGGGGGATGTGTGCCATTCTCTAGAAAAATTGTATAAGGTACTTGGTCAGTGGGAAACTTCACTTGAGTATTTCAGGAAAGCCGCAAAGATTGCCAAAGAACTGGAAAATGAAGGTAGAAACAGAACAGCACTCGACATCTCAGAACATTCGTGTGGATGTAACATGAGGACCAGAGGGGCAATCGATTTAACCCTAAAAGAACCTCATCACAAAGGTAGGATAAAATATGCGAACAAAACATGTGAAGTAATGAAAGATTTGTGAAGTTCGTCTTTAAGCTTATTAGCAAACGTAACAGTTGACGTTCTTATGCCATGGACAACTTTTTATTTCAATAGAATTTTTCTTGCAAACAAAGAAAATGAATAATTTCAAATCTCAGTGGCTTCGTCGAACATCGAAAACATCGTTTTTGTTCTACACAGACGTCGATATCACGTTCTGAAGACGACGTCTACTCTCACAACGTCCATATTTTTTAGGTTAGTTCACTGCCGAATTGGAGGTTAGACATGCTTTATGATCTCTCCTGGAATTTTTGAGTTATCCATAAGCTTTGCTTCCATAAAACGTTTGTTGAAAGAATATCCAGCCCAAAATTCAAAAACACCTATTCGTCAAATGTTCCGGTTAACGTCCGTGGCTCAAGAACGTCAGCTGCTTATGTTTGGTAATGTGGGTTTGAGAAAGACTGTTGGTAGTGATAACTGATAAGAATTATGCCAGGTTTGCTCATTTATATGTCTCCGGTTTCTTATTCGTGATTGGAAGCAGGCAGGTGGCCACATATTTCCCTATCGATACCATCAGTCGACGCCTACGTAGACAACTTTAGACACCGATAACACGCGCAAAAATTAACCTGAACTCCTATTTCGCTCAAAAACCTAAACCTTTCTCTAGCCATAACGCGTACTCTAACCCTAAACCAGCCCTCTGTGATAGATTTTAATAACTAAGACGGTTTCCTAGAGCTAACTGCAGTGGTCAAAGAGTGCAAAAATGGCTGCATTTTTCAAAAAAATTTTTGAGCAAACTTCCACGTTCGCTACAGCATACAGTACCTGTTCATTTATATACTTTTAAGGTTGTTGACTATCAGTATGGTTTGTCCATGGTTGTGTTACGCGGTTTTCTTTGGTGGTATTGTAATTTTTTTGGTTAGCAAGCAGTGCTGAATATTAAGTGGATCTCTATTCAGCTTATTGTCAATGCCATAACTATTTATGACATTGCGAATAACCTGAAACCTATTTATGGCATTGAGAATAAACAGAAACCCAACAACAGACAGCTGTTTGTTGGGTTTATGTTTTCAGCTAACAGACATTCGGAGGCAACTTGGCATGTCCCTTACGTGTGCAAGGAAGAGTAACAGACTTAAATTAGATCCTTGTGGTACACATCATCGATTGTCACCAATTTTACACATCTGAATTCTATTACTCAAGGATGATTTGCTAACGTAAAGTGACATGTGCTCAACGAAACTGTTATGGTTTACCAAGTAAAAGGCTTTTTTATAATGTCTAAGAAAACTACCCAAATTAGGGATCCATTCTCTATAATTATAAACTGTTCGTTAGTCATACTAAAGAGAGCTGTTTGAGTTGATTGGTTCCTTTTTTAACCAGCATACTGATCAATATGCCGTTGCCTCGCAGAGTTGCTCTGTAATTAATTTTTTGAATATTTCAGCAACCACAGGGGTCGTCAGGATTTTCTGAATGTGGGTGCAAACCGAATATAAGTATATCTGATACTTTGAGGAACTAGGCGGAAAGCGTAATCTTGTTCGGAATATTAAAGCCCAGCATATAATTTTGAATAAACCCATAATAATACAGACATGAGTTATTGAAAAATAGTTTTAATTTAGCTAACGTTTCGTTGTTAGTCCTGCAACATCTTCAGAGTAAGTGAAGATGTTGCAGGACTGGCAACGAAACGTTAACTAAATTAAAATAATTTTTTTTAATAACTCATGTCCGTATTATTATGGGTTTATTCAAAATTGTATGCTGGGTTTTGATATTCCTAACAAGATATATCTGGTACTATAAAATTTGATTTGGCCGACAATTAATCAGAAAAATTTTAACCTTACTGTGTCGTCCGGTATTTTTCTCTAATCTGATGGAAAGACTCACTATTTTAGAGGCAGCCCATGAACTTTCTTTAGACCTCAACAGCCTATTTAGGGAATAATTAGAAAATGAAACGAGACTTACCTAAAGTTGAGGTTTGACTGGCATTCTATCACTTCAGGACGAGCACAGGAGATGACATGAGATAGCACAGCGCAAACGCCAAGTCATATTATAAAGTTCTAGAATGTGTCAGAAAAGAAATGAAGTTACCCAACAGGCAAAAGTTAGGCTTTAATCAATGATCACGAGTGTGATAAAGAATTCATCATCGCGAGTAAAGTTAAACGGGCAAGAGGGTCCATTCAAGGTTCACGAGCGATGTTAAATTCTTTATCACACGGGTGAACATTGATTAACCTCCTTACCTCATGACTCAACCACAATGAAATCGGTTTTTTATTCCACTTTAAAGTCGAAGAGACATTGGTCGTCACAAATTACGATAGTCAGTCATTAGCATGCAATATGCGGCTTATCAAACTCTTTTCAAAAAGTGTTGTATGATAAGTGGTTGTCACTCTCTTTTGAAAGGTTATCACACTCCTGAATACTAGAGATTGAATAAAGGATATAACACTTCTGCTGAAACAATGAAGGTGTGTCATGAGATAAGGCTGAATCAGCGAATTATGTCTAAGGCTATGCGAAGGTATTATGGAGGGCACGTAGTGCTCCCCAACATTAGTTTGAAGCACCACTCTGGATGATAATGCTGGCACTGGACGTCACGCCAAGCATGCGGCATATTTAGGATCCATCATCAGACCACGTTATACCCATTATGGCAAGAATCGTCTTTGTACCCTCTGTAAGGTGGCCTAGGTTGCGCAGGTGAACAAACACTGGTTTAAGTATATTTGTAAATCTACGTGGAGCACTAGTTAGCCCATTAGGTAAACATATGTATTGAAAGAGTGTACCATTTAACGAAAATTTTAGGTATTTCTGTTGTTCTTGGTCGACTGGTATAGTATAATGTGCATCTTTAAGGTCAATTGACTCCATATGACTCGCTGAATTCATCATTCTTATGCCTGATTCTAGGGTGTTCGCTTAAGGTGGTCTTATACGAAAAAAGGAAATTTCTCACTTTTTTACAAAGTGGAAATTTATGTGCATCTAGTGAGAGGAAGGGTTAGCCAGACCAAAAATACACTATTCAAAGTAGAGTAGTTGTCATGGTTACCAAGCTACGTTTGTTCCCATGGTGAAAAATCGGGTTAAATTTCAAACACGATAACTAAATAACTAATGGTGGTATGAGTCTGGAATAACTTTTAATTAAACACTTATTATATTACCTAGGAGATGAACCAAAATTATTAGTCTGCTATTTAAAAGGTAGCTATAATCAACGACTAACCTTTTCAATGTCGCCAGTATGATGAGCTGTTTGACTTAAGAGTAAATTATTTCATGATTATGCAGCAGAATTAGATTCTTTTGGTTCATCTCCCAGCTACATGCATATTTTATAATTCCTGAAAGTTTCATAGTAATTGCTTACATATTCTTTGAAAGACCTTGCATGAAATATTGGTAATCGACCGACTTTGTTAAGTTGAGAAAAACAACTTTAAAGTAAAACATTCTGTTTGTTACCAGGATAATAGCAATGAAATATCTCAGACAGTAATGTATGGACTTATAGTAGTCTATAAGGCTCCAGCCTCATATGTTTTCCCTTCCTGCTTTACTGACTTGTAATTTTTCTTTTTTCTTTTGCTACGGATAAAACTTACGTATTATCTTATCACAGAATCTAAGCACTAACAGCGATATCCTTTACGTTGATTTTATTTTGGTTATGTCTGAAAACATTCCAAAAGGACACGTTAAGGGTGTTTATTTTGAGTCGATGTCATCCATTTCCAAAGATTACGAAGTATCTCTTTATGAGTACTATTCTTGTTTTTACGTTTTGGTTTTCATTATTACGGTTATTTTTAATTATAATTATTATAATTGTTATAATTGTTATTACTACTATTGCTGTTGCTTTTATCACTTTAGGTTATTACCATTATTATTATCATTATCATTTAGAATTTTCTGAGCTTAGATAGTCACTGGTCACATGATAGTACGCTGAGGGCAAGCTGTGTCTCACAGCCTTAGGCCTCAGGTACATTTCGCAGAATCCTTGCTGTCCTGAGTAGTGTTCCTTCCTCCAGGAGTTCGATCTTTGTTGGGATTTCAATCTTCCCAAGATACTTGGCAAGGTTCTTGGTAACCGTACCTAATGAGCCAACCGCCACTGGAACCACACACGTTTTGATGTCCTATAGACGTGCAATTTCTCTTCTAAGGTCCTGGTACTTTTTGATTTTCTCTATCTCTTTGACTGCAATGTTAGCATCTGCTGGCACAGCAATGTCAATTACTATGCATTCGTTCTCTTTCCTGTTTAGCAGTACAATGCCCGGTCTCCAAGCTTCAATTTCACGATTTGTCTGGATGGTAAAGTCCCATAGCATTTTTATGTTAGCATTTTCAATAACTGGTTCTGGCTTGTATTCGTACCATTTCTCTTCGGCTTCAAGTCCACATTGTTTTGCGATTGCTCAGTGCACAATCCTGGCAACGTTGTCATGTCGATGTTTGTATTGAATGTATGCCATCTTACTACATTCACACAAGTGACCCACCGTCTCGTCTTTCACTCCACACATTCTACATAAAGGAGATAGCTGCTGTTTCTCGATTTTTGCTTTGAACGCATTAGTTCTCAATGCTTGATCTTGGACTGCTTTGATCAGACCCTCGATCTCCTTTTTCAGGTCTCCTCTCATCATCCAGTCCCACGATGCCCCATCCCTGACATCTTCAGTTTGACGTAAGATCTGACCATGTAATGTTTTACCCTTCCAGTCCTCTTGTTTTTTTATCCTCTTCCTTTTTTTGAAATGCTTGACAGTCTCATCTTCTTCCGAGTTTGAGAAACTCTCATTCCTCACTGCCGCAAGCTGTGGTTCCTCACTTTTCTGGACATAAGTGGACAGGCCTATCTCTTCAGGAAGCACACAGTCCTCAACTCCAATCAGCCCACGAGTACCACATCGTCTTGGAAGGTATAAGCGGTCAACATTCGCTCGAGGGTGTAGCATTCCATAGATTGTCATCCGTTTCCTTGTCTTCCTCTCCATGTTCTTCAGCTCAGCTTTAGACCAGTTCACTATCCCGGCTCCATAACGTCGGTCTGGCACGGTCCATGTGTTTAAAGCTGGTATGGTGTTCCTTCCATTTAAGTTCGATTTTAAAACTTTTAGTACTCTTTTGAAGTATTCACTGGTCACCGCTTCTTTCATTTTGTCGTGAAGAAGATAGTCGTACTCAAGGATCCTGAGATACTTGTATCCATCATCCTCTACCGTTTTCATTCGTCGCCGCTCTGGGAGATCAATTTCCTTCAGACTTCATAATCTTTCCTCTCTTTAGAACGAGTACACCACACTTCTTAAGGCCGAGCTCCATGCCGATATCACTGCTAACTATCTGGACAGTGTTCACTAGAGAGCCAATTTCACGTTCACCTTTTCCATACAGCTTTAGGTCGTCCATGTACAACAGATGGTTAATAGACCCAGCATCCTTTCCTAGTTGGTATCTTCCTTTGCAGCTTCGCAGGACAATCGACAGCGGTATTAAGCAGATGACAAACAACAGGGGTGATAGACTGTCACCCTGGAAAATGCCTCGTTGGATTTTGACTTCCCCAAGAATTTGGCCATTTGATGTAAGCACCGTCTTCCAATTTGGATGCTTTCTCGTACTAATCATTGGATATTATGAGCTATTCCAGTAAGCTGTAGCTTTTCCAGAATCCAGGAATGAGGCACCATGTCGTAAGCCTTACGATAGTCAATCCAGGCCATCTCCAAATTCGTTTTACTACGCTTACAATTCCGTGATACCATTTTTATGAGGAGTTGGTCTTTCGTCCCCCTTGAACGTTTCCGACGTTCTTTTTTTGTTCCTCAGGAAGTAACTGTCCCGTCTCAAGATGATCGTACATTTTTTCTGAAAGCATTCCGCTGAGTAACTTGCACATAAGTGGAAGACATGTTATGGGCCGGACGTTTTCTGCAGCATTTTTCAGTGACGGATGCTTCACACAGAGAATCGTTTTTCCTTGGTTCATCCATTGTGGTACGAAGCAAGATTCCAGAATTAAATTAAGTTGTTCTGCAATGCGACAGTGAAGTGCTTTAAAGTTCTTCAGCCAAAATCTCTGCAGGCCATCCGGCCCAGGCCCTTTCCTATTCGATATTTTCCTCAACTGCTGTTTCACATCCAGTACTGAAATCGTCACATCCTCCTGGGCCGTTTGTTAGCTCAGGTCTTCTCTAACTTCATCTAGCCATTCTTCCTCTTGATTATGCTCGGTAGGATTATCCCAGATATTGCTCCAAAAATCGCAGTTCTCTAGGGGATCAAGTTTAATATCTCTATTCCTGGTTACACCGCCCATTTCTTGATAGAATTTCTTCTGATCATTCTGAAACATGCGGTTTTGCCTCTACTGGTTTATCCGTTGTTCATATCTTCTTAATTTTGCAGCATTCTCTGTCACTCGTTGCTTCAATTCCTCAATAACAACATTCAAACCTTTCTTTCTCACATTGTATTTCTTCTCAAACTGTGTCAATTCCTTGCTAACTTTACTCCGATAGTTCTTTCCCCTCTCCAGCTTGCTTATCTCTCTCCTCAACACATCAGTTTTGCTCTTTATTCTTGCTTCAGTACTTCTTTTCTTTATACCTAGTCTCCGCGTTACAACCATAGCTGCGGTTCGCATTAGCCGATTGGTCTCGGTTATATCAGCTGTTTGAATGTGCGCTAGTACATCATTCGCTTCTTTAGCCCCCTCACGGAGCTTCTTTCTTTCCCCATGTTTCAAAGATCTTGGTTGTTTTGCCTCATCTTCTTCTAGAGCCACTTTGATATCATTCAGAATATCTCGCTGTCCCTCTGACAGTTCTTCCACATTTAGGACTCGAAATTGGTAAACTCTTTCCTCGTTGTCTTTCCTCTCCGATCTACACTCAGAAACAGGTTCTTGATTTTGGTGCATATTCATTCCATTATTATTCATCCTATTCTCATCATTCTCGTCACCTGCTTCACTATCCACTCGTCGCTTAATCTCCTCCAGCTCGACAGTGGAAAGCCAATTATTGTTTCTTATTGCTCTTGCCTGGTCAGCTAAATTTTGCTCAGACATCCTAAACATCCCTCTGTTTTGCCAGCTATTCAACATTCTTCTTCTGTACCCTTTGGTTCCTGGTTTACTCTCAAAATAGCATTCCATTACAACTCGATATAACGCATTGTTCCACTTTTTACGGGCAGTAACTTGATGACGACCTAGTGATGCCTGTCCGTTCACACCAACACTGCCGGACGAGAGACCATTTCTGGCCTCATTTACGTCGTTATCTTCATTTCTGTTATTGCTCATTATTCATCACTTTTGTGAGCTAGTGGGTTAATCACGCCAGACACAATCTTGGTATTTCACCCCTTGACGGGATACTGGGAGCCTGTAGCAGGATGAGACCCCTTCCACTGTTCTTAAGTTGATAATTTTTGAAGGAGAATAATTATTATTATTACTATCATTATTATTATTACAACTTACACCACCCCATATTTTTTGGGTCTTAAAAATTTCAAGACACTCAAGATTTCCTCTTTCAAAAATTATCAACTTAACAGTTATCAGTGGAGTGTAAATGCCGTAGTGTTCTATCGAATGTACCCATCTCTTATATCGTTATTACCACTATTATATATGCTGAACTCGTGGCCACTCGTGGTTTGATTCCATGCCGGATGGCCCAAAGGTGCATTTTTCGCATCATGTTCCGTTTGGGTTTTAAAAATATCTAAACACTAGAGATCTTCTTCCTTCAAAAATTATCAACTTAAGAATAGTGGAAGGGGTCTTAGCCTGCTACAGGCTCCCAGTATCCCGTCAGGTAAGGCCTCAACAGACATTGCAGATTTCAGGAAACTCGTGGAGAAAGGAAATTTTTTCCATTAAAAGTGTCTATTAAAGATTGCCCGGGGGGCAGCCCTTTCTCCCCCTTTTAATCGAGTCAGAATAGGGTAAGGGACGTACAGCCCTCGAAAGTCCCTGAAAGCACTCCCCAATGCGTATATCCAGTTTCACTTTAACAGTATTCTGTTGCACTTCCAACCAGTTAAGGTCAGTTTAGGTGTGCCACTGCAAGAGTAAAGTCTGAACATTGTTTTATTCTTAGATTAATGATCATCTGTTTCGGCATTTAAAGCTGGTTCATCCTCCATAAACTATGTTTCGCGGCATCAGTCAGCTGTACGGACTGTCTTCTAGTCCTTGGGCAAACAGGGCAAGTTTGCCATCATCTGAAGGTAGTGTACTTGCAGCAACCAGCCAATTAAGGCAAGCTGAACCTTTCGACTACCTATCTACCCAGCTGGTAAAGTAGGGGCGCCATTCCCTAGGTCATCTCATCAAAGCGCGCTTGTATTATGGAGCTCACTGGCTTTGATATTATTGTCCGGCCTAAGTTCTTCTGGTTTTATCTCAGAGTTATCTTTTCCTAGATAAGTTGCCATCCAAGACTAAATTGTCTTATTTACCCTTGGCTAATGAGTTGCTGGCACTTGCCAAAGGTGCCACCCCGGACTGTGGTGGGCTAGAGCGTCCACTT
>JASJOG010000576.1:0-106058 GCA_030142905.1 Heliopora coerulea | reverse complement strand
CCCTGTGGGCTTACAACGGATCGGACAAAACTTAAATTTTTCTTGGAAAAGCCTATACATATCAAAAATATGCAATAAAAAACAGCAGTCCAAGTTTAACTAAACATGCTCCTACCTTCATTTAAATGCACTTGTTTGGTCGGTTTTTCAAAGTCTGGATACCTTTTCCGATGGATATACCGTAATGAGCAGATGAATTTGCTATTCAGTGAAAAATTAACGGATTGAACGTAGAAAGAGAACAGTGCTGTCGTTCCTTTGAATAACCAAACTTGAGCAGTGGACCCATGTTGTTTGCTGAATAGGAGTTATTCTCTGGTGACAAGTTAACCAAACTTTGAAAAATTTTCAATAAGAAATTGAAATTTTTATTGCCATGTTTATATAGCGTGATGCAAACACGAAAGGAAGGTTGGGAGAATTTGAATTATACAGCCGCTTGAAAGTTCTCGCAACCTGTCCGAGTTTTTGCATCAGGCTATATTAACAGAACAAAACAGTTTCTATTTCTTTGATAAGATGAGCAAAGAACCGAGCAATAATAATTGTGAATAACGAACTTAATTTTCAATATCAAATGGGAAGTTCTTATAGATTCGTAAACCAATCAGAAATTCTCATTCGCGCCTAGAACAAATTCTAGAGTCAAGCGGCGCTGTGATGTCATAACCATGTTTGCATAGCCTGATATAAACACGGTTACTGACCTATCATTGCGTGCGTAATAGGAAACGGTAAATCCTAAAAGGTATAGTAAAATAACGTTTCTGCAAGGAGCCCAGGAACGAGGGGATGGAAAGGAGTTCAAGGATTGATTAGAGCGTTATGCTGGTTTTTAAGTTGTGTTTAAAGGTATGGTTAGGGTTAGGGATGGTGCTAGGGTTAGGAATAGGTGGTAGATATTTTGAAGTACATACTTAGTTTCAATTCCTTATCAATTGGTTCGTTCTCAGTCTCTCCTCGAAACCTCATTTTAAGGTATACTTCTTGGCAATCACCAACTGGAAAATTTTTTATAATTCAGTTTAATAGCCATATCATAAAGTGTTATCCTGCCATTTTGAGATAGTAGGTGGCAGTTAGTCAAGTGGACAGCCCGACATTTTAGTTGACGTTAAAAGCGGGCGTCCTCAGAATCCGGATGAACGGAAACATTTGGTCTTTCAAACCTGATGATACGCAATACCTAAAAGTATTTCATTTAACATATTGTTTGAGAAAGAGCATTGTACATTATTGTCCTTTTTATGGAGATTTACGAAAAATTTATGGTTTACCTCCAAATGTCTACGAACGCGCTTGTATGAAGTTAAACGTGCCCACTCCGGATGGAGACTGTGAAGTATTGGCACAATACATGGGTTACTCCACAAATCAAATTGCCAGATTTAAATTATCGGAGAATCCTGCGGATGCCATTTTGTTTCATTGGGAAACCCAACATGGAAATGAATTGAAGCGACTTATTGAAATCCTTAGGAAGATGAAACGATATGACGTTGAAATCCTTGAATCGAAAGGTAGCTCAAATTTTCACTGTAACCAACAAAACAAAACAACATATACAGTGGCGTAACGGAAATATTCGGGGCCCTTAGGATATTTTCGTTCTCGGGCCCTCGTCACCCCCGTTGGTATAGACTTAGTGTAGACAATTTGACGACTTTAATTCTCAATTGTCTTTCCAAATTCATCGGGGCGCCTTAGAGGTCGGAGGCCTCTTAGGAGTTGCTCTAAACCTGACCATAGTCCGTTACGCCATTGAACATATAATTGATATACTTACATAGTGGACACGGGCGTATTCTGTGTTTATTCCATAGCTTTGTTCTACGTGGCATGATGTCGAGACAATAATTGCTGCAAGGAATTCTTGTAGTTAATCGAATTTTATGTACCGATGAATGTGATGTAAAATTGTTTTATCTAGTAGTACGATTATCTAGCTTTGCTATTTTATCTTATTCTCACTATTATTATGTAATTAGTATTATTCAGTACTGCTCTTTGCTGCATCCGCAAAATGTCAGATGAGTCAGTTGATGAGTCAGATGGCAGTTCCTTGTGATAGCAACATTGTGACTAAAGAGTGTGATAAACTCCAGAAATATAAAGACCTGGAAATTGAGGTCCCCTGAATGTGGCATCTAAACGCAACACCGATTTCTAAAACCAGTTTCTACACTCATTTCATGTGTGGCCCACCAGATTTTCAACTTGTCTACCCACTTTTTAACCCGACGCAAAACCCACGAGCATGAAGACGTCTTTAAACACATATTACGAACGAACCCATAATACAACGTAGAACCCATCCCAAGAAACCAATGGAGATAAGTGGGAAAAAGAGCCCACTTGAAGGCTAGGATTCCAGCCAACGATCTTTGTTGACTATTAAAAGATATGGCAAGAGGAATATAACTCACAGTTTACTATTCCTTCAGATCAGATGTCTAGAAAAATTCTCTAACAAATAACTGGAAATGGGTTCCTTGACGCTAAAAAGTCAAAAATTTTCCAGTGGAGGATTTCTATATTTTAGTCTTTTCCAAGAAAACTTACTTATTATCTTATCACAGAATCTCAGCACTAACAGCGATATCCTTTCCTCTGATTTCATTTTGGTTATGTCTGAAAACACTCCAAAAGGACACGTTGAGGGTGTTTATTTTGAGTCGATGTCATCCATTTCCCAAGATTACGAAGTATCTCTTTATGAGTACTATTCTTGTTTTTACTTTTTAGTTTTCATTATTACGGTTATTTTTAATTATAATTATTATAATTGTTAATTCTACTATTGCTGCCTCTTTTATCACTACGGTTATTATTACCATTATTATTATTATCATCATTTAGAATTTTCTCAGCTTAGATAGTCGCTGGTCACATGATAGCACTCAGGGCAAGCTGTGTCTCACAGCCTTAGGCCTCAACCACATTTCGCAGAATCCTTGCAGTCCCGAGTAGTGTTGCTTTCTGCAGGTGTTCGATCTTTGTTGGGATTTCAATCTTCCCAAGGTACTTGGCAAGGTTCTAGATAACCATACCAAATGAGCCAACCACCACTGGAACCGCACACGTTTTGATGTCCCATAGAAGTGCACTTTCTCTTCTAAGGTCCTGGTACTTTTGGATCTTCGCTATCTCTTTGACTGCAATGTTAGCATCTGCAGGCACAGCAATGTCAATTACTATGCATTCGTTCTCTTTCCTGTTTAGCCGTACAATGTCCGGTCTCCGAGCTTCAATTTCACGATCCGTCTGAATGGTAAAGTCCCACAGTACTTTTATGTTAGCATTTTCAATAACTGGTTCCGGCTTGTGTTCGTACCATTTCTCTTCGGCTTCAAGTCCACGCTGTTTTGCGATTGCCCAGTGCACAATCCTGGCAACGCTGTCATGTTGATGTTTGTATTGAATCTGTGCCATCTTACTACATTCACACAACACGTGACCCACCTTCTCATCTTTCACTCCACACATTCTGCATAAAGGAGATAGCTGCTGTTTCCCGATTTTCGCTTTGAACGCATTAGTTCTCAATGCTTAATCTTTGGCTGCTATGATCATACCCTCGGTCTCCTTTTTAAAGTTTCCTCTCATCAACCAGTCCAACGATGCCCCATCCCTGATATCTTCAGTTTGACGTAATATCTGACCATGTAATGTTATAGTCCTCCAGTCCTCTTGTCTTTTTCTCCTCTTCCTTTCTTTGAAATGCTCGACAGTCTCACCTTCTTCCGAGTTTGGGAAACTCTCATTCCTCACCGCCGCAAGCAGTGGTTCCTCACTTTTCTGGACATATGTAACTGTTCAATGTCTGTCAATATTTCAGACAAGCGGTCTACATGAGTGTAAAATGTGTTAATTACTGCGTATCCTGTTTGTGTGATCTTTATGTTAACTTAATTACTCGGAGGAAATTAAAAATATAAAAATAGTAACATAACAAAGATAAAAACAGAGCTTGTAAAAAGAATAAAGTTAGATTTGCACTGGATCTTAGAGTGTGCGCGTTTCCATTCGATCGGCACGTAACACATAATTGGACAGGCCTATCTCTTCAGCAAGCACACAGTCCTCAACTCCAATAAGCCCACGACCACCACATCGTCTTGGAAGGTACAAGCGGTCAACATTCGCTTGAGGGTGTAGCATTCCATAGATTGTCATCCGTTTCCTTGTCTTCCTGTCAATGTTCTTCAGCTCAGCTTTATACCAGTTTACTATCCCGGCTCCTTAACGTCGGCCTGGCACGGTCCATGTGTTTAAAACTGGTAAGGTGTTCCTTCCATTTAACTTCGATTTTAAAACTTTCTTCACTCTGTGGAAGTACTCACTGGTCAGCGCTTCTTTCATTTTGTCGTGAAGTAGATCGTCGTACTCAAGGATTCCGAGAAACTTGTATCCATCATCCTCTACCGTTTTCATCCGTCGCCCCTCTGGGAGATCAATTCCTTCAGTCTTCACAACCTTTCCTCTCTTTAGAACGAGTACACCACACTTCTTAAGGCCGAGCTCCATGTCGATATCACTGCTAACTATCCGGACCGTGTTCACTAGAGAGTCAATTTCACGCTCACCTTTTCCTTACAGCCTTAGGTCGTCCATGTACAACAGATGGTTAATAGACCCAGCATCCTGTCCTAGTTGGTAACTTCCTTTGCAGCTTCGCAGGACAATCGACAGCGGTATTAAGCAGATGAAAAACAACAGGGGTGATAGACTGTCACCCTGGAAAATGCCTCCTTGGATTTTGACTTCCCCAAGAATTCGGCCATTTGATGTAAGCACCGTCTTCCAATTTTGCAAGCTCTCTCGTACTAATCGTTGGATATTAGGAGCTATTCCAGTAAGCTCTAGCGTTTCCAGATTCCAGGAATGAGACACCATATCGTAAGCTTTACGATAGTCAATCCAGGCCATCGCCAAATTCGTTTTTCTACGCTTACAATTCCGTAATACCATTTTATCTATGAGGAGTTGGTCTTTCGTCGCCCTTGAACATTTCCGACATCCTTTTTGTTCCTCAGGAAGTAACTGTCCCGTCTCAAGATGATCGTACATTTTTTCTGAAAGCATTCCGCTGAGTAACTTCCACATAAGTGAAAGACATGTTATGGGCCGGAAGTTTTCCGCAGCATTTTTCAGTGACGGATCCTTCACACAGAGAATCGTTTTTCGTTGGTTCATCCATTGTGGTACGGAGCAAGATTCCAGAATTACATTAAGTTGTTCTACAATGCGACAGTAAAGTGCTTTAAAATTCTTCAAACAAAATCTCTGCACGCCATCCGGCCCAGGCCCTTTCCAATTCGATATTTTCCTCAACTGCTTTTTCGCATCCAGTACTGAAATCATCACATCCTCCTGTGCCGTGTGTTGGCTCAGGTCTTCTCTAACTTCATCTAACCATTCTTCCTCTTGATTGTGCTCGGTAGGATTATCCCAGATATTGCTCCAAAAATCGCAGCCTCCAGGGGATCAGGTTTAATATCTCACCCAGGTTACCCCGCCCATTTCTTGATAGAATTTCTTCTGATCATTCTGAAACGTGCGGTTTTGCCTGTAATGGTTTATCCGTTGATCATATTTTCGTAATTTTGCAGCATTCACTGTCACTCGTTGCTTCAATTCCTCAATAACAACATTCAACCCTTTCTTTCTCACATCGTATTTCTTCTCAATCTGTGTCAATCCCTTGCTAACTTTACTCCGATTGTTCTTTCCCCTCTCCAGCTTGCTTTTCTCTCTCCTCAACACATCAGTTTTGCTCTTTATTCTTCTCTTCCAAAAGGGGTTTTTTCTTGCTTCAGTACTTCTTTTCTTTATAGCTAGTCTCCGCGTTACAACCATAGATGCAGTTAGCATTAGCCGATTGGTTTCGGTTATATCAGCTGTTTGAATGTGCGCTAGTACATCATTCACTTCTTGAGCCGCCTCACGGAGCTTCTTTCTTTTCACATGTTTCAAAAATGTTGGTTGTTTTGCTTCATGTTCTTCTAGAGCCAGTTTGATATCATTCAGAATATCTTGCTGTCCCTCTGACAGTTCTTCCGGATTTGGGACTTGAAATTGGTAAACTCCTTCCTCGTTGTCTTCCCTCTCCGATCTACACTCAGAAACAGGTTTTTGATTTTGCTGCATATTCATTCCATCATTATTCATCCTATTCTCATCATTCTCGTCACCTGCTTCACTCGTGGCTTAATCTCCTCCAGCTCGACAGTGGAGAGCCAATTATTGTTTCTAATTGCTCTTGCCTGGTCAGCTAAATTTTGCTCAGACATCCTAAACATCCCTCTGCTCTGTCAGCTATTCAACATTTTCCTTCTTTACTCTCTGGTTCCTGGTTTACTCTCAAAATAGCATTCCATTACAACTCGATATAACGCATTGTTCCACTTTCTACGGGCAGTAACTTGATGACGACCGAGTGGTGCCTGTCCGTTCACACCAACACTGCCGGACGAGAGACCATTTCTGGCCTCATTCACGTCGTTATCTTCAGTTCTGTAATTACTCATTATTCATCACTTTTGTGAGTTAGTGGGTTAATCGCGCCAGACACAATCCTGGTATTTCACCCCCTGACGGGATACTGGAAGCCTGTAGCAGGCTGAGACCCCTTCTACTGTTCTTAAGTTAATAATTTTTGAAGGAGAATAATTATTATTATCATTATCATTATTATTACAACTTACACCGCCCCATATTTTTGGGTCTTAAAAATTTCTAGACACTCAAGATTTTCCTCTTTCAAAAATTATCAACGTAACAGTTATCAGTCGAGTGTAAATGCGATAGTGTTCTATCGAATATACCCTTCTCTTATATCGTTATTACCACTACTATATATACTGAACTTGTGGCCATGCTCTCGGCAACGTATTCCGTAGCTCAGTTGGCAGAGCTGTCGCACTAGATTCGCGAGCTCGCGGGTTCGATTCCATGCCGAATGGCCCAAAGGTGCATTTTTCGGAACAGGTCCCGTTTGTGTTTTAAAAATATCTAAACACTAGAGATTTTCTTCCTTCAAAAATTATCAACTTAAGAATAGTGGAAGGGATCTCAGCCTACTACAGGCTCCCAGTATCCCGTCAGGTGAGGCTACAACTGACATTGTACAATTCAAGAAACTCGTCGAGAAAGGAAATTTTTTCCATAAAAAGTGTCTATTAAAGATGACCCGGGGTGCAGCCCTTTCTCACCAATTTAATCGAGTCAGAATATCGTAAGGGACGTACAGCCCTCGAAAATCCCTGAAAGCCCTCCCCAATGGGTATATCCAGTTTCACTTTAACAGTACTCTGTTGAACTTCCAACCGGTTAAGGTTAGTTTAGGTGTGCCACTGCAAGAGTTAAGTCTGAATATTGTTTTATTCTTAGATTAGTGCTCATCTGTTTCGGCATTTAAAGCTGGTTGATCGTCCATAAACTAAGTTTAGGGCATCAGTCAGCTTTACGGACTGTCTTCTAGTCCTTGGGCCAACAGGGCAGGCTTGCCAACACCTGAAGGTAGTGTACTTGCAGACGCCAGACAATTAAGGCAAGCTGAGGCTTTCGACTACCTGTCTACTCAGATGTCAGGACAGGGGCGCCACTCCCTAGGTCATCTCATCAAAGCCTGCTCGTATTATGGAACTTACTGGTTCTGAAATTATTGTCCTGCCTAAGTTCTTCTGGTTTTATCTCAGAGTTACCTTCTCCTAGATAAGTTGCCATCCAAGACTAAATAGTCTTATCTACCCCTGGATAATGAGTTGCTTGCACTTACCATAGGTGCCACCCAGGATTGTGGTGGGCGAGAGCGTCAACTTTCACGTAATAGGCTGAAGCTTTGCTTGTCCTACTCCAGTGTCCTGTTATTATTGTTATTATTATAACAAGTTGCACACCACCTAAAAATTATGATTATTATTATGATCTTTCTTAATATGCACGCTCTCAAGCTGTTCTCTCAGAAAAACTTTCTGAGTCCCCGACGGCAATCGAACCCAGTCTTTGTAGCCTGAGTCTTTGTAGCTCAATGGTTAGAGCGTCTCACCGGCGATCAGAAGGTTATGGGTTCGATTCCCGTCAGGGACTCAGAAAGTTTTTCTGAGAGAACAGCTTGAGAGCGTGCATATTAAGAACATAATTACCAAGCTACCACAAACACATTATGATCTTTGTTTGATAGCCGATTATTAACGGCCAATAGCGCCTACTAGATGTACATAGTGGCCCTTCCTATAAAAATTTGTTAGGGTTGCATGTTTCAACACTGCATATTCTAAAATATCAATCCTCTTGAACCACATTGCTCACCACTTTGCGTAAAAAACCATGACCAGCCGACAACTTCAAAAAGTATAAAATAAAACATATTCCGAAGAATAAAGTCATCTTGAGAACTCAAGATATGAGTCAATGCAAGATAAAACTATTGTTGAAACTGTGATATTTCGACTTTATTCCAAAGTCATCTTCAGACAGAATGATAATTACAAAAACATGCCAGAGTCTATATACAGGAGGTGTGATTCTGTCTCGATGATGTCATCACACCTCCTGTATATAGACTCTGGCATGTTTTTGTAATTATCATTCTGTCTGAAGATGACTTTGGAATAAAGTCGAAATATCACAGTTTCAACAATAGTTTTATCTTGCATTGACTCATATCTTGAGTTCTCAAGATGACTTTATTCTTTGGAATATGTTTTATTTTATACTTTGCGTAACAGTATCTCACTTTCCATTTATACTATTTTCTGGATGTTTCTCGCCACCCATTTAGTTTCGTTCTCATGTCATATTAGTTTATCAATTTGTTGTTGTAATTTATTGATACCACCTCCAAGACATCCTATTACCATTGGTATCATCTCTACATGTAATCCCGGTCGCTTCCCTCTCGTTTCAAACGCTAACTGTTGGTCCTTGTTTAACTTTTCCCAATGTATTTCTTCAATATTTTGTCCGTGAGGACAAGCCATGTCCTCCAGTCAGATCCGTTTCCCTACCTTGTCCTCTTGTGTAATGTCTGGCCTTCTAGCTTTATTATATTTCCTCAGTTTGTATTCAAAATGCCACAACAACTTCAACTGATCATTCTCCATTACCCCCCCTTTTACCGATTGCTGTTGATTCTACTGTGTTCCTTCCTCTATAATCCCATTCGACGGAATTCGACGGAAATTTGATGTTGATTCAGAAGTCGCATAAAATACAGTCGGATAAAAATGCATAAATTAGTAAAATTAGTTTTCTTATCAAATGATACAACGTTTGAAGCTTCGTGGATCCCACGAGTATGATTTTCAACATGGCATAGGAGCAGAATACTTGTCCAAGTTGTGGAAACGAGAAAAAAACAAGAGTGTTTTCTTTGTGCTGTGCCAGTGAAGAGCCGTCCAGACTGCTCTGTGGTTGAGAAAACTGACGATACGCGTGAATGGGAGGCTAATAAAAAAAGTCGCCAGTTACAGGGATTGAAGTATTAGACCCGGACAATATCTGTTAAAGCAAACGATGATGACGAATTAAATGACTCCTGAAACGTCTTAATAGCGCAATATTCGGAGTAATCTAAGCCACATTTCTCTTCTTATTTTGAAAATTTTGGTCTGAATGACCTCTTTCCGCTTGGTGAAATAATGAACAACCGCGCTGTTTGGTGTCACATTTCAAGCTTCGAATTAAATGCGACACATTAAATTTTACTTCTGAATTGAAACTTGTCACCTCCGTCGAGTTTTCGTAGTATTAAATGTGACGAATTAAATGCGACAGAACTTCGACGTCTGAACTAGGCCTAACACAGAACGTTCTCCTCTCTCTAACGTCAAACGTAGGACCACGCGCTACCCTCGATATTGGCGACCTGTCCTTCACGTTCTGTAAATTCTTCACTCACACTCGAAACTTATTGGGCTATCACGTAATTTCCACAAACCCAGCCAGCCAACCACCCACTGACATCAAGACGCCTGCATAATGCCGTTTTGGCCTTCTATAGATTGGTAAGCGGACACAAAAACCTAAATGATGACGTACAAAAATATTCGTTTGTTTAATGATACCTTTATTTTAGCCGTAAAAAATTTCAACGAAACAGATTTGACAATTTAATCGGCAAGTGAATTAACGAACTTCAGTCCTTGATATCTTATATATCAATGTTATAATACAACAGTGACTTCCACAAACAGTCAGTACACTTTTCGAGTGCACTGACAAGTCTTAACATGAAAATTTCTGAACTGCTTTTAAAGCAAATGAGTGAGAACTACAGGCAATTTTTCAGTCTAAGATTTCCGACACGAAATTGTCTCTACACAGTGACATCCCTTTCGACGTTATGAATGTTGTACAGTGACATGCAAGTGCAAGCTTAGAGGCTTACACATGAATAACTGTGATAAACGACATTCATAAAGTTGATACAGAATCGCCGGTTCCCCTTATTACGTCAGCTGAATACAGGTACGAGAATGCCTTACGACGTTTTCTTTTTCATGCAAATATTTAATACTGAAAGGGAATGGAAAGACATTTGATTACTTCAGATGATAGACGAGCAATCGTCAAAAATAGCGTCAATAAATTGATTAAGAAAACTAAGCAAGACTATTTTAAAGAAAAGGCTTCTGAACACAAGAATAATTCAAGTAAACTTTGAAACTTGATCAAGTGTTTGTCTAAGGATGGCATTGAAAAGAAAAATACAATATTGCAAATAGTTGAGGACGACGCAGTAATAACGGAAAATAAAACTATTGCTGAGATTTTCAACTGTTACTTTATTGACCAGCCTAAGAAAATCCTTGCATCGTTTGGCAGGTACCAAAGTCCGTCTGATATTAATTTTATACCAGATAGTAACTCTGAGATGTCGCCTGTTGTTCATAAGGATGAATTAGAATTGTTATTGTCTATTCCATCACATAAGGCAACTGGAGAAGAAATAATAAAGCCCTGCAAAAAACACGCAAAATAGGCATATTAAAGGTTATAATTTTAATTCTAACGTTTCGTTGCTGCACGCAACATCCTCAGAGAATGAATAACTTATATTACAAGGTGATGATATATAATGTATGTTACATGATACGTAAACGAGATATTGGCCTAAGAACGGAAGTGGGAAGGACAAAAGGAAACAGCAGACTGAGATGTAGTGGAAAGGTCGAGAAACGAAAGGTCTTAGTACAAAGAAAGTGGAAAAGAGCCCATGTTGGCATCAAGCGATGGATTTAGTTTGCGGATAAGCAGACTTTCTCTGACAAGAAGTTCAGAGTTGAAGGAAGAAGAAGACAAGATGGTGAAGTCATCAGGCGAGACAGGGTGTCCAGTGTCACAATGATGTGACAGGATGCTAGTCGGATGAGGATTGACCCGTTTTTTGCCAGTAAATGCAGAAATGCCCAAGTGCTCTGAGATTCGTGCGTGGAGAAGCCAACTCGTCTGGCCGACATACAACGAACTACAACGTTGACACTTCAAACGGTAAACGACACGAGATCTCAAGGCCCTGGGAATCCTGTCCTTAAAGACAAAAAAGTGAGACAATCGGAGAGAAGGACAGAAAACAAAGCGGAGGTTAATGTGTGGGAAAGCACTGGAGCATAACTTCCGAATCTGAGTGCGAATTTGGAGGCTAATGCCAACATGAGCTCTTTTCCACTTTCTTTATTTTAAGACCTTTCGTTTCTCGACATATCAATTTCGACTCTAACGGATAGGTTATTCGGGATGTCCAGCAATTTCCATAGCAAGTCAATGTTCTTTTCCTGCCCCATAAATTTGTAAATGCATGGAATCTCCAGTCCATATCCCCCGCCACGATTGACAGCTGTTCCAATAACTTTAGCTTCTGCTATACTGCCGCTCTTTGCTAAAAAATGACAAACTATCCCAGTTCCATGATTTGTAGAAGCTAGTGCCCTTGGAATGTAACCAACTAAACCTCCCTTAATCACCTCAATAGCGTTCTTGTCTTGTTCATTGTCATGTTCGTGCTTTAGTTCAAGAACTCCATCAATCTTGATTCTCCAGTATTCTTTGTAAACAGGATATCCCCTTATCCAAGAAGGAACTTCGATTACTTTTGTGCTAGAAATATTTTCCATCGAGCCAGACATGACTCCTTCGACGTTACCGGCGGAAATACGAGTGTATGCACGAGCAGGCTATGAAAAGCGCCGAATCTGTCATCGATCCATATTTCACACTTTTTCTTATTAAATCACTGCAAAATTTTCACACATGACTCGAGGATTTTCCTGATTTGTTACCTTTTGTCGGAACATGCTTCGCAGCTTTGTGTATAAGTACTTTGATCAGTCATCATGTCTTCAAATTGTTAGCGAAAACTGCAGGAACTTGACTTACAAAAACGTTACGAAGTCGTGATATTTAAGCAAAAGAACCCTATTGCCAGCGCAAGAGAAATTGCAGAGCACTTTAATTAAGCGAAAACTCAGATTCAAAGCATCTTATTAAAGAAAGATGAGATTGTTAAAGACTATGAGGCCAATGTTAGGGGCACTATCAAACGGTCAAGAGGCGCCCAGCATGAAGATATCGACAACGCTTTACTCGACTGGTTTCGAAAAGCAAGATCCAAAAATATTCCGATTATAGGACCAATGCTTCAAGAAAAGGCTACAAAAATAGCAGAAGTTCTAGAAGTTCACCAGAGAAATTCAAGGCTTTGAACGGATGGTTGGATCGTTTTAAAAAGAGATGTGGCATCAAGGCAAAGGTCATTTCAGGAAAGTCAGGGGATGTTATAGAAGAAACAGTAGATCCGTGGAATGAAAGACTCTCGGAAATTTTGGAAGGACGAGAACCTCGCTATATCTGGAATATGGATGAAACAGGTCAGTTTTTCAGAGCCTTTCCAAACAAATCACGGGTCGAAGTTTCCCGTAATTGCACCGGCGGAAAATAGCCAAAGAATAGGATTACATGTGCGTTCTTTGTCAACGCTAGTGGTGGAAAAGAAAAGCCGATCGTAATTGGAAAATCAGCAAGACCGAGATGTTTTAAAGGCACCGAGATTTAGATAACTTACCACGCCAATATTTCAACCAACCAAAAGCCTGGATGGTAGGTAGCATCATGATGAAAATTCTATCAAAACTCAATCGGTGACTGAGACAAGAAAACAGAAGAATTCTCTTGTTTATGGACAATGGCCCTTGCCACCCTGAAAACCTGGATGAAATGTATGAGGAAATTAAAGTTGTCTTCTTGCCCAAAAACACGACATCACGACTGCAGGCACTTGATCTCGGTATTATTCAAGCTTTTAAGCTCCAGTATTATAAACGCCTGCTTACAGACGTTGTCAGTAAAGTGGATGAATGTATTTCTGCGTCGGAAGTATGCATGTCTGTTGATATTTGTCACAGGGTTGCCAGTTTGCTTTTTTTAAGCCAAATTTCTCAAATTTGGCTTGTTTTTACAAGGTTTGGCTTGGAAAAATTGCGTTTGGCTTATTACTGTTGTTTGGCTTATTTTTGGCTTTTTTCCTAGACAAACGGACATTCGTCGGTCTTTAAACCATAGTTCAGTTTTTCATTGGTTAAAATTCGCCGCTTTGTTGCTTTGAAAGGCTAATTACCGAATCACGGTAAAGCGCAGTACAAAGTATCGAGAGTTGGATAACCATGGGATAACTATCAACCAATCAGAGACGAATTCTTAATTTAGAACATCGTCATCCAGCCTGTTGTCTTCGCAGAGGTCCGCCCAAATTTTCATCAACCAATCATAACTCAAGAATTTTGATCCGTTTAAGGTATAAAAAGAGAATAAGTCAGTTAATTAGTGAAACTGGATAAAAGTTTAAAAAGTAAATGTCCTAAAACTTGACACATTAAGTTAGAGTGAAGCTCATTTTATGACCATTGATCAGTAATCAATAACTGATGAGCTTAAGCAAACCGGCCGCAAGTGGCGGAGGAAACAAATGGAAAAGTCATTATGACTCCTCGAGAAAATTTAAGTCAGAGTGGCAAAACAAATTTCTTTGAGTTCAAAATGGCATAGATGGTTCTGAAGATGCTTACTGCTCGTTGTGCCGAAGCAATATTACTCCGCGATTGTCAAATATCAGTCAACACGAACAGTCCGCGAAGCACAAAAGACAAACCAATCTGGTATCCCGAAATAGAAAGATACCACGTTTTAATGAAGATGAACGCGATAAAGAGATGGAACTTCAGGTTGCTGTTGCCATAACATGCCACAGCTCGCTCAACGCAGTTGACCATCTGGGTGAAATCGTGGTGCAGCACGGAAAAGGCTGCAAGCTGGAGAAAATGAAGTTACACCGAACGAAGTGCAACCTGCTTATCAATGATGTGATCGCTCCTGCTTTGTACGAAGATCTCTGCGCAGATATGGCCGGTCAAAAGTGCTGTGTTATTCTTCATGAATCGATGGACGTTTCCTGCGGCAAACATCTTTGCGTGGTAGTTCGCTAATTACAGCAAGCCGGAGAGGAGAGTCGTCACCTCGTTTTTGAGTCTAATACCAGTTGTGAAAGGAACGGGTAAGGATTTGTTTGAAGCACTGAAGAGTTGCCTTGAACAGACTGGCCTGAGTCTATCGGATTGCATCGGTTATGCAAGTAACGGAGCATCTGTTATGGTCGGAGAGCATGACTCTGTATGGTCGAGAATTAAAGCCGCGTCTCCAAACTGTATTCTGATAAAGTGCTTCTGTCATTCATTGGCCCTCTGCATCAAACATGCATTCAAAAAATGCCTGCCTATGTTGGTTTATGCTAAGTGAAATACCGAAGTGGTTTTCCTAAAGCGGAGTTCGTCGCGACGCCTACAAGGAACTCTTTGAAACTTTCGAAGACAGCAGTGTGGAAAGTTTCACGATTCCTCTTCCCTTCAAGAAGTGCAATCAGACTAGATGGTTGGTGCGAGGAAAACTAATTTTCAATATACTCGTGAATTGGGAGATATTGAAAACGTACTTTTCCCTGGCTGAATGTGAAGGAGAAGCAAACGTCCGTTATAAGGCACGACTCATCAAAGAAATGCTCCATGATCCAATCAACTACCTTTACTTACATTTCTTGTCGCCTGTGGTGTCAGAGTTCGAAAGAGTCAATGCGTATTTTCAGGCAACTGATGCTGAAGCTATCGAGGCGGTCAAAGAGCTCAAACTGTTCTACAGCAGTTTGAGAGGTCTGGTCTATAATTCGTCCGGTGTTCCCTTGCCAACTGACAAGGTTTACTACGGAGCAAAATTTATCTTCGAAGCTGATGCGTTAATTTGCAGGATGAAAAATGACGAGACGATGGTCAGGAGAGTTCGAGAAGTCTACGGAAGGTGCCATTCGTTGCTTTTAGAAGCAGCCGAACAGGTTAAACAGCGTCTGCCGCCCTCAAAGGACATTTTTAATAGCTTGTCCTATTAAGCAGCACCTCATTCATGAGAAGATCCAGGAGATTAACAACCAATATCGGAGTATCCTGTATGTCAACTGGCAAGAGAATGGAGTTTTCAAAAAAGGCATTCCAATTGATGCTGTCAGCTGTTGGGCTGGTGTACTGGACTATCAAAACCTAATGGGCAACAGAACTTTTGGTGAACTTGCGGCCTACGCCCTAACCTGTCTTACTACGCCAGCAAGCAATGCTGTGGTGGAGCGAATCTTTTCCTATGTCCCAGCAATCAAGACGAAATCACGAAACAAGATGAGTTCTCGAATGGTCGAAGCTATTATTAGAATCTGTGGCAATCTGTATTTTAAGGAGAAGTGCTGCAAGGATTTTGTGGCAACCAAGAGGATGCTTGAACTTTTTAACTATAAAAACATGTATAAAGGTAATAATGCTACGGAAAACTCTTCAGCCTTTGACGAAGATGAACTTCTCTTTGAAACCAAGTTTTGAACTGAATGCCTGTATGATAGACTATCTTATGTATATACTTCAACTATTTGAACTGTGTTAAATGTTTTGAAATGTAAAGTGTATACCGAAGTAAAATAGAGTTGAAATTTAAAATTTTTATGTCTCGGATAAAGTGATAAACTGGTTACTTGCATAATTATTACTACAATTGTCATTTGGGCCCAGTCCCCACCTTAATTTTCGAGTTTGGCTTTTTATGGCTTATTTTGAACATGCGGTTGGCTTATTATCGCCCAGAAAAGCTGGCATCCCTGATTCGTCAGGCAGTTAGATGGACGGCCATGGCGTGGAATGAAGTTTCCGAAACTACAATTGTCAAGTGTTTCATCAAGGGAGGTATCTTGGGTTCCGAAGGAAATACGAATACAGTAGATTCCAGTGGCAGTGACTTTGATCCATTTGCAGATCTTGAAAGCGAGCTTGCTGCAGTTCAAGACTTGGCAAACGAAACCAATGAAGACAATACAGATTCATTGAGACAAGTGGTAGATGTATGTCTTGATGCACCATTTTGTCAAGAACTTCCAGACAATTGGGAAGACATCTTTTTCGGCAAGTAGGACGTGAACAAATCGATTCAACCACTGCAAGCGAAGAAAATCACGAGGACAGTAATGATGAGGTTGAAGAACTCCTGGTAGCGCCAAAACTATCCTCGTATCGAGCGGCAATATCCTCAATGCAGGATGCTTTGCATTTTCTCGAGCAGGAAGGAAATTCAAAAACGGCAAATGAGCTCGCCAGAGTAATCTGCCAAGCTCAAATCGATTGGCTTGAGTGTCTGAAAAACCAATGGAAGCCTACAGAATTTTTTAAACCTAAAGAAATTTAAATAACTCTTAAAGGGGCTTATTATCAAGCTTATTCATCAAATTTGGTTAATTTTGTTGAGTTCTGTTCAGTTAATAAAATTTATTTGTTGATTATTTTGTGGTTTTAGCGTTATACTAATTGAAATCTGACACCGCTTGCTATGACGTCATTTAAAAAAAACATTTGTAACGTATCTGATCCACTGCCCTTAACACGACCACCCCGTTAAAACGACCAAATTTTTTCTGCCCAAATGTAGTCGTATTAACGGGGTTCCACTGTAATCATTCCTTTCACCATTGCGGTTTTCGTCGATCAGCAGAATCTCTCCTCTTGACAAGTAAAATGGTCTAGAGTAAAATACTCGTAGACTGATACTGCTTGCTATGAGTTAACTCCACCTAGTCGTTTTAACTGAATTCTAAAATTATTCTCAAACAAAATAAGAGCTTGAAAGAAGATATTGTGAAAGAAAGTCTTCAGTACCCGACTTAATTTTCATTGATCCATTGTATTTATGCTTTCAATGTTTTTTAACATGTTTGAGGAAGTTGATCGTCCAGGTTAGTGTAGTCTTGAGAAAGACTGTTGGTTGAAGTGACTGACGTTTCGACAGCCTTAGCAGCGGTCATCTTCAGAGTCAAAAGTCAGCGGTCATCTTCAGAGTCCTTTTGACTCTGAAGATGACCGCTGCTAAGGCTGTCGAAACGTCAGTCACTTCAACCAACAGTCTTTCTCAAGACTACACTAACCTGGACGATCAACTTCCTCAAACAGGTTACGATTCTCCCAGGTTCAAACCATTTACTTTAATGTTTTTTAAATTGTATTTGTGGACCATCAGATGCATGAACATAGTCTAAATGTATTTTAAAACAGCACATTTTAGTATTAAATTCATTTCTGCTAATGTCGGTTGCGGTTTATTTATTTCCTGGCCTAGAATATAGCTTCGGAAAGCCTAGTGGTGTAACCAAGCCGTATTGCGATAAGCTCATTGAAGATGAGGAGTCCAGTCTACCTAAAATCAAAGGAATTGTTAAGATATATTTAAAAATCGGTAGAATTTCCAGTGTAAGTGAATGTAATGTGGTAATTATTTCAGTTCGATGAATATGATATGCCAAAGTCTTTAATGGTCAAAAAGGGTCATTTCCAAGTACTTCTGGTTGTAGTTTTCTCTTTAACTTTAACTTAAATGCAGTTTTCAGAGATGCAATCAGGTTCTCTGTAAGGGAAGTCAGTTCAATAATTTTTCTGCTATCCGTGGAAGTACTTTTCTATTTTAGAGCTTTGAAAATGCTCCAAAAATGCATTTCCTCTAAAAAATATTGAACAAAATAAAAACAAACAAAAAAAGGAAAACAACGAAAAAACCCCCACCGTTTTCTTAAAAAAAAAGATGTTGTATATTTTGAAATATAGGACTGTTTCACATGTGGGGGCAATTCTTTCCTTTCTTTCCTGCTTGCACCCCATACAATTTTCCATTGATAATTACGGCATTCGTTGTAAGACTCGTTTAGTTATTTGTGCTCTACCTAAACCACCCATTTTTAATTACGTTATTTTGCCGTTCACCCAAGATGACTATGTCTTTTGTCTTGTGAGTCTCAGGGGGTTGAGTTGAAACGATCTATATGAGTTCGTTTTTGCCGTATGGACTTGCAACGTATCAGACAGAACTTAAATATTTCTTGGAAAAGCCTGTACATATCAAAAATATGCAATAAAATACAGCATTCCAAGTCTAACTAAATATGCTCCGACGTTCATTTAAACGCAGTTGTTAGGTCGCTTTTTCAAAGTCTGGATACGTTTTCCGATGGATATACCGTAATGAGTAGATGAATTCACTGTCAGTCAGTGAAAAATTAACAGAGTGAAGGTAGAAAGAGGACAGTGCTCTGTCGTTCCTTTGAATTACCAAACTTGTGCACTAGACACATGTTGTTTGCTTAATAGGAGTTATCCTCTGGTGACAAGTTAACCAAACTTTGAAAAACTTTCAATAAGAAATTGAAATTGTTTTGCCATGTTTATATAGCGTGATGTAAACACGAGGAGAAAGTTGGGAGAACTTGAATTATACAGCCATTTGGGAGTTCTCGCAACCTGTCCGAGTGTTTGCATCAGACTATATTAACAGAACAAAACAGTTTCTATTTCTTTAATAAGATGAAGAAAGAACTGAACAATAATAATTGTGAATAACGAACTTGATTTTCGATATCAAATAGCAAGTTCTTGTAGATTCGTAAAACAATCAGAAGTTCGCATTCGCGTCTATAACAAATTCTGGAGTCAAGCGGCGCTGTGATGTCATAACCGTGTTTGCATAGCCTGATATAAACACGGTAACTGACCAATCATTGCGTGCCTTATAGGAAACGGTAAATGCTAAAAACTATACAGTAAAATAGCGTTTCTGGAAGAAGCCTAGAAACGAGGGGGTGGAAAGGAGTTCAAGGATTAATTAAAGCGTTATGCTGGCTTTTAGGTTGTGTTCAGAGCTATGGTTAGGGTTAGAGTTGGTGTTAGGGTTAAAAATAGGTGGTAGGTGTTTTGAAGTACATACTTAGTTTCAATTCCTTATCAATTGATTCGTTTACAGTCTCTCCTCGAAACCTTATTTTAAGATATACTTTTTGTCGAATTTTTATTGGAAGGTAAATTAGAGCAGGTTAGAAAAAACTGTTCAGTTGATAACATCTATCATGTGAAAGAACCGATTACGTGGCTTGAAGGTAATGTCGTGTACTTGTGAAATTTGCTGGCACCCATTTGTCGGATTAAATGGGCAATTTTTATCTTTACTGCATTTTCAGATCTCAGCTGTAACCCACAAACGACTTTGATTGAAACTCTGATGAAGAGTGGAACGCGGATTTGTTTTGCCTGCAAAGTAGCAGTTAATTTTTCGCGGGAGTCTAGCATTACAGAACAAGTGTCAGATATCGTTTGAAATGGGTTCATTAACCTTCAAGGGTTAACTTATTCCTAATACGCTAGTGTCGGAAGTTTAATAAGTTGTTCAGGTTAAAAGTTTTTGCGCTAGAATTTTAAATTCGAGCAACAGCAATTCTTTTACTGTCGGCAATTACGTTTGATAGTTGTCTTGCACTACAAGTCCTAAATCACTAACGTTATGATTCTGAGGGCTGGTTTAAAAACTAGTTACCCGCTACTGGTTCTATAACTACTCAAACATTTAATTATATTCATATCGTTCCCACTATTACGACAGGGAGCAGCAAAGAAAGGTTTCCAATTCGTGACCTTGATCCATTGGTATACAACAAAGTCTGTAGAGAATTAAACTGGCCAATTCCGGGTAAAGATTACAATGCATTAGCAGGACACATGGGATACACCGCTGGCAAATTAAATACATTTCGATTGGAAAAAGATCCTTCCGATGCTCTCCTGTCCGACTGGGGAACCAAGTCTGAGAATGACGTCAACAAGCTGATAGTCTTCCTTAAAAAGATGGGAAAAGATTTCCTAATTTGGTTATTGGAAGCAGAGGGTAATTTTTATCTATTTAAATCAATCTTCAGTTATGGCAAAATAGGTTCACGTATTTTCCGGCGCATTAATCGCAGTATCAAAATCACCTAACAACGCTACTAATTGATTTCAGTGGGCAATCGAACTCGCCAATTTCAATATGCTTATTCAGCGCTCTGAAGGCCGGGTTGTCTAAAAAGTTTAAGGATAAAAACTTCTTCGTGAATTAATGAACGTCATTGACATAAACGTGAAAAAGAACTGGTACCAATACAAACCCTAGAGGGACACCATAAAGTATGTCAACAAAATCAGAGTTTTTATCACCAATAACTACATATTGCTTTCTATTTTTTAAATAATTTCTAAATCAGTCTAATTCTGTCCCTCTAATACTATAATAAGGAAGTTTTTATAATAAAATGTCATGACTTACTGTATCGAAAGCTTTCGACAAATCTAAAAACACTCCAAGACATATTTTATCTTTGTCAATTGCATCCGATATTCGTTGGGTAAAATGTACAGTTGATATTGTGGTGTTCCTCCTTTTACGAAATCCAAATTAAAATTCATATAATAAAGAGTTAGCTACAAGATGTTTATTGATTGCTCTCAAACCATTTTTTGAGACACAGGTCTGTAATTAGAAATTACTTGCTTATCCGCTTCTTTTAATATGGGTGTCACTTTAGCTACCGTCAAAATGTCTGGGGCAATTCCCGTCTCAAGAAATGAGTTAAATATAAAACATAGTGGAATATATAAATGTCCTGCTAAAATTTGAATAAACGTAGCACCAACTGGTACAAAACCAGTAACCTTAGAACAATCCAAGAAATAGCTATATTTGAAGACTTTCGAAGGTGATACTTTTTCTAACGAGAAAGCTTCTAGAAAAGCTGACTTCATCCAGCATTTGAATGATTTACTTAGTTTCGCCAGCTTATTAACTAATGATGGTCCCAATTTTGTAAAATATCTGTTAAAAATATTAGCTGTTGTGAGTTTACTTGTTTGCTTAAGACCATTTACAGATACTTCTGATATGTTAGAAAGGCTGTTTCGCTTCTTTAGGATCTCTTTTAACAAAAAGCAGTGGTTATTATTCTGGAGAGCTGAGCGACCAGGAGTCTGGTGAACTTGCAACCAAAATAGTTGTTAAAACATTTTAATATTTTGGTAGAACTTTGATGATGGTGTGTGCGATTTGTTATCAGCTAAGCTTGTTGAGTGGCAATGATGTTTATTCCAAATCTCTTAAAAACGGAAGAATTCTGTAGAAATATTTGTAAATTTAACCGAGTTCTTGACATTAGCGAGATGCTTACGTCGTTGCGGTTTTTGCGCATGCGTTAGGTGACAACTCAGTCATCACATGTAGATGGTCAGCACTAACTGGTTAATTAGGGTTGCATCTGCATTTGTTGCATAAGCGCCTGTGTTTTATTCTTTACATACCTACTTGTTCCTCATAAATGAGGTGTTTGGGTCAAGTGCAGTTTAGCAGACCCCAGAATTAATTAGGCAATCGCAGACTAAACTAACCTAATTCTAATCCTATCTCGCACTTAGAGTATAGGCATAATCGATGATTTTTATCAAATCCGGTCAACTTTAAATAAAACCATTATGTATGATAACTGCTATGGAACTTAGTCGTTCAAAGCCATTTAAACGACAATATTCTTTCATCATCCGGCTTAAATCCTGCTTAATTATTTTGACTGCTTTCTAAAAGTATCTTCAAACGAAATGAAGAGCTGGGAACGAAGATATTGTGAATGAAAGGCATAAATTCTCTACTTCATTTTTATTTTTCAACTGAAATTATTCTACAACATTTTCTTAAAATTGTATTTGTGCGAGATTATATGCATGTATGCATTCTGCATATATTTTCAGACAAGGTACTGTAACATCAAGTTCAACTATTTATCGAGGTTAATCTATTTCCAGGTAAAAAACGCAAATCAAAAGTACCCGGTGATGTGACCAAGCCTTATTATGATAAGCTGATTGAGTCTGAGGATTCCAGTGAACTGAAAATCAAAGGAACTGGTAAGATATTTATTGTCGAACTTTTAATGGCAGTTAAAATAATGTTGTGACCATCTTCTTTTGGGTGGCTTCGATGTTATTCCAAAGTTCTTAAACGACTAAAGGGTAGTTTCTAAGCACTTCGTATTGTAGTCTTCTTAACAAAATACATCATGACTTCTGATGTATTTCCAGCACAAAAACCTTTACCCCTTTGCGAACTAAGGGAAGTTAGTTGAAAATTTTTTGCACTCTCTTGAAGTTTTTTCATTTAATGAAACTATAAGACAGAATTTAAATTTTTATTAGAAGAGCCTATGCATAACCTAACAGGAAAAAAGCAGCAATACCAATGTACCTAGAGACACTTAAGACATTATTAAAATGCATTTGTTAGGTCAGTTGCTCAAAGCCTTGATACCTTTTCTGATGGATATACCGTAAGAAGTGGATAAATTCGCTATTCAGTGAAAAATTAATGGATTGGAGATAGCAAGAGGATAGTGTTATCCATGCATTGGGTAACCAACCTTGTTCAGTAGAAACATTTTTTTTACAGAATAGGAGTTATCCTTTGGTTACAAGTTCCCCAAACTTTAAACAATGGAATGCATTTAGTTTAGTACCCAAATCATAAAGTGTTATTGTGCACTTTTGAGGTAGCAGATGGAGGATGGTCAAGTGGACATCCTTAAATTTTATTAGACGTTAAAATCAGGCGTCCTCTGAAGACTGATAAACGGAAATTTTTGTCTCTCGTACCTGATGAGACGCAATACCTAAACGAATTTCATTTAACATGTTATTTGAGAAAAAGAATGGTACATTATGGTAACTTTTTTTATGAAGATTTACGAACAATTTATGGCTTACCTCCAAACGTCTACCGACACGCTTGTATGATGTTAAACATGCCCATTCCGGGTGGAGATTGTGAAGTATTGGCAGAATACTTGGGGTACTCTGCTAAACAACTATCCAGATTCAAACAGTCAAAGAATCCTGCAGATGCCATTTTGTTTCATTGGGCTACCCAACCTGGAAATGGCTTAGACAGACTTATTGAAATCCTTAAGAAGATGAAAAGACATGACGTTGTCGAAACTCTTGAAGGAAAAGGTAACTCTCATTTTCACGGTAAACACCAAAGCAAAACAACATATAGTTGATATACTTATGTAGTGAACATGGATATAATTATTCTGTGTTTTATTCCATCGCTCACCTTTGAATTCCATCTGGTACATCCTGTTTTGCAATAGTTAGGTATTTAGGCTGGGATGATGTATAATTTCAATCTCTCTGGTGATGTTACTTGTGTAGTGACGAAACGTCAGAAATAAAAATTTTTATGTCTTTAGCAAATTTGCGTCCCTATGAGTCTTTTTAAAGTTATCTGTTGGGCTATAATTTTATCACAAGAATTTTCTTTACATTTGATACGTCCATCGCCACTGTTTTGATTCTGGCTTATTTATATATACATATGCATATATATATATATATATATATATATATATATATATATATCTGTATGTGTGTGTAATATTTAAAAACCCTCTATCGGGATTTAAAACTCGAGGCTGTAGCCGAATGTTTTAGATCCGATAAAGCAAGGACTGCGAGTTTTTTAGATGGCTTCTAAAATGGACCATTTAATACGCTAATTCGCGAAGAAAGTTTGGAAATTTACTTTTTGTAATCCGAAAAAGATGAACTTCTTTCCATATTAAGACACGACACGGTTATGATTTTCTTTTGTATTTTCCTCATAAATTCTTAATGATTTTATATGTAATATTTAAAAACCGAGCAGAAGTGCTCTATCGGTATTTAAACCACGAGGTGATAGCCAAGTGTTTTAGACCCGATAAAGCACGAACTGGGAGTTTTTTAAATGTCTTATGAAATTCACCTCTTAATACGCTAATTCGTGAAGAAAGTTTGGAAATTTATCGTTCGTAATAAAAAAAATTGAACTATATATATATATATATATATATATATATATATATAATTCATTAAGAATTCATGAGGAAAATACAAAAGAAAATCATATTCCGGTTTCCGTCGATCGGCCAGATCTCTCTTGCTAAGAATTAACCCCACCTAGTCGTTTTAACTGAATTCTAAAATTATTCTCAAACCAAATAGCAGCTTGAAAGAAAATATTGTAAAAGAAATTCTTCAGTACCCGACTTAATTTTCATTTTTTGCATTGTAATTATGCCTTCAGTGTTTTTTAAAATGTATTTGTAGAGCACCAGATGCATGAATATAGTCTGCATGTATTTTAAAATAGCACATTTTAGTATTAAATTCATTTCTACTAATGTCGGTTGCGGTTTATTTATTTCCTGGCCTAGAACATAGCTTCGGAAAGCGTAGTGGTGTAACCGAGCCGTATTCCGATAAGCTCATTGAGGATGAGGAGTCCAGCGGACCTAAAATCAAAGGAATTGGTAAGATATAATTAAAAAGACGGTAGAACTTCCAGTGTAAGTGAAAGTAAGGCGGTAATTCAGTTCGATGAGTTTGATAATATTGCAAAGTCGTTAATGGTCAAAAAGGGTCATTTCCAAGTACTTCTGGTTGTAGTTTTCTCTTTAACTTTAACTTAAATGCAGTTTGCAGAGATGCAACCAGGTTTTCTGTAAGGGAAGTCAGTTCAATAAATTTTACGCTATCCGTTGATATATTTTTCTGTTTTAGAGCCTTGAAAACGCACCAAAGATGCATTTCCTGTCAAAAATATTGCACAAAATAAAAACAAACAAAAAAAGAAAAACAACGAAAAAACCCCCAACAATTTCCTTGAAAAAGATGCTGTATGTTTTGAAATATAGGACTGTTTCACAAGTGAGGGCAATTGCTTCCATTCTTTCCAGGTTCCGCCCCATACAGTTTTCCATTGATAATTACGACATTCGTTGTAAAACTCGTTTAGTTATTTTGTGGTCTACCTAAACCACACTTTTTTAATTAAGTTATGTTGCCGTTCACCCAAGATGACTATGTCTTTTGTCTTGTGAATCTCTGGGCGTTGAGTTGAAACGACCCATCTGAGTTCAGTTTTTCCCTGTGGGCTTACAACGGAGATCAGACAAAACTTAAATTTTTCTTGGAAAAGCCTATATATATAAAAAATATGCAATAAAAAACAGCTGTCCAAGTCTAACTAAAGATGCTCCGACCTTCATTTAAATGCACTTGTTTGGTCGGTTTTTCAAAGTCTGGATATCTTTTCCGATGGATATACCGTAATGAGTAGATGAATTCGCTTTTCAGTGAAAAATTAACGAATGGAACGTAGAAAGAGGACAGTGCTGTCGTTCCTTTGAATAACCAAACTTGAGCAGTGGACCCATGTTGGTTGATGAATAGGAGTTAACATCTGGTGACAAGTTAACCAAACTTTGAAAAACTTTCAATAAGAAATTGAAATTATTTTGCCATGTTTATATAGTGTGATGCAAACACGAGACGAAGGTTGGGAGAATTTGAATTATACAGCCGCTTAATACATCAGGCTATATTAACAGAACAAAACAGTTTCTATTTCTTTGATAAGATGAGCAAAGAACTGAACAATAATAATTGTTAATAACGAACTTAATTTTCAATATCAAATAGCAAGTTCTTATACATTCGTAAACCAATCAGAAGTTCTCATTCGCGCCTAGAACAAATTCTGGAGTCAAGCGGCGCTGTGATGTAATAATCATGTTTGCATAGCCTGATATAAACACCGTAACTTACCAATCATTGCGTGCGTAATAGGAAACGGTAAATGCTAAAAAGTATAGTAAAATAACGTTTCTGCAAGAAGCCGAGGAACGAGGGGGGTGGAAAGGAGTTCAAGGATTGATTAGAGCGTTATGCTGGTTTTTAAGTTGTGTTTAAAGCTATCGCTAGGGTTAGGGATGGTGTTAGGGTTAGGAATAGGTGGTACATGTTTTGAAGTATATTCTTAGTTTCAATTCCTTATCAATTGATTCGTTCTCAGTCTCTCCTCGAAACCTTATTTTAAGGTATATTTCTTGGCAATCACTAATAGGAAACTTATTTTATAATTCAGTTTAACAGCCATATCATAAAGTGTTATCCTGCCATTTTGAGATAGTAGGTGGGATAGTAGGTGGGAGTTAGTCAAGTGGACAGCCCTACATTTTAGTAAACGATAAAATCGGGCGTCTTCAGAATACGGATGAATTACGGAAACATTTAGTCTTTCGAACCTGATGATACGTAATACCTGAAAGTATTTCATTTAACATATTGTTTGAGAAAGAGCATGGTGCATTATTGTCCGTTGTTTTATGAAGATTTACAAACAATTTATGGTTTACCTCCAAATGTCTACGAACGCGCTTTTATGAAGTTAAACGTGCCCACTCCGGATGGAGATTGCGAAGTATTAGCACAATACATGGGTTACTCCACAAATCAAATTGCCAGATTCGAATTGTCAAAGAATCCTGCGGATGCCATTTTGTTTCGTTGAGGGAACCCATCGAGGAAGTAAATTGAAGCGACTGATCGAAATCCTTAAGAAGATGAAACGACATGATGTTGTTGAAATCCTTGAAACGAAAGGTGGCTTAAATTTTCACTGTAACCAACAAAGCAAAACAACATATACAGTGGCGTAACGGAAATACTCAGGGCCCTTAGGAGATTTTCGTTTGAGGGCCCTCTTCACTCTCGTTAGTATAGACTTGGTGTAGACAATTTCAAGACTTTAATTCTCAATTGTCATTCCAGATTCATCGGGCCCCTTAGAGGTCGTAGGCCTCTTAGGAGTTGCTCTAACCTTGACCATAGTACGTTAGGCCACTGAACATATAATTGATATACTTATATAGTGGACAAAGGCGAATTTTGTGTCTTATTCTATAGTATTGTTCTACGTGACATGATGTCGAGACACAATAATTGCTGCGAGGAATTCTTGTAGATCAGTGGTTCCCAACCTGGGGTCCACGGACCCCTTGGGGGTCCGCAAACAATTTTTGGTGGTCCGCCGAGACTAAGAGGTCCACCGGCGGTCCGCGCAAAAGGGACGGGGTCTGCAGAAGGTAACTACTTTTTTGGCAAATGACTACCTGCAATATTTGTTCAACTATTTTTTATTGCAAACTACCAGGCGATATCCCCAATTCCGAATGGTGTACGTGTTAACATAAGAACTCGTAATTTTGAGGTTTTAACACCTCACATCTTCATCTCATGTTACATGCAACCACTCTTCACTCGTACAGGAAAAGTTTTCCAACATTTATCTGTCCACAAATTAATCATGAGTTCGAAATGATCTGCCACTAGGAAGATTAAACTACGAAGCTACAATGTTAGGTACTTAAAATTTGGTTTTATTCTATGCCGAATTGAGCAAAGCAAACCTAGATGCATCTTTTGGGGAGAGATTTTAAGCAATGAAGCAATGAAACCGACGAAGCTGCAACTTCAGTTGGGGAGGGGGCTCCACTGAGATTTTTAAAATCAGTGAAGCGCTCCCTGAGAAGCAAAAGGTTGGGAACCACTGTTGTAGTTAATCAAATTTTATGTACTTATGCATGTGATGTGAAATTGCTTTATCTAGCAATATGATTATCTATCTTTGCTATTTTATCCTATTCTCAGCTCTACGATTTTGAAGTTGTAAGATATTTTGATTGTTATATTTTCATGACATCATAACTTGACTTTGGCTGCTTATTTTGATCCAAGTTGCCTTCAGCCAACTTTCATCGATGAAGAGTCAAAACGACTCTGGAAAGGCTGTAGAACCCAAAACCAGTGAAACTACAACTACATCAACCGAGCAACAAAGTGACTCTGAAAAGTCAAGTGAGCTGGAAACCAGTCAAAGGGCTTCTTCATCCATAGAGGGAAAAGATGACTCTGAAAAGTCTTATCAGGTTGAAAATAGCCCAACATCCTTTACACCGAAACCCAGGGACATTGAAAAGGGAGATCAACACCCTGAGATGACTGACTCTGGTGAGCTCTACAGTTTTTATCAGGATACGCAGTTAGCATTTTTTTATTCGTATTTCTTATAACTATATTTATTTTTTAAACGTTTGCATTAATACAGAGTTCTTGGTAATGTTTAATTCTTAGTAATTTGATCGATTTGATTATTGGATGTTTATATACCCAACTTCTATGAGGAGACTCTTATCCTTACTATTCAGAAGTGTTAGTGCAGTAGTTCTAATAGTTTTTTATGCCAGAAACGTCTAAAACAGGGTTTGATTATAGTAACCTTAACAGGTTGTTATAGCTTTTAGTAAGGTCAAGGCTTACAAGTGTATCAGGAAGTTGGTTTTCGCGGTTTAATACAACTTTTAAACTATACATGTGCCTGATGTGAAGTTGCAAGAATTACACACTGCTTGTTGCATTTTTACGTGTATAATCTTTTGCCGTTGCCTCTGAGCTACGAGACCATATCAGGGGAGTTTGCAATAGAGCGAAAAATAAGAAACCTAATGTTGCTTGTTCGGTTTTCAGCAAGAATATATTGAGAGTTCATCTCTGGTTAGCCAATCTTAGCTTATTATTCGGAGTAGTTTTCAGATTTTTGTAGAGTTTGTCCATCGCCTTATTTCGTACTCCTCTTCACTTTTTAACACACTCTTAGCTTGGCTTACCAATTGAAGTAATGAGAAATACTCTCTATCTCGCCTGCGCACACTGTCTTAAATACATTCATTTTGACTTATTACTTGAAGATGTATTACTGGTCATATGAAAGAATGTCTATGTCAATTTCAGTTTTGGGTATTTTAATGCGCGTTGTGTGTCTCCAAGTAAATTTGTAGATGTAGATGTAGATATTGATGTAGGTGTAGGTATAGATGTAGGTGTAGGTATAGATGTAGGTGTAGATGTAGAGGGGGTGGACAAATAAAAGACCATCCTCAAAAACATAGTCAATTTCGTATAACTATCACAGGAAGAGGAGAAATTAAGGGAGGCAATACATTTTTAGAAAGCTTTCTTCAAAACCTCATTAAAAAGCTTCTGAAATACTGATTTTAAGCGCTTGCTTAGAAAATATATCAATTTTTAATGCTTTTTATGATAATATCTTATGCAAAACGTGGTGCATTTTCTCCTACTTTTTACAAATTGGATGATATGAACTTGTGCACAAATTTATCAAAATATCATGCATCCCACATTAAGTAGTTTATAACTTAAAGACAAAGCATTATTAGCCGAGAAGGCAATTTCACGCATAATTTACGACGTTTTTGTGAGGAATTTTTTGTGAAAAATATATGACTAGTAAGGAACATAAAAAAAGTCGGCACCTAGGGGGCTGAGATGCAAATTAGAAGGATTCACGAGATTCTTAGCTTGCATAAAGCTGGAACTAGCATAAATGCAATTTCGAAAAAAAATCAACATAAACTATTCTGGAGCAAAAAATTTTTGTATTAAGCTAAACTCGAGTGAAGATTGCAGTCGTTTTCTTGATCCTGGACGGAATCTATTGATCTATTTGACCGTTTTATTATTAAAAGTTCCAAATCCGGCATCCCAACCAAACAAGACCTAGCTGATAAATTAGAAGCTCACACAAGGGACAAAGTTTCCGTCAAAACCATTAAGCGCCGCTTAAAAGAGAGAGACATCAAATGGACAAAAAAAGTCCAAGAAACCATTTGTAAATGAGAAAAATCGTTTATCGCGATAATCATTTGCTCGTGAGCACATTAGTGTTAGTATTGATGAATGGAAATGCGTTGTCCTAAATCCAATTGAAAATTTATGGGCTTGAGTTGAACTGTTCAACAAAAGACCGAAAGTCGAAAAACGAAAACGAACTTTTTGAAGTTCTCAAAAATGGATTGCAAGTAATCACCGAACAATTTATGCATCAGCTCATTGAAAGCATACCTCGTCGATGCAAAGCTGTGATCAAATCGAAGTGTGTGTCATCTAAGTATTGAATGGTACATACCGTAGGTGTGTATCGAAATTATTGTTGTTGTTGTAGTAGTTTGTAAATAAACTTGATTGATGATTATTTGAACGAATTCGTGAGAACAAAATGAAGAACATCAGAAATGTACCAGGAATTTGTAAATTATCATTATTAAAACTGCTTAACGTTTGTGTATTTTAAAAACCAGTGATTAACATTAAGATTTGAGATATTTGATATTATTTCGACGCATGCATTCTGAAACGATCAATTTTTAACCTCGTCTGTTCATCTTGCGATGACTATGTTACGTGAACTATAATTTCTCAGGATGATCACTTTTTTGTCTTACCCCAGTAGTTGGTCATGTTAGGTATGACCGACCAAACAAATTCTCCTTTCCCTTGCCAAAGACAGCGATGCTTCTTTCTTTTTGAGATATTTATTCCAGACTGGATCGTTTCAAATACTCAAGCCCGGATTAAAGGGGCAAGGGGCGTTTGCCCGGGGTGGCACGTCATCCGGAGTGCCACACAAAAGCAACAACGACAACAAGTTGTCCTCCTCCTGTAGGTGCAGTATTCATTGCATTACGTATCTTCTTTCCTAAGGAGGAGACTCCTGGCTTGATGGTAACACCAATAAGGATGGTACTTTGAAAGATGTTCATGAAACTACACTAAGAAGGTAATATATGAGTATCATATAAATACACAGTTTGGGTTAGTAACAAGATAATATAACTACGTTCTATTTTCTACAAAATATAGATTTGATTGGATAGAAGGTTACAGGATTGACTGGGCAGATGAACAGTCTGGGAGAAGGTGTTTAGTCATTACGTGCAAAAACGGGGTTGTGCCTTCAATGGGTGATCTTCGAGAGATTTCGGAGGACGTTCTTTCCTGTGTGGAATTCAGTAAAGTACCAAAAGGTAAGAATGCTAAAACTAAACACCTGTCACCTTATTATTCCCTACGATTTCTTCCACCATATAACCTCTTTATCCACTAGTTTTGAACTCCTCCTGAGAGAAGGCCTCTTTGGTAGTAAACTTAAACCTTCGCTTAACGCCACCAAAACTTCCGACCCACTCTTATCGTTTTGAAGTATTCCCTAAAGTCAATATGGTTATTTTTAATACTAAATCATTCAATTGCTAACGCTTATTTCTAATTTAACGTCATTTGTAAATCTGTGGTATGTCTGATTTGCATTTAGTTCTCACTTATCAGAATTAAAATCTGTCAAACTCTGCTGAAGTTGCCAGGCTCAGCGGAATATTGTCATTAAATATCTTTAAATCTTCTATGTTATCATGGCTGTTGGACCTTAATTGTTATCAGTAATAATAAATTTCCAAACTGGTTTGTCATTTGCTGCTGTATTGTATTGCATTTTATCTTATCGAAAAATCTCCAAGCCGCTTTATATTCCCGGAGTTTACCTTTCCTAGTATCTTCTTTAAGTAAGATGACTTGAGTTGGTAGTTTATCCTAATTATATTTATATATATAAAATTCTCTTTGCAGACGCGAAAATCGACGGGGAATGTAGTGATGATGGTAATGATAATTATTTTACTTTAATTCATTTTGATTTAATTTAAACTTTAGTGTTCCATAGCTTTTTCTTACGGAATTTTTTTGAAAGAATTACTTGAAGGAATTTGCAGAAACAGGTATAAAAAGCCAAAATGATTCCAAAGAATATATAACAAGTCAATCAGGCGAGGAATAATTAGGTCTGTGTTGTGTAACTACCTTGGCTCCTGAGGTTTTCAGGCTCATTTTTGACAGCAAGACAAGCAAACAAACAAGAAGACAAAAGCCAAGGTGCGCGCGAGGATAGGAAGACCTCGTGGAATGATGTTAAAAATCTGACTTCCATGCAGTAGTTAATTCCTTCTGATCGACATAGCAAATTTCTGGAGTTCTCTTCAACGTCTGGATGCCCCTGCCTGTGAGATCGGGGTATTGGAAACGATGCAGGCCAGGAGAAAATTTGTTAAAACTTGGAAAATTTTTTGGTATGTTAAGGCGACATCGCTGTCCATGACTTGGCAAAATCTAATTTCTTTGGCTAATAGATCACAAATTTTCAACAGTGTGTTTTCAGTTTCTCTTGACTTGTTTCTTTAGTCGAGAAAACTGCATAACTCCATCCCTATTTAAATCAAACCGGACAAAGACTGTGGAATGGATACTTTCATTCAATCCCTCTGATTGACTTCAGTCGAGCATCTGCATCAGATTGACAAAATTCATTCACACTTGAAGTAAGCGCACCAAAGAGTTACAAAGGGGAAAAACTGACTTCAGCACAAGACGCCCCTGTAATGTGCCATATGACAACAGATCCTAAAAGTAACCAGTCAGAATTCCAGGGTTGAAATCTGAGCCACGGATTCAGACTGGGTCAGTTTAATGAGTAACTCTCAATTACGATGCACAGGCTTTGCTTTTCTCGCTTTCTCGCTTTCTCACTTGACCAAATCTTCAAAATCAAAAAATTGAGCAAACCTGAAAACGTTTGGAACCAGGCTAATTAGTAAGGGTAAGAGTGAGTGATCACCAGTGGCACGGGACCAAGATAAGTACGGAACTGGGATAAAGGTACTTGATCACCTACGTTACAACCAAAATGGTGAGGTATCAAAAGTTGATTAGCACACTCTTTAAATAACTGTTATGAATATTTGAGAGACAGCGCCGTACTTTCATTACTGGGTTGTCCTTATCTCTTTTTTCGAAACCTCGGAGCTTTAAATGGGTGAAAAGGTTTACATATTTTGAGGGAACGTTACTATGTAAACAAAAAATAAAGTAGCTTTATTTAAATATTTCCGAGACGACATCCCGAGCGATGCTCCCTTCATCGGGTCAATTGAAAAAAAAAAACATGTTTTGTTGAAAGTGCGTACGATTGGCCAATCAGATTACTATGATTAGAGTGTTATTTGTTTGAATGTTGAAATTGTCAGATATTTCTACTCAGGATCTGCTGGCATATTCCATGCCTGATACGCAAAATTTCGAGGTTCAATTATATTTGGTTATTAAAGTCTCGCAACCAAGTCTATTGTACCTCATCCTTTATGGTGGCTTCAAAAACTCACCACGCTTTTGTTATTCGGTCAACAATGGTGGTTGCCTAATAAAGTTGCCGCAAAAGTATTCCCTTGTTCTCACTGGGATTTTGGTCGAGTTAAACAAATTTATAAGGCGTGAAAATGTATAAGCATGACATAAAGTTGAGTAAGTTTTATTCTTCAGTAAGGGTGTCGTCAATTTGGACTTGAGTTGCACTTAACCAATTCGAACGCCAAATCTCTTGGTATTAAAGGATGAATAGTACACCTTATTTTAAGAGAAAATTCTAGTCTACTAGAATATATTGGTTCAAGACCTAAAAATGAAAAGTATACGTAGACGAAGGACTTCATTGTAAGCATAGTCTTTGCCTACAGATCCCACTGATTTCAAACAGGGACAACAAAGAAACTCTAATTTAAAACAATCTCCTTGGACCATTATTCAGATAAAAAGAAATGCTCCGATTAGTTCTGTTCAGAATCTGCCCTTATTTGTCAGATAAACTAATGAAGGCACTTGTCCAAAATTTCGAAGGAAATACAAGAGGGTGTCAAAAAGTTTTGAGCTTAGCTTCGTTAGATAACTACGGTCTTAATTTTGTTTGTATGGTAATATGTAGTAATGTTGTCACAAGCAGTTTGCTACATATAGTTTGCTTTATTATTTCCGGTGTGAATCTAACGTGATCTGTCACGAAGTACCTCGCAAATAAAAATCCAATATGGCGAATAATGAACACAGAGCTGTGATAAGGTTTCTGACCATGGAGGGAGAAACGGGGAAGAAGATACATGAACGAATGTGTATAGTATATGGAGGCTCTGCCCCTTCATATGCTACTGTCAAATGCTGGATAGAAGAATTCAAACGTGGGAGAAAACATCTGGAAGACGAACCTCGTTCTGTCTGGCCAGAAACAGCCAGGGCCGCCAAGAGAATTAGCGGGGCCTGGGACAAAACTTTTTCTGGGGCCCTATTTATGACGTCATAAATAGAGCCCCAGCTTACATGAAGTTTTGAGAGCAGGTGTACACGTCACCCCTTGTATAGCACTAATTATCCCTTCGCATCCTTGCGTTTCAATGTCAATACGTCGTGTAAGATGCACTTTATTCAAGCTGTAATTTAAATTGTTACAGGAAAATACAAAAACCCAAAAACCTTTCCGCTTCTGTAAGACGTTCTGTATAAATTTCAATTTGTTAACACCGTAAAGGTTAATCGTTTTATGTCTGGTAGATTATCGCTGATTGGTCAAAACCAACCCATGCTAAATCCTTCCAATTTTGGGGCCCCTTTGATTTGGGGGCCCGGGGCAATTTGCCCCTCTGCCCCCCTCTCGGCGGCCCTGGTAACAGCAATGTCCCTTGAAAACACTGATACAGTGCACAAACATGTCCTGGAAGACAGACGAATTTCCACTGTTGAGATAGCTGAGAAAACTGGCCTGTCATGGATCCATTAAGAATATCTTCCGTGAACATTTACACTTGTCCAAGGTTTGTGGAACAAGCATACCCAAAATGCTGACAGCTGAATTGAAGGAGGCCAGGGTGACCATCAGCGGAGACACTTTTCTCCAGGTTCAACGAGAACCCAGCAGACTCTCATTCCAGACTGGTTAGCTGTGATAAAACCTGGATACATTACTATGACCCTGAATTCAAACAGGAATCTGTGCAGTGGAAACACGTGGGATTCCCAACAACCATAATGTTCAAGGCATCAAAATCCTTTAAGAAGATCATGACTACTGTATTCAGGGATAGTTAAGGAGTAATGCACATTGATTATCTACCCAGTGATAAAACAATGACTGGTAATTATTATGCAGACCTCTTGCACCACTTGCGTCAATCCATCGAGACAAAGAGAGGAGGAAAACTCCGTCTTGGTGTCGTCCTCCAACAGGACAATGCTTCAATCCACATCAGCAAGGTCGCGGTGGCTGCTGTGAAGGAGTGTAGACATGAAGCTATTGCCTCACCTTCCCTATTCTCAGATCTGGCTTCCAGTGACTACCACCTGATTGGGAATCTGAAGAAACACCTTCGTGGGAGGAGATTTAAGGATGAAGATGACCTCACTGGGTCTGTAAAGAAGTGGTTTCAAGAGTCAAGATATTGGTTTCTACAGGCAAGGCATTGAAAAGATTTTCAAGAGATGGGACAAGTGCATCAATGTCGGGGGGATTACGTTGAAAAATGAATATGAATCAAGGTTGTGTTTCTTCTTTAAGTACGGCAAGCTCAGAACTTTTTGACATCCCCTTGTATGTAAGTAAAGCTACATTAGTATTATTTACAAAACTTTTATTAAAGCTAATTTTTATAAGCTAGATTTAGCTGATTTCCCAGACAATCACTGTAGTAATCATTTTCTTCGTTCCTTCGCCCACTGTTTGAAATGCGGTGCAAGGGTACTAATCTCGATGCACGTGAAATCTCCTTACACACGTGGTGACTGGGGAGCAAAATTTGGTAGTACTTATCTGTGTTTGCATATGTGTATGTAATGCATTGATTAAGACCTGAGCTCACCATCTGAGTCTTGGTAGCTCAATGGTTAGATCGTCTCACCGGTTATCAGAAGGTTGCGAGTTCAATTCCCGTCTGGGGCTCGGAAATCGTTTTTCTGAGAATAGGACTTGACGAACGTTCATCTGTCATCTCAAGATATCTCCAAGCTCGCACATTTGTAAGATATATACCTCAGAAGTTCGTTTCGTTTGTTGAATAGATCATATTTTGGGAAAATTATTTGGAGTTTCTTACTGAGGCATAGTTGGTATCTTTTTGGCCCGATTTGAAAGGCCAGCGCTCTGTCTAGGATGGACCGTTTTATGTTGATGCTACTGTTATTCCGTTGGTTCCAAATGAATTTTGAGAGTTGCGTAGAGTTAATCTTGTTTCGGTGGCGGAATGAGTTACGGTGTCTGTAAAGGCGGTCTTTGAAGGTGTGCTCAGTGAGTCTGATGTTGTTTGTCTTGTAGTTACTTGAGTTGTTCATGAAGCGGGCTTGGAAAACGAGGCATTCTTTTGAGTGAGGCATTCTCTTTGGAGTGGACATGTTTCTTTGGTATTGCAGTTGCATTTCTAAGTTCGTTTCTTTTTTTCTGCTGTGCTAAGGATCTTTTGATTGTTTGACGCGATGATGTTGGACATATTAGGCATGCAGTTGTAACTGACTTTGAAGTTCTTCTGATTGAAAATTTTACGGAGCTTGTGGTTCTTCGGAAAATATTTATCGAGAAGTCGGAGAAATTTCTTGGCTGCGTTTGTTTGTACGTTCCTGCTATACGGAGGGTTGAACCAGATAATGCTTTGCTTTCTTTCTTTTTTCCGCTTGCATCGCGGTCGTTGTTACATAAGTTGAATTCTAGGAATTTTTCATATCCTCTTGCCTTTAGCGCGTTTTTGTAGTACGGTGCCGCTTTGTCAAAGATTTCTTTGCTGGAGGATATGTCGCTGATTCGTCTACTTGTGTTTTTTGGAAGTGGTTTAATAATTGTCGGTGGATGGTTTGATTTGGTGTTGAGACAGATGGGGTTGTCGTTCGGTTTCTTGAAGGGTTTGTAGGATTCTTTCGGAAGGTTAAGGGTGACATCAAGAAAATTCACTTAAAAAAAAATTGTGTGTGTGTAAAATAACACGCATCCTACCCATGCTCTTATTGGACGAATCTCACTTTCCCTCAAAGTACGAAGACACGGTTGACGTCATTCATGAGAGTACAGAGAAACAGATGACGTCATGAACACTCAAATGGCGTCATTCATTTTTCTATCACAGCATATGGACTTTGAAGCAATTTTCAACTTGTTAAATGCAGTTATATATCTGTGAATTCTGGTTCACTCCAGCATGCCGTATGCAAACTCGGGGACTGGTATGTTGCTGAACAAACAATGTTCCGGATTAAAAGATATTGGTCTTGGTCTTTTTTCGCTTGTATGGACCTCTCTGAAGATGTTGACATCATTTGAACACTGAAAACGGAAAATGATTGAAGACCAGCACACGAAATAGCTTTCCTTAGAAGTGTCTGTGCTTACAGCTGGTCTCACTTTTTGGGACCATCTTAATAACTGGACAATTCATGACGTGATATTCAAAGAGCACTTTTTTCAAACTTAGCTCCATGGAATATGCCTAACTGATGACTTTTCACAGCGACGCTTTGACTTGGTTCTTTTTGATGAATAACTGGCAAAAACGTCAAGGAATTGGAGCTTGCACTTGTTGCCCGGACATTCACTGAGCGACTCAGTGTAAACTATATTCTTCGCTGATATTGAATGAATGGTGATTTGTATGAATTGAGACTTTTGAAGTTCTGGTAACCATTTTCTTGGCTACATAATTCACAGTTACGACTGAATCGAGAAGCCTTGAAACAAAGGTTTTGAGAACGGAATGGTTGGTTAATCTTCCTCACAGACCATTGTTCTGAGTAGACTTTAAAAGTAGCTTCCCGATTTCATTTTTTCCTGTGGGAGACTTGTTGAACCAAATATCATCGTCTGGATTTTGCTGGTTTTTAATGGAGAAATGAAGTGTAGATTGCGGGTGATTCATTTGTGTTGGACGGTGGCTTTTCAATATTTTTTAGTACTAAATCGGACAGCGTTCATTGCCAGTTAGTTGGAGAAATGGGATAAAACTCAACGTCAACAAGATTTGTCCAGGCAGTGACGGTTTATGGATTCTCTCTCCGCTTTCCTTTCAAGGATTTCATTTCCTCTTTCTGGATCGTCTTCTCATGGAACGTCTCCCCACTGAAGACGTCGGGATTCATCTCAGGCTCGGAAACCAAACTGGACTTTTATCATCATACTCTCCTTCGGCGAAAACGTTTTTCACTTCAGTCTTGCTCAAGTCTCGGGTGTATTGTGTTTTTTTGTCAATCTTTATTTTACACTCCTTTTTATCTTCATCCCTTCGTTCTCACCACCTTATATTCTCGCTTTTTTAAAACGTAATACCAACCACGTCCTGTTGGCGGCATATTTACAGAGCACAGCGGAGTATATAACAGTTTCTGGAGAGGGGTGAGATTTGAAAAATTTTTGACAAGAGTTAACCAAAATCGGGTTACCTGAACAAACGGCAAACGCTTTTTGGTAGTCATTTAGAGTTGTCAATTAGTGACAACAGTCTAGCCCTGGCTGTAGTACGCGGACACAGCGGCGCTAACGAGCATTGACTGGCTTCTTTTCAGAACACAAAATGTTACCAACAATTTTATAGGCTATTTTGATTACACGATTTTTCTATGTTTGTACTACCGCATTTGCAATTGACTGTGCACTAAAGTAAATGTGCACTAATGTGCACTAAAATAAATGACTGTGCGTTAATTAACGCGTTGTTTTAAAATTAAAACGATGAAATTGAATTGACGTTGCTATGGGCGGACTTCACACTGTTAGGCGCCAGTCAACGTGAACCGGGAGGAATGAATTTTCTCACATTAATTTGTAGGCAGACAATTGCCATATTTCAAAAGAAAACGTTCGGTTTTCTGTATTCGGTTTAGGTTAAAGATGTTTAAATCTGTTTCAATTTACCGTAATATTGTATCATTTCTATGATGTACAAATGTCCAGTTTTTGACGTTTCTAGTCCTGAAGGTTTTTTGACTTCTTAGCAAACGAAATATAGTAAAGTATCCTCCTTCAAATTTTCCGACAAGCTCTAAATTTTCCGACAGGAATATCCGGGGCGGTCGCCCCCTCTGTCGCCTATATATATATGCCACTGACAGAGCATATGATTGGTCCTCCAGTTAAAGCTTTTACTGTGTCTGAACACGGTGACTTGTGGATGATCATCTTTTCCACGTTCGAAAAGCAACTGCTTTTTTCTGGGTTTTAAAACTTCCCGGAAAAGTTTAAATTCGTCTTCTTTTCGCAAATTTGCTGTTGAACAGTTCACGTAAGACTACCAGGATTGTTCTCAACCCTACTGGTTCTCAAGCGATGTAATGGAATTGTGGGCGAGGGTTTGCTGCGTACACGTATTTCTAGTCAACTGAGAAACATATAAGGAATTTAGAAATGGCGGTAATGTCAGCAATGACAAAGGTAATAATATCTGAATTTTTTTAAAACTCTAATGTTCGGGCAAAGTTTTTGAAGGAACTAACTTTCGGTATTTTACATACAGAAACAGATACGGAAAGCCAAAGTGATAGCGAAGAATCTGCGATGCCGAAAAGTGAATCAGGTAACGAGATTAAGACTAGTTCTTTAATATCTAATATGAAGTGATGACTACCTTAACTCCCAGGGTGTTTAAGTTTATTCCTGCGAGAAAAGCAGGCGAAAAAGAAACGAGGCGAAAGCCATGGTGCGCGCGACGAAGGAAAAAGATTGCGGGGCTGATGTAAGAATTCTCACTTCGGTTCTGCAACCAATTACTTTTGGTTGACATCGGATATTTCTGGTCTTTTGCTTCAACGTAATGCGACGAACCATGTGATAAGAGTATCGCTGTCTGATTGAGATATTCGGCGTCTTGGGGCAAGAGGTTCGTTGCGCTCACAACAACTCCTGATTGTCATAGTTTGGCGTATATATTAAATTTTAGAATTGTGGCTATGGATGAACCAGACGCCGGTAACGTGATCTTAACAAAAATATCAAAGCCCAGCACTATATTTGAAATTGAGCCATTAACGTGGTTAAAATATATTGTAATGAATCAGCATCCTTTGAAGGAAAAGGAAAGGAAGTGTCGGAGTTGAGATGTCAGAACAGTGAAGTGAAACATAGCCAATATTTTCGTTATGAAACGGTTTGAGTTTTGAATTATTAAACTTTATTTAATAAGAAGATCAGAAACAGAAAAGCAAGAGGTTAAAATGGTAGTTATCAAGTGAGACCGCGGATGGCCGGTCTTAAAATGGTGATAAAGAATACTAGAAGGGAAGGGTTAACGCATTTTTTCTGGTAGGGGTAGAGATTCCAATGAGGTCTTAAACTCAACTGTGCCGAAGACGGCATGTCTGTCCGATATACAACACACTACAGTGTATATACTTAAATTGGTAAACCATGCAAGACTTCGGTTCCTTGGGTATTCTTGCTGTTCTGTCCTTAAAGGTGAAAAAGTGCGATAAGCTAAGATTTGGGCGGAAAACCATGCGGAAACTGACGTGAGGAAAGCTAATTGAAAGCAGTTTTTGAATTTGTGTACGACTGTGGAGAGAGAGTTGTCCGGTGAAGGGGACAGAGAGGTAAGCGAGCTTTCTAGGTGCGAGCATAACTTTTGCAGCCAGTAAAAAATTTTGACCAAGAATATGCAAATACAGTTGTGTGGATCTATATGTTTGTCAACCTGTTAATTAGTTATTCAATCTCTGAAAATGTTAGCGTACTAGGAAACCCGGACTCGGACTCGGACTCGGACTTGGACTCTGACTCGAAATTTTATTTGTTTTTAAAAGCCAAAATCTTGCAATCTAGAAAGAGATTAATAAATTTGTCCATAGCATGAAACATGATCCGAGTATTGTTAACCCGACAAGGCAACGTCAGTTGACCCATTAAACAAACTGGGTAATTCAATAGTGCACTGACACAAATGAGCCATAATATTAAAAATAGGCAAATTGGCAATGAAAGCAGTGTATCATTGTGGGAAGCAGTGGTAGCCTTTCTGTGTTCGCTGACCTTTCTATTGAAGGTCAAAGCTGCACTATGCAGGCGACTTAGTGTGGGTGGCTGTCTGACTGGCTGGGTTTGCGGCAATCACGTGACAGTCGAATAATTATGGATACGAGCGAAGAAGTTACGGAACGTGAAGGAAAGGTCGTGAATTTCGAGTGGAACACGTGGTCGTCAGTGGAGGTTGTAAGTTCGACGTCGGAGAATTTTGACACAAGGTAAGTTTTAGGCCTAGTTCTGACGTCAAAGTTCCGTCTATAATATAAAGATGGGCGACTCAATAAATCGTTTTAACTCGTTTATTCGCACGGCATCAACTCACACACACATAGACGCAATTATATATGCACATGTGCTGTATCCTATTACAAACACATATGCTATATATTCTATCACCCATGGGTTACGTAAACAGCTGTCCACCGCTATTGTTTAACTTGCACTTATATTACACGTCGCATGTAATTTGTCGCATGTAATTTAATGCTCCGAAAATGCGATGGAAGTGACAAGTTTCAGTTCAGACGTCGAATTTAATGCGTCGAATTTGATTCGAAGCTTGAAATATGACAACAAACAGCGCTGTGGTTAAATATCTCACAATGCGGAAAGAGGTCATCCAGACCAAAATTTTTAAGATAGGAAAAGAAACGCGGCTTAGATGACTTCGAATATTGCGCCATTAAGACATTTGTGGAGTCGGTTAATTCATCATTCTCGTCTGCTTTAACAGATCTTTCCCGGGTCTAATATTTCAGTCCCTGAAACAGGCGACTTTTTACTGGCTTCGTTTGAATATGAGTTGCGAGATACGCACTCGCAGATAGAATCTGCATGAACTGACAAATCTTCACAGTATAATCGTTCCTAAAAGAGAAAAAATATAAATCACATTAAAAAATAGATAGTCTTTAGTTAGCGTAAATCATAGTTTCATAAATGGTCCATGTTACGACGATTGACGAACGAGAAACAAATACACTGTCGTCAAATTCGTGGTTGAAATATTTGCAACGAAGTAGAAGCAATCAAGCAACAATCATTAAATTAAGCAACACATACTAAAATTACATGATGTATCAACAAATTTCATATGGATTAATTTAACTGACCATTTATAAGTTGCAGCTTGTGATCTTACCTCGACAAAGTCTCCCCAGGAATCGAAGAAAGAAGTAGAAATATTTCACCATGGACGACAGACCTTGAAAAAACTAGACCACGTAAAGCTAAGATCACCTGACCTGTTATGACAGCTAGACAACATACCAATGAATACCACTGCTGAATACCACCCACTGATCTGTAAATAAGACTGGATAGAGCAACTCCAGTCTCTCGCTCACCGAAAATTGAAGCCAGAAGTGAAGCTGAAAATCTCAAGCGGCCATATTGGAAGGACCCACTTGTAGTTATAGGGCTATTACTGAATTATGATTTTCGCTCTTAATGGTTGCGATTTCAACGAAAACCAGTTAACCATTACATTTTTAGCAATAAATTGTATCTTTCGATGGTGGAGAACTTTAAACGTGGCCAGAGTAACTGAAAATCAGCAGAAATTCGATGATTTTTACCCAAGCGAAGACCAGTGCCGGCCACCTCTTTGAAGAAATGTGACTAAAGTAAGAAAACAGTGGCCGATAACACTGTGAACTTTAGCAGTTTGGCAGTGACTTAGCAATAAAGAGGAGATATTACCGTTTCTGTATTCTTCTTGTCATTGTTTTTCGGATCTCGGGTTTACCAAGTGTATGTATTCGAGGTTTTAAATTACTGTATTTGTCAAGCAAATTCAACAATTTCTTCACTATCAATGGCGATGAGCTTTTGACGAAAATAAACTTTGACTAACTCTTTTGCCGGGATCAATTATTGAATGAACCATGCAAACCCAATTTACTGCTAGATGTTGCTGATCAGAGAAGATGGTTTCTGTACTCTTATAAAGGTTCAATACATGCATTTTGTTTGCACTAGTGCATGTAGTAAACATGAGTTCACAGTCGTTTGTTGTGATTTAGTATGAAATTTTTTAATATGTTTTTCACGTTTTTGATATGGCTTCTAGTTACAGCTTGATCAATATTGTTGTACTTGTACAGTAATCAAATCATTCATGCGAATCAATCTGAAATATGTTGTTTGAAGCTGCTTTGTGAGTTGGAGTTGAGGGCGAACTTTTGGGTCTAAGTCAAACGAAAATTGGTTAGGTTTTTTCTTTAAAGTGTTCACAGAGCTCAATGTGCTGTATGGTAAATTCTCCTGTTGATTAAAGTCACATTTTTGCCCTTATCAAGTGCATAGCAAAGTGCTACAGCAAAATCCATTATTGTTATCTTGAGAAGGAAACAAAAGCCAACTTTTATCATACAAAATCAGAAAAAGTTAAATTTGTCCTCTTCTAGCAACAGTAAGAACCAAAATCTAATCTACAGTAATATTGGATAACCTCCCCAGTCACTGCATGCATTTGTGTAAGTGTTCACCTATCCATGGAAGACCAGTAGAGTTAATTGTGGTGAAAAACTAAATATATACCCAGAAAGACAGACATGCAAACATACCATGTGCACCTGAGAAATAGTGAGATGTTCAAACTATTGAGGTACAAAGGCGAAGATTGTTAAGGAAAGGTGTTTATCAATGTGTCGCTGACCTGGAACTAGCAGTAGAGTTTCACTTTAAGACAATGTAGGCAAGTCATACACGAGAATATCTCACTGAAATACGACCACGAAAACCTTACTATGAGGTTTCATGTTAGAACTCTTCAAATAAACGACCAAGTTCGATTTCCACATATTTCGATTCAAGTGTTCAAACACATGTACAGCATGAGGGGGAAATTTGCAGTTTAATGCATCCTGGGGTTTTATCAGCAACAAATGTATCAGGATTTAAGCAAAACATATCACAGAAAATTGGCAAATAATAAGAGTTACTTAAAAAACAAAGAGAGAAACAAATACACAAGAGTCTCTCACAGACTCGGTAGACATTTATCAAATTTTGAAGCAAGTACGCAGACGGGTGCATTTCGCAAGATAAAGCCTTTGCGAAACAAAAAACTATTCAGAATACTTATTTATTACTTAAAATAAGATTAAGAACCTTAATTTCGTTGTCAAGTCATCTCAACCCCTCTGAAATTGGCGAAAAATGCCGTTCAACCGCTACGACTCCTATTTACGTCATATTGTTAGGGGCCAGGTTGGGTCCTTCCAATATGGCCGCCGCTCCTTAACTTCTGGCTTCACTTTTTGAGCTCAGTTGCTCTATCCAGTCTTATTTAGAGATCAGTGATACCACCGCTTGTTACGTCACAAAATCGTCGACCGAACACAACCAGCCATATAGCTAGCCAGAACTCTCTCGATGACATTGCGCTTACGTTGCTAAGCAACGTAGACGCAAAAAATATCTAAAACTTTAATGTACCTTTATTGCATATTTGTCAAAAGAGATGTCTAGCTTGGTTTGAATATTTTCACTAGAATACTCACGTTTGCCACTCCCCCATCAATGTAAAGGCTCAAGTTGCTGCTCCCATAAAAAATATTTCGAAACGGTAATGCAACACATTGTAAATTTAACACGAGAAGTTACACACGTTACACTTTCATAGCTCATGACACCAGAACGTTCGGTTGGATCTGGTAACAGTGGCAACGTACATATAATTCTAACGATCATAATGATATATAAAATGACGCAGAGAAAGAAACTAAGCAAGCGAACCAAAATTCAATATTGTCTAAGACATAAACAGTTCATTCTTTCCAATTTGTGCTCACTAATAACATGCTGAAACGTATTTCAAATGAAATGCAGTGCAGTGAGAATGTTTCGAACCAATCAATATACCTCTAACGCAAAACGTGTAGCTGCATGTATCATTCAGTTATATCTTTATGAAAATAAAAACCAAGTATGGAATTAAAAAACGCATGGAAATTTAATCTGTCAAGGGATTTCAGGAGTTTTCTTATTAAACCTAAATGTTTTTTTCGCATTATCTTTTCCCTTTGGGAGGTAATATGGTAGATCCACTGTCTTGAGCTCGAGCTGTTCTCATGCAACTGAACCAAAACGGCTATCTTCAAAACATTGGCGTAGAGTATGGGGGCTAAGGGGATCTTACCCCCCAGAAATCTTAATGGGGGGCTTAGACCCCCAGAAATTTTGCAGCAAGTGATTCATCAATCACCATTCACAAATTAGAGGCCAAATTCATAAATTAGAAGCTAAGTGTTTAGGGTCAGTGTTTTGTTGAGGTAGGACGTCGTGATACAATATGATCAGGGCTAAATGAAGTTCGAACCGAGTGGCAGGCGGAGACCAACAGGAACGCAGGCTCTGGAAACGAGGTTGTGCGCCATATTTCCATATTTTCCGTTCAAGAATATGGACAAATGTAAATTACAGACTCTGTAATGGACAAATTTGTTATCAGAAAACCACGCGAACTTAGCGATGAACCGTCTCGGTCCTTAACTCCCTCAAGTGATAATGAATCTAGACATTTAAATTTAAATTATGATGTAGGAATCAGTTGTTCGGATGCAGATTATGACGACGGAGCTGGTTCATCGTTGTCTGTCGAATTTACGGCGGACTGCAGCACTAACAGTAGCCAAAATACGGAAAAAGAACATGAAAACAAGGCCAAGGGAAAATGTGGAAGAACTTTTCAACAAAGTTGGAAACGTAAGCTTGAATGGTTATTTTACGAGAATGAAAAACAGAGAGCTTTTTGTAGCATTTGTACAACTGCAAGCGATGACGGTATGCCATTGCCTACTTCCTCAACCCAAATCAGTTCCTCCAAGTGCTTTGTAGAAGACGGTTTTGGAATTTGGAAAAAGGCTCTGGAAAAGTTTCAGTCTCACGAAAAATCAGATTTCATCGGGCTGAAGTTTCAATGGTCTCAAGTAAGGGAAAACAATCAGTGACACAAGGTTTATTCCGTGTCAGTAACGATCAGATGTTGGTAATTTTCCGTAGAACTCGATTCGCACAATCACCAAGAGGTCACGCCACTCATGCACCTCGTCCTCGAATTTCAGTCCCCCCAGACAAAAGCAAAACTCTACGTCTATGCTTCAAAATGGGCAAAGGGGAATCGGGGAACCCAGGAATCTGGTAATCGAGGAATCGAGGAATCGGCAAACCGGAGAATCGGGCAATCGTGGAATCGGGGAATAGGTTCCTATGTACAAAAATCAGAACGATAGTAAGAAGGCAGTTATATGCGAAAGTCTATAAACCTTGGCTTCAGACGGCTTCTGCACTTCTGACGAATCTTTACGACTGTTAACCTTCAAAGGAAGCTTTGTCGTCGTTTCAACTACCAGTCTCAGTAGGTTTTCTTTCGATCGGCAGACTTGGTGCCGAACATCTTGTAAGAATTTAAGAAAGCGTCCAGTATTCCAAGATCTGGAAAAACCAAAGTGTAATGTAGCCAAGCGTCGAGGGTAGATGTCGAGGTTCGGGTTAAGAAATTGAGGGTCGAGAGTAAAAAGATCAGTGTGTAAAAATGTCGAAAAAAGGCTGAATAAACTTATAATAAACACTTAAAGATATATAGATAGGTGCTCCAGAAGAACTAGGTATTCCCATCCTATTGGTAAAAACTGGATAACAATACACAAATAGCCGCATTTTCACCCCAAGGCATGTCTGCTAGCCCATTTCGCCTGCGAAAAGTAGAAGGTTAAGTAGCGATGAACATCATACACAAATAAGACTAACAAAAGACGTATGTGGCCCGTGAATTGCCATTAAAGTGTCTTTTAGGCCAGTTTTCTTTGGGTCAAACTAACTGAATATGAAATGTCATTTCGGTGCCTCGTGAACACCTTACTATGTATCGAATGTCTTCATAACTCGCAGCAGGGAGAACAACACCATGGCTATGTTTATATTAGACCAAATTTTTCCGGATTCGTGCGCAGTCCGAAGACTTTCTACACTGGATTCGTTTCTTGAGTGTAAAAGGCCATTTCAATCTGAAGAAAAAGTCTCCAAATTGCCCACGAACATTGAGAGATTTGTTCTAATGTAAACGTAGCCATAGCGTTGTTCTCCATGCTGCGCGTGATGAAGACATTCGTTCATACGAGCGAAGGTGTTTACGCGGCACCGAAATGACATTTCATATTCAATAAATCTGACCCACAGAAAACTGGCTTAAAAATCACTTTAATGGCAGTTCACGGGTCACATACGTCTTTTCTTAGTCTTATTTGTGCATGAAATTGATCGCTATTTGGTCTTTTACGTTTTACAGGTCAAATAGACTAGCAGACATGCTTCGGGGCGAGAACACGGCTATTTGTGCGTTCTTATCGACTTTTTACAGGGAATACCTAGTTCTTTTAGAACACGTATCTCTATATCTTTAAGTTTTTATTAATAAGTTATTCTGCCGTTTTCAATATTTGTAGACACTTAACATTTTACTCTCTACCCTGGACATTTTACCCCAGAACCTTGACATCTACCCTGGACTTTCGGCAACGTTACACCACTTGCGCCTTTCTAGCTCTTGGAATATGCAACACTTTCTTCAATTCTTACAAGATGTTCGGCATAAGGACTGCCAATCGTGGAATGACCTAGTGGGACTGGCAGTTGAAACAATAACGAAGTTGCCTTTGAAGGTTAACAGTCATAAAGATTCGTCAAAAGTGCAGGAGCCGCCTTAAGCCATGAGTTATGTAAACCTACTATCGTTCTGATTTTTGTAAATAGGAACCTATTCATCGATTCCTCGGTTCCCCGGTTCCGCGGTCCCACAATTCCGCGTTCCTCCTTTTATAGATAGCCGCTATCGTTCAGCTATATCTTTATGAAAATAAAAACAAAATGTGAACGGAAAAAGGCGAGTGGAAAATCAATCTGTCAACGGATATCGAGAGTAGTTTTATCAAACCTAAATGGGTTTTTCGCACTATCTTTTCCCGTTGGGAGCCAATGTGGTAGACTCACTGGAGAAGTGCAAATTGTTGTCTTTTGTTAGGTCTCGATGGTTCACTTAGTTTTACAACAAAGACGGATACAGAATATTCAAAATACGGGAATGCAAATTTTTTTACAAATTTACGTCAATATCTGGCGTAGTGGAAGAATTTTCTATGCTACTGCTGTTTCCGCTGTTTTTCCAATTTGAATTTTTTGTACTGACCTTTTAGTTTCTTTGTTGTTTGTCCAAATTTCTCTGAAAATAATCATCTTTCTTCTTGGTGGTCGACATGTCTGATGCTTGAGTTTTGTTACCCAGCAAAAAGATCATACGACAACTGATCAAAAAGGGGTTGGTTTGAGTCCAATGCGCCCCCGCCTAAATTCACTCCTGTTTCAACTTTCTTACGGAGCGATCAACTAGACGCGCTTTCACTGACTACACACAGTCCTTATCGTAATTCGCCGATACATTGAATACGCGAGTATTCTCGTGAAAGTATTCAAACCAAGCTAGACATCTCTTTTGATAAATGAACAATACAGTTAGATTGAAGTTTTAGGTATTTTTGTATTATGGCTCATTTGTACCAGCGCACTATAGAATTGCCCAGTTCGGTTAATGGGTCAACTTATGTTCTCTCGTCAAGTTAACAATGCTCAGGTCATGTTTCACACTATGGAAAAATTTACTAATCTTTTCCTAGATCGAAAGATTTTTGCTTTTAAAGATATGGAATTTCGAGTTCGAGTTTGGGTCCAGGTCTTTGAACTCGTAGCTTAATGGCTCTATTTCGCATATGGTGCTACGCTTTGATATTTTTGTTAAGACTACATAGATTTTAGTTATAAATAGATGATATACCTGATCGTGAATTCGATTTATTCTTGATTTTAAACGTCGCTTACATAGCAACTGCAAACGATAGCGGGCCTGATGTGTTTTGGATCTTTTTTGTTTTTTGCATTGCTGTTGTTATTTTTGATATATGTATTTTTCATATTTTGCATAACTTATAACTATTGTCGTTATTGCTTTTGTGTGGCGCCCCCGATGACGTGTCGCCTCGGGCAATTGGCCCCTTGGTCCTTTAATCCGGGCTTGAGTATCCGAAACGATCCAGTGTGAAGTAAATATCTCAAAAAAAAGGAAGCATCGCTGTCTTTGGCAAGGGAAAACAGAATTTGTTTGGTCGAAGGGTCATATTTAATATGACCATCTACAGGGGGTGGACAAAAAAAGTGGCCATTCTCAGAAATTATGGTTACCTTAACACAATCATCACAGGAAGAACAGACATGGTTAATGAATGATCGTTTTAGCATGTATGCGTCGAAACAATATCTCAAATCTTAATGTTAATCACTGGTATTTAAAATAAACAAACGTTAAGCAGTTTTAATGATGATAGTTTACAAATTCCTGGTACATTTCTGATGTTCTTCATTTTGACTCTCAAGAATTCGTTCACATAATCATCAAGCAAGTTTATTTAAAAACTACTACAACAACAGTAATTTCGATACACACCTACTGTATGCACTCACTCTGATTTGATAACAGCTTTACATCAACGAGGCATGCTCTCAATGAGCTGATACAAAAATTGTTCTGTGATTGCTTGCAATCCATTTTTGAATACTTCAAAAAGTTCGTTTTCGTTTTTTGACTTTCGGTCTTTTGTTAGACAGTTCAACTCAGCCCATAAATTTTCAATGGGATTTAGGACAACGCATTTCCATTCATCAATACTCACACTAATGTGCTCACGAGCAAATGATAATCGCGATAAGCGATTCTTCTCACTCACAAATGGTTTCTTGGATTTTTTTTTCTCCATTTGATATCTTTCTCTTTTAAGCGGGGCTTAATGGTTTTGACGGAAACTTTGTTCCCCGTATGAGCTTCCAATTTATCAGCTAGGTCTTGTTTGGTTGAAATGCCAGATTTGTAACTTTTAATAATAGAACGGTCAAATCGATCAATAGATTCCGTCCAGAATCAGGAACACGACTGCAATCTCCACTCCAGTTTAGCTTAATACAAAAAATTTTTGCTTTAGAATAGCTTATGTTGAATTTTTTCGAAATTGGGTTTGTGCTAACTCTAACTTTAAGCAAGCGAAGAATCTCGTGATTCCTTCTAATTTGCATCTCAACCCTCTAAAGAAACAGGAACGGAAAAAGTTTTGTCTAGAAAAACGCTAAGGCAGTGTTCAAGAAATGCTGAGGGGCAACCGTTGCTAAGTAAAATATTCTTAAGTTGCAATACTTCAAAATGAAAAACCTGATGGGGTGATATCATGGGGATATCTGGTGGCACAGCGGTAGTGCATGTGTCTCTCACCACTGTGACTAGGGTTCGATTCCGGCCGCGTGCAGTAATCTGATTAAAAGTTGCCTCGGTCACATGTGAGAAGAGTGTTGCCCAGTTTGACTCTACCAAGCATCGAAGGTTTTCTTCGGGTCCTCCGATTTCCTCCTGTCATAACACTGGACCCATGAGGGTAGGCCCTTACTGGACCTCTAGGGAGACCAGCTTAGATAGCTGATAGGGTTATCCAGTATAAATAAAAGCACTTTACCTTTACCTTTTAACATATCTTAAAATACCTATCTAGTAAACAATATTGAGATTGCGTTTAAATGAAAGAGGGATAAAGCTATTAAAATTAGTAGAGGCCGCTGAAAGAGGGTTTACGGTAAACCAAAATTGAGAAAACAGTACTACGTTCAATGGAGACATCAAGGAAGGGAAGTGTTCCGTTGGTTTCTAGTTTACAACTAAAATTATTATTATTTTTTTTTTTTTTCGGTTGAGATAATCTAAAAAAAGGTTGGACATGCTCTTGAAATCGAAAAATAATAAAAGTCATCAACATATCTACGATAATAAAGGGGCTTAAAAGAGGTGGGACAGTTATATGCAAATTCTCAGGATTCATTCCTAGTCTGAAGATGTCGCGCGACTAGCGACGAAACGTCGGTTCAGTATATTTTTAATAAATGTCTCTTTCCGTGAGAGTTTTGAGCTGGGCTCTTATTTTCATATTACGACTAATATTTCAGAACCTTTTTAATCAGATGTCGAAGAAGGCATTCTAAAAATACATGGTTTTCCTTAATTTCTTTTCTTCCTGTGATAGTCATACCAAATTGACTATATTTTTGAGGATGGCCACTTTTTTTTGTCCACCCCCTGTACATGGAAAAGTTAACTTCTCTGTAGATAACAATCCGCCTGCGATTCACAATATGTAAACAAGACATAAAGGGAAAAATCAAAGACCGTGGGGTCATAATCTGAGTCTGTGATCCTTATTAGATCGGCACGATGAAACAAGTAGCAAACCGCCGACTGAGGCTTGTTCTTTTTCGTTTTCTTGATCGACTGCACCAGAAAATAGGCCAAACGTAAATGAAAAGCAATCCAAGAGATTTGATTCTGCGAAGTGGCAGTAGGGAAGTTTAATAAAGGTGCCGGGCGGCAATGAACAAACAAACTTGTAGTATTTAAAATGAAACCACTCTAAATTTCCATAATAATGAACCCTGGGTATTCTATTTCGTCTTCTTCAACATTTCTGAACAACCTTGGTTGGTTGATTAATAAATTTATAGATTAAAAATAAACAGCAAACTTCTAAACTCTCAGTGTCAACATGCATGGTCGTGATAACCAAGTAATACTGTATGTAACACTATGGTGATTTCAAGAATGACGTCGAGATAAACTTAAGAGTAGCCAGGATTCATTTTTTTTCTTATGGATCAAATGTTCTTTCGTAAGGACTCGTCATTCCTAAAGAATCATCTTAAGTTCCCTATTGTCTTGCTTACCAACTTTGACATGCCGGACTCGATTCCTGAGGAGATATCCATACTTTTCAGTAAATAATTCTTTCATTTGTGTTTTGTTCAGTTTTTATTTATTTTCCTCGTTTTGTTTCTTTAGACATAACTTAAAAAAAAGTTGAAAATTGCCCTAACGAAATTATGTGAAATTTACCTTGGAAACTTGATTACCCCAAACTCGTACCTATACCCGTTTATGAGATGCTGGGAAAAAAAGACGAAAAATCTGAGTAATGGGAACAAACGGCAATGGCAAACGCTCAGCTTTCTTCATGTCTGTTCAGTCGAGGTCCTTCTGAGTTATTGGAAATAATGAGAAGTTGTTAAGCAGTTTCAGTTAACGAAACGGAATTTATAGGAGTATAGAGGTCCCCATGAAACTAGTCCAGAGAATTAACCATGACTTTGAGAACTTTTTATTCCAAAAAGAAGGATTTCAAGACGTCATACCTTCCAAGCCTCCAAACGTTTGCCTGAGAGGGCTCAAAGCATGCCCGACTCCTGTAGTATATCACTAACACCAACGGATACCATTTTAACATGCTGCTAGTAAGCATCATAAGCTCAAGACAAGGTGCATCTAACCAAAGAAGAACTATCGTTAACATAAGATATTTGTCGCATAGATCTTTATGGCAGTGGCGTTGAAACATTTAACATTCGTTACTAGACCAATATTTTGCCGAGCAAAGGAGAGGGTGGCTGCTAAATTTGGATTAATGTTAACATCAGGTTTCAACGGAATGAATCATGAATTATCTGAACAACCAACGTTGTTTATCTTTTTTCAGGAGAAGACTCTTGGTTTAAAGATAATCTTCTCAATAGTGCTTATGAATTAAAAAGAGAATATAGAAAGGATTTGGAAAGGTAAGATTTTAAGTATTGTTAATTTAAAACGTTTCTTTTCAAACAAAATAAAAATGGGTTTTGACGTTGCGCTACAGACTGGTGAAAAACTTATATCTGACAATATTAATTGCCGTTTAATATCAGCCGAATAAATCGTGTTAACGAGTAAAAGTAACGCATCTTTCACCTTCGAAAGTTTTTAGTGCCTCAAAAGATGTTCAACGTAGATTTCATTATGACTCCAAATAAATTCAGGGACGGTTCCTCCACTGTTAAGGCTATATGATTTCAGGAAATCGAAAACCCGAGTATTAATATACGCATGTATTAATGTAATCATTGCAATGCGTTTATACATCTAAGTATCTATGTAATGTATGTAAGTAATACGCGTGATGCATGTGCTGTATATTACTCCCGTTTTACTTTCTTATTAAGAAATCCTTTACTTGCTTATTTCTTATGTGTTGTGTAATTAGTATTGACATAAACACCTTTGTTCGATACCTTCGTAGAGCACGCAAAGTTTTCTTCATATTTCCTCTAGTCTCTCGGCAACCGTACTTAACTATCCATTTACAGTTGTATTAAGTCTCTGCTGAACAATCTCAATTAACTGACACTCCAACAGTATCCCCTTGCGATGAAATGTCATCTGCTTCTCTTGATCTTGGGATTGCACATCTCGCACGCGAGTAATGTAAAGTGTGAGTGCTTTTCATCTGCCCAGTTAAACTGGTCAGTCCGACAGATCTAGACTTGATGTTAATGGAAAGACACTGAGCCTTGACGCGTCACTCGACGTAAAATATTTTGCCGGCTCATGCAGAAATTCTGTTTTCTCAGAGGGGGAATATTCAGCTGGAATTGACTTCCTCTTACATTCGACTCAGGTTTACTGGGCCAAACAATCTCAATCTCCAAAGGAAAGCGTGCGACGAAAAATTATTTCTTCAGGATGATTTTGTGTCACATTTACTACTAATAGATAACTGCACCTCTTAGTAGTTCTTACTGTTCATTACCAGAAAATACGCTATCATTAACGCCAACTTCGAATTCATTAGCGCGAAAATACATTCATTTTGTTCAATCGACTTTCACCAACACCACTGTCATGTTTAATTACAATTAAATGACAATTTAACTACAATTTTCTATATAGAAAGTAACACTCATTAGCACAGATACGCAACCATTTGCATGAAAGGGTATTCTATAGCGCCAACAGACGTCTATTAACACCATTCTGCTGTGCAATAGCTGAGGCAACGGAAGCAATTCTTATGTGCCCGAGGCCAACAGCACGAGACTTAGCTAACATATATAATGGTATTAAAAACGAATCGAACCAAACTCCCTATGAGGGTATTTAAAACTTACACGCTGATGATGTGGCTTATTTCCGATTACAGGAAGACTGGGAAGCATGATGATTGCGGCTACCACGGAAAACCATTGAAGTGTATTATAACTGGAATGCTAACTCCAGTTAAATTACTGGACCGAAGATTGAAGCCAAAAATGGCGGACATGGAGGACTTAGGATGTCAGTTCCAGTCTCCTACGCGGCTGTCTTGGACGTCAGCTTCGGTCTTCAACGCGACATTCTGTTTGTTTTGTTGTCAAAATTTTCATATTGAATAAAAAAACCCCATCGAAAATGTGATTTTAGAGAAAGTAAACCAGTATATAGACTTCAAACATTAAAATAGGCTTTAACCGAGGTATTTCCAAAAAATTTAATACCAGAACTAAGAAAAATTTCTACCAATATTCTATCAGTAAACTTCAGTTCAAAGCCAAGAAACGGAAAGTCATTTTTACCGATTAAAATCTTTTTTTCGACAGTTTATATTAATTAATAGGTATTACACTTTACCCACATATTGTGATGTATCTTTCTGGACCATATCCTTTGAAATAATTGAAACTTGTCTCCTTTTTGGCTAAATTATGTTGACGAGGCACTGCAAAACACGGTTAAGTGTTTTAGGGCTGCGAAAAGACCAAGATTGACGTCCAAAATGACCGCTTAAGAGACTGAAACTGACGTCCAAGATGACAACGTGGGAGACTGAAACAGACGTCCAAAATCCTCCATGACCGCCATGTTTCACTTCACTTTTTGATCGGCAGTTAGCCTTCCAGTTATAATACAGTTCAGTGGTGGCTATTAGTCACTTACTAGACTCTACTAAACGGTAACAAAGGACAATCGATGGGTACTTTTACAAACAGTGACTGATGACTCATAAAACCTGTAACAAAGAACTATCGCTGTCAAACGATGACCGACTGCTCACAAGGCGATGACAGCGAAAACTCAGTGGCGCTTTTGAATAATGGCCAGTGCCTCACAAAAGCGGCAACGAACGACTATCGGTTGGTGCACTTAAACAATGATCGATGAATCACAAAGCGATGACAATAGAAAATCAGTGATGCCTTCATACAATGGGCAATGCCCAAGCCCGTAGGCAGGCTGTGGCACGGTGGGGTTGTGCCCCTCCGTGCAGGGAGCTGTGCCCCTCCAACTTTTGCGTCAGTATCTCAAAACATTACTAAACTGGTTCTGCGTTATGTTAGTAATGGTAGTTAATATACTATATTTAATTGGTTAATGTTTTCATACTAATTTTTTTCTTTTTTGCGCGAAGATCGTTTTAAAATCCTGTTGACTTGTATTTATGTGCACAAATATACGCATATAAACATATACACAGGTAGTACGCTCGTATTTTTTTGATGTTGGTTTAGATGCCTTTGCAGATAAAGATGTGTAGATTTATAAGATCACACTTATGCTACGCATGCTCTGGTACTTCGTATCTTCTCTCAGCTAGAATACAGCGGCATGGCTTTAGATGTAGATGTAGATATAAATGTAGTCATAAGTGTAGTTGAAGTTGGAGTTGTAGGCGTAGAGAAAGATTAAAACGTAGAGGTACATATAGATGTAGATGTAGTTGTAGATGTTGATGAAGATGTATATGAAAATGTAGATGTACAGTTGCAGTCAAAAGTGGTTGATAATTTGCATAAAATCACACTTTTAGACATTACTTCCTTCTGACTGGATTGTTTTGCTTCATTTTCTCTCTGTGTATCCTTCATGACCCTAGCTGTCATAATATTACAATAAGTGTTGGAGGTAAGTTGAAAGTTCAGAAATAAACTCATGAATATAAAATTGTGAATTGTAACCCCATTTTTCCAACAAAAAGATACACATTTAATTCCCGCTTAAAAACTTAATTTACAAAAATTGAAGGTTTATTAAGTGCAATACAATGTTAAAATGGTTATTCATGCTCATTAGGTTAAACTCACCCAACATTTTGCCTACAGAGTTTGAATGTCTCAATACTTTGTGTGACCTCCTTTTGCTTTGATTACTGCATTAATACTCCTGGACATTGAATGCACCAAGTTTTTTAAAACGTTTTCTGGTAAGGCCTCCCATTCCTGCTTTAGAAACTCAAACATCTCATCTTTGTTGCGTGGGTGAGGTTGGGAATGGAAAAGCCTTGTTTTAAGCTCTTGCCATAAGTTTTTAATCGAGTTAATATCTGGCGACTGGGCTAGCCAGTTTTCTAGGACTAAGTACCCTGCATTTGCAATGTACTCCTTCACAGAATTTGCCGTATGTTTGGGGTCATTGTCTTGCTGAAACACGATCTTGTCTTTACCACCCAGCTTTATCATTGACGGACACATGTGGTGGATCAAAATTTGTTTATACATTTTTTGATCCATGATCCTTTTAATGTGGTGAATATGACCAACACCGTTGGCTGTAAAACATCCCCAAACTTGGATTTTTCCTCCCCCATGTTTCCCAGTCGGTTTTAGGTATTCAGCGTTGAATTCCTCTCTTTGGTGTCTTCGAACATACTTTTTACCACACTCCCCAAAAATGCTAAATGGTGCTTTGTCTGTCCAGAGAACTTGTTCCCAATTTTTTTCCGTCCAGTGTTTGTATTTTCGTGGCCGACCAAAAGATCGACGGTTATCATGACTGCCAGTGTGATCAAACCTTTTGTTTGCATTACTGACTGAACCTTGTGACATGTTTCTTCTTTTGCTAACTTTTGCTTGATTGTAACCTTCTTCGAGCATTGCTAGGGCAACCGCCCTTTGTGCTTTAGTCGTGGTTTTTTTACTTTTTTCTTAGTTTAACTTTCCAGTGGAAAGGAAAACTTAATCCGTTGAATGGTACGGACGCTCACTCCAAATCTTGAAGCTACTTCTTTATTCTTGTATCCGGATCGCTTCATTTTCCAGATTTCTTACTTTTCCATGCTCTGAAGATGTCTTCCACCACGTGAATCTTTGTCCTTCTCCATAATTTTCTTCAAAGAGACTTGAATCCACCAGCCAGGTTTAGAAGATTTTCCCTGTGATTCTTTTTTCCTTTTTATACTGCATACAAACACGGTAAAAATGTGGGACGAAAACACGCATTGACTTCTCCATATTTATAATATTATATGTCGATCAGGCAAGCGTTCAAATTTTTGAGGAAACGAAGAAAAGGGGGTGAAATTTCACATTTTTAGATTCATGAGTTTATTTCTGAACTTTCAACTTACCTCCAACACTTATTGTAATATTATGACAGCTAGGGTCATGAAAGATATACAGAGAAAAAATGAAGCAAAACAATCTAGTCAGAAGGAAGTTAGGTCTAAAAGTGTGATTTTATGCAAATTATCAACTACTTTTGACTGCAACTGTAGATGTAGGTGCAGATGCAGATGCAGATGCAGATGCAGATGTTGATGTAGATGTAGGAGTAGGTGTAGGTGTAGGTGTAAATGTAGATATACATGTAGACGCAGATGTAGACGTAGCTGCTGATGTAGAAGTAGATGTGAATGTGGATGGCGATGAAAATGTAGATGAAGATGTAGATGCAGATGTAGATGTAGATGTAGATGTAAAAGCAGATATGTATGTGTATGTGGATCTTCAGTAGATGTTCATGAAAAAGTGGATGTAGATGTAGTTGTACGTTTACATAACACTGGATTATTTTAGACTCACAAGAGATGGAAGGTTATGAAATCGTCACAATAACTAATTTACATTAGATGCGTGTAATTGTTTTTGTCACCCCATTTTTCAGTGGAACCCATGAGTAACCAAGTTTCTGGCTAAGGGCCTGGCAATGCCTCGCAAAAAGCTGTAACAAGGGAGTATCGGTTGGTGTATTTAAACAGTGACGGATGACTTGTAAAGCGATTGCAATAGAAAATCAGTGGTGCTTTCAAACAATGGACAATGACTCACAAAAGTGGTAAAAAATCAAATAGCTATCGGTGGGAGCTTTTAAACAATTACCAATGTCTCAAAAGCAGTAACGCGAAGAAAAATCAGTGAGTGCTTCAACAACTGAAAAAAATATAAATTTATTTACGCAACATCGAAAAATAGTGTCGCGTCGGTTCCCTCTCCTTTCAATAGGTACAATAAGATAACAATGGCCGGTTCTCTTTATTGCGTGAGCTGAATACAAGTACCAGAAAACCTAACGTCTTTTTCTGTTTCGTGCTAATATTTAATACCAACAGAGAATGGAAAGACGGTTGCTTACATTAGCATAACAAAGATTTCGAAAAAGCCTTCTAGTAGTTGTATTCAGCAGATAAATTAGTGGAACCGGCCATTACACAGGACATTTGTCCAGTCTATTCCAGGGTCGATTTAAAGTTATATGGAATCCAATCATGTATATTTCAAACATTTAACGAACTTTGGTTCACAACTTTCACGTCTTTGAAAAAAAAAAAAAAATAAATAAAAAATGTTTTGCGACCAAAGCTTCGTGATCACAGCTTTCAGAACCGTAAGCTTTGATTGCAGTCTTTTTTTTTGTTTTCGACGTGAAAGTTGATGTTGTGTTACCTAAATGCTGTGGACTTAAGTTGGTTAACAGTTTGAAATATACATGTTGGGATTCCACACAACCTTAAATCAGTCCAGGAACAGATTAGACAAATTTCATTGAAGTATACCTTTAATTTACCTATTTTATCGCTCTGCTTCAAGTTAGCGTAGATGTTGCGGCGTACCTAAGGTATAGCAAGTATGGCACGTGCCCTGGGCACCATTTGAAGGGGGCGCCACTGAGCAGTTTCTATTAAAGTCAGACAAGCATTCCTCGAATAGATTTATGGATGATTTTTTTGCCACTTTTTAAAAACCCGTCATTCCCAGTGGCGTATGGATGGGGGCAGGGGCGTGAGGGCGCAGCGCCCCTGGCGGCACTTCCATTGGGGCAGCAATTTTGCTCTTATTAAAATGAAAAAAGAATATGACAAATCTTTGGAAATACGAATTATCGTATTTGATCGAATAAGCGCCGCGGCACTTATTAAATTTTACGACTTTTTGATGCGGCGCTTATTCGAGAGCAAGGCTAATTAAAACTAATTTTAAAAAATGATGGTCAAAACTCAAAAGGGCGTATAATGTAATCTTCGGATTATTTATCTATTGTTCTACTATGGAAGGGGTAGCAATTTTTGCTGGCACCCCAGGCGACATTTTACCACTGTACGCCGCTGCGTAGATGTGTAAAGAGTAATGTAGTCCAAAGTTGTTGAAAGAAGATAAGATTGAAGAAGAGTTGAGGTTCTAACGATAAAGATATTCGCTACTCTACACACATCCACTCTTCAATCAACCCTCATCTATTTCCACTACTTTATTTTTTGTTCTTTCAGCTGATATATCATTACATTAACAAGGAAATTTTTGTTCCAACAATTTAGCTTAGATTGGGTAGAAGCCTTTGGCATTGGAGGACCAAATGAAGAGTGTGATGCTTTGCACTTAATGATAACGTGTGAGAGCGGTAAAGTACCTTGCATGGCAGAACTGAGGGAAAAAATTGGGGAAAACATCGTTTTTTATGTAGAATTCATTCCAGGAGAAGAGGAAGGCTTCCAATATCTGGTAAACGGACATTCTGACAATGCATCGCCAAGGAACCCAATGTCTGGAGACGGGATTTATATTGAAGGTGATAGTGTAGAAAGATATGGGACAGTATGCATTTTCACATTCAATGAAGGAGAAAAGCATTTTGCCTTGACATGCTATCACGTTTGCTACGGCGAAAAATTGCCTGATGATAAAGCCATAGCACACAAAAAACTTACTGAAGATAGCAGGGACAGTAAATCGCCCACTCGCAGCTCCAGATTTTGCTACAGAGCTAGACGAATGCATGAAGAAGTGGAAGGTCAGGACGAGAACCATAATGGGGTGCAAGACGGAATAGCCAACGCAAATAATGAGGAAGAACGGGACGAGCAGGGCAACAGTGGGTCTAAAGGACATTCGCTGGGAGAATTTGCCTGGGGAAAATACAACGATCGTCACGATATAGGCGTGGTACAATTAAACGATTTTAAGGATTTTATCTGCAAAATCCCCGACATAAATCTTGATGAGATAGCTACGAAAGAAGTCGTTGGGTCGAAATTAGAGAAGTCCAATCGGTTGATTGTTGAGAAAACTGGTTGTACGACCGGAACAACCAGAGGGATTCTTCACAAACAAGGTTACTGTTTCCTCAAAGGGAAAAAGGGTCCGAAGTTGCAACAGGGCTACTTAGTCATCAATGAAAATGCTGACAAGCCTTTTGCAATGCCTGGTGATTCTGGGGCGCTTGTAAAATTGGTCCTTGCTGACAACAAGAAGTTGCCGTTTGCATACCTCACTTTATCCAGGATGCAGAAGGTTGGTTGCAAATCGAAAGCTCAAGAAGTATATTTTTGTTTTAGTTTAGATGAAAGTTTGAAAGAGTGTAAAAAAAAGTCATGTAAAAGCTTAGGAGAATGTTTAATTAAGTGTGGGCAGTCAAGAATTGAGTCATCTGCCTTAATTACAGGACCATAGATTTGATTTCTTCCGGCCTTCTATCAGTATTTAGAAGGCGATTGAATATTCAGAACCTGCAACATATAAAATGAGGTTTTAGAATAATTTAAAGAGAAAAATAATTTTAAAAAATCCCAAAATTGAAGAACACAAGGTTGCTTCTGCAGCTTTCAGCTGTCAAAAGCTGTCAGCAGGGCTGTCATTAAGGGCTCCTCTCGGTATTGTCTGATGCGGATAAGCTGACATAATGGTGTACCTGAAGGTCGACGTGTAAGTTCCATTAATTTGAAATACTAAGAAAAGCAAAACAAACTACATAGAGACCACTTACGAAATTTTAAGGACACGTCTATTTTATTGTTTTATTACACAATGAATTAGTACCCTGTTCAGGTTACATTGTTTGGAAAAATGGAGAATCTTAAATCAGAATGAGGAATTTTTAAAATCCTACTTTTACGGCCCCAAAATGCTACATTAGGGAAACAAACTTACAAGAAATGGGTGGTTCAAAACTTAATGAGAGCCCTGGTAAGTTCGTATACACTTCTATACACATATAATAGGAAAGTCAAATTCGCTTTTAGGGTCATAATTTTTTGTCATGTTTTTTTGCAAACTGTCGAACTAAACTTTGTGTCTTAGAATGTGCAGAAAAAGGCAACAGTGAAGTTTGTCGCAATTATGTAATACATCCTACTGTTAAATAAAATTAGCTGAAAATATTTTTTTCTCTTAAAAAATTTCTTTGGGTTGAGAACCGTTGAAAATTGGACTTAAAAAAACCATACGAATCATTGCAATTTCTGAACCAAATCTTTTCAATGTATCCTGTTAATTAGAGATTGGCTAAAACGAGCTCTAGAGGAGAGCCTATAGACACTTTCTCATGATTTGAATGGACCGAAACATGTCTTTCAAAACTGTCGTCTTTTGTACTGAAGCAATTATAAACTAACAAGCTAATAAATATTAACAAGCTTCTTGCTTACTGGATAATTCATCAATCTTTTGGTTATTTCAAGGTTATACCGCCAACGTAGGTACGCGTGCAACTGAGTCAGCTAGTTTAATAAGGTTTGCTCTGAAACACTTGCCATTTGGTCATTCGTTGTCCACCCATGTATATTTTGAGATGGAATCGTGTTGTGCGGGACGCTTGGGTCTATCTGTCGGGCTTCCTTCTGAAACATGCACTCCTCGGGGTATCTTTTATGAGGATATTCGGATTTTAACTGTTAATATAGCGATTCTCCGGTAAAAGTGCTTTTTGTTTTTATAAGACATCATCATCGTTTCCAGATCCTGATACTTTTCTTAGTGCAGCCGCACGAAAGGTTCTGGGATATTGGAAAAGAGACTTTATAACAGTGGTCTCAAACTCAACTTACCTGGGGGCCGCTGGAGGTAGAGTCTGGGTGAGGCTGGGCCGCAAGTATTCCAAAAAAAAAGTACAACCGATCCAATCTTCTCAATCTTTATTATTAACAGTTTTTCAACTTGAATGGGTTCTTCAGAACATGAACGGTTCTTCAGAACATAGGCTTCTCTTGCCTACCCCTTGCTGCCAGAGACCTGGCAGCGCTTCTTCTCACACAGCTGAGCCACATTTGGCTTGAGGGACGAAGCAGTTGAGACCCTCAGTATGGCTTGAAGATGCTCATCAGTAAGTTTGGACCTGTACTTTGACTTATTAAAGTTCATGCTGGAGAAGAGCTTTTCACACAGATATGTGCTCCCAAAAAGGCACATGGTCCGCTTGAACATCCTGGAAAGCTCAGGGAAGGTGGGGGGGGGGGGCAATTCTCTCAAAAATTGTCCAAGCTTGTCTGCTTTTCCACTCACCTCCCTGAACTTTGCTTTGAGTTCTGAATTGCACTGCAGGTCAATGAGCTCCATTTGAAGCACAGGAGGGGCATCTTGCACATCAAAGGAGAAGGGGTCAGCAAAAATTTGAAAAGTGGCTCTGTGTGTCTTGAAGTCTGCAAACCTGTGATCAAATTGCTCCTGTATCTTCACAATGGCATCAGCATACTTCTCACCACTGAATGGTGCGCCTGCATCCATAAGTGCCTTGCATGCTGGGAAATGGCAGAGGTTTGTCTGAGAGAGCTGGGCTTTCCATAACACAAGTTTTGTGGAGAATGATCTCACGTTGTAATAGGCAGCACTGACAAGCTGCCCCTGGCCTTGTAACTTCTTGTTCAGTACATTCAGCTCATGTGTGATGTCAACAAGGAAAGCTAAGTCCATGAGCCATTTGGGATCACTTAGCACAGGAACAGCCATCCCAGCCTTCTCCATGAAGGCTTTCACTTCTGCTCTCAACTCAAAAAACCTCTTCAAGATGTTTCCCCTGCTGAGCCAACGTACCTCAGTGAAGTAGAGCACATCCTCATATGCTGACTCTATTTCCTCCAAAAAGGCGCGGAACTTCCGGTGATTTAATCCCCTGGATCTGATATGGTTGATGCATTTCACAACGACAGACATCACATTGTCAAACTTCAGACATTTGCTGCAAAGGGCCTGCTGATGGATAATGCAGTGCAGAGCAATGGCCTCCTCCACACCCTCCTCTTCCAGTTTTCTTTGAACAAGTGCCACCACTCCATTTCTCCTCCCTGTCATTGATGGCGCTCCGTCGGTTGTTATTCCAGCAAATCTCTTCTATGGCAAACCCGCATCCACAATGGCATCACACAGCTGGCGGAATATCTCCTGAGAGGTGGTCTGGCCACGCATTGGAATCACTGTGAGCAACTCCTCCATCACTTCAAAACTGTCGTCAACACCACGGACATAGATTGCGAGCTGCGCAGTGTCAATGATGTCTGTGCTCTCATCAAGAGCGACTGAGTATGCACAGAAACGTTTGGCTTTCTCACGCAGTTGATCATATATGTTACCTGACAGGTCAGAAATGCGCTCTGCCACTGTGTTGGCTGAAAGGCTAATGTTGCTAAACTGACCCTTCTTTTCAGGACAGACTATACTTGCAGCCTGTAACATGCACTTTTTAACAAACTCGCCTTCTTTGAATGGCTTTCCCGACTTAGCAATCATTTCACTCACCGCGTAGCTAGCTTCGACTGCTGCATCATTATCTTTGCTTGCTTTCTTGAAGAAATCTGCTTGCTTCTTTAGACATGTTTCAAGATTGGCGACCCGTTTCTGTCTCTCATCTCCCGGGTATTTTGCATACTCATCAGCATGTCTAGTTGAGTAATGACGTCTGATGTTGTATTCCTTGTGCACCGTAACTTTCTCGGTGCATATAAGACACGTCGGGCTGCCTCTGTGCTCAACAAAAAAATATGCCGTCTCCCACTTTTCCTGAAATTGTCTGTGCTCGTCACCAACTTTTCTCTTCACGGCAGATTTTGAGAAAGACATAACTCGGGCTTGCTGACAGGATATATTTTAACGCATCATAATTTGACAACAAACGCGACACCGGAAGCTGTCATGGGCCTGCGCTATGGTAGCCCATAAGTGAAAAATAAAAGCCCAGGGCAAGCGCGGCTCGCCCAACGACTCGGCAAAAAGGTGCGTTTGAGAAAAACGCGCGGGCCGTACTAACACTAAACTTTGATGTCAAGTAGGGGGCCACAAAATAGCGTCCCGCGGGCCGCGAGTTTGAGACCCCTGTCTTACAGGATGTGAAGCAAAAGTGTAACCAAAAACCAATCAGATGCAGGTGCTGAAAAGACTATATGATATATTTTAAGTTTAATTTATACCTCGGTTTCCTCCGTTTGTTTTTCCACAGTCGGCAATAGCTGTGGGCAAACTGTGCATCAGCGATAGTTCAATAATAATGATTGAAACAGTTATTAATATATAATGGCTTCCGCTTAGGTCGCACATATATATCGAATTTGCACCGTAGCTCACCATCTGAGTCTCGGTAGCTCAATGGTTAGAGCGTCTAACCGGTCGTCAGAAGGTTGCGGGTTCAATCCCCGTCTGGGGCTCAGAAATCATTTTCTGAGTATCGAGCTTGAAGATCGTTCATCTACCTTCATACTTATTCTTGCATTCGCGATAGCAGTCATCTATTTGGAGCTACAATACAGGCGGAAGTTTTCCCAGCTATGAACATGTAGACTACAAATCATGAAGATCTACAGACTAAAGTGTGTTTCTTTACCACATAAACACTGTTTCGATATCTTTACTATGACATGCATTCCCCATTAATGAAGTGCACTTAAACAGGCATGAAATGTACCTATGGCCTACCTTGTTCTGAAAATATACCAGAGTCCTCAAGAGTATGTTTAGAGTCAAGTTGGAATCATGAGGCCATTGACAAGTGTCGATGAACTTACAAGCAATTGAACGAGCATTTCCCAAAACACCGGTGGCATGCGTTTTCAGCCGAGACGCCGTGCTGTCAACCTATTTCAAAATTAAAACCATAGACAATAGTGTACTAACATGTTTCATAAGGAATGAAATCATTTTATAACCAACGTAAGATAAACGATCAATGATCATAATTGTAGTTTGATGTTTGAGAAGACGTGAGAGCTTGGATATATTGAGGTAGATGAACGATCTTCAAGCTCGATACTCAGAAAATGATTTCTGAGCCCCAGACGGGGATCGAACCCGCAACCTTCTGATGACCGGTTAGACGCTCTAATTAGAGCGTCAATGGTTAGAGCGTCTAACCAGTCATCAGAAGGTTGCGGGTTCGATCCCCGTCTGGGGCTCAGAAATCATTTTCTGAGTATCGAGCTTGAAGATCGTTCATCTACCTCGATCATAGTTGTGCTGGCACTAGCTATAAACATGCGGGCAAATCTTTTACAGTTCTGACACAAGAAAACAAACAGTAGTGTGACATGGCTATTCGAAGGAGAATGGTTTACCATTGGAGTGAGGGGTATAAACTTCGATATTTAATACGATTTACAAGCTGTTCTGAAGCAGCGCTATCATTAAGGGAGAGCTCTTTTGCATAATAATTAAAGAACATTCGTATCGCTTTCATCCCATGTCTAAGCCGGCCGTCATCTCCTCTTGTGATTTACCTTATTTGTTATATTAAAATGGGGCAGATTATGCTTTGATTGATTCATGCTATCGATTATTAAAGACAAATATTTTGAGGGAATTTGCTTGGCCTTTAACCCGTGCTTGTAATCTTTCTCTCTTTCACCCCTTATGACATAAAAAGGGGAAAAAATCTAGTCACGTTATGAAAATTATAGCTATTTATTATTGATTTTTGGATTGACAAATTTTATGTGCACATAAAACGTTGTGGACCTGTTGACACATGAATTTTCTCTTGGATTTTCCTGATCAATTTAAAATGAGTTTTTGAAATATATAAATCTAGTAACACTTACATCTGTTGCATGATGTGAACTTTCCTCGTCAAAGTGTATCGATTACTGTCATCATTGGAAATGCGTGTGTTTTGCAGCTTTTCTTTTAGATGAACGCAGATGGTACATTTGGTAAAACGACTTTGCCAGAGGGAAAATAAAATATATCGTTTAAATTTGCAAATGGACAAGGATATCAGATGTAAAATCTTTAGAAGAGTAGGATTCCAAACTTGCACTGTACAAGTAAAGGCTGAAAAAAGAATACAGTAGGCGTGTGAAACATAACTACACCTTTGGTATATAGACGTTTGGGAAACAGGTTTTCCGCATGTCATAAATAAATTGGGTGCGGGAGAGCTTCTTTTGTCCTTTCATTTGGTCAACGTATATATTGTAGATGAAGAGCTTTGTCAGGCAAGAGGGCAGGCATTTGACGTCGGAGTTCGGCATTGAGTCGGCAAACCTTGAAAATCTAGTGAACCATAATTTCGCCATTTCGTACTCGTGCGACCTTCTGCGACGACGAATATCACCTTCTGTCCCGTTTTCCAAGAGAGATTGACGACGCTCAAAGATACTAAATATACATATATAAGGATAGCGCCTAGCACAGCTAACTAGCAAAGGAACAGCGGGCACAGACGAGTGTTTAGTCTTATGTTCGGAAGCATAATTATATAAATAACGTACATTTCATGCTACGTTTGTTGTCAGAGCTGTGCATTAATACTTCACAGTTTGCAGGAATGAAAGGCGATACGCGAACCATCCTCAAGGTTTAATCCCCATAAAATGTTTCTGAGCTCCAAATATGGTTCGAACCCGTCACTTTCTGGTTAACGATGGGATACTATAACCATTGACCTACCGAAACTGAGATGAAGAACAATGTTTATTAATGCTGATTTGATTGATGGATATGTTCGTGGCTTAAACGGTAGCATCAATGTTTAAGTGATTGCGAATGGACGTGATGGTTGTTTTGCATTATTTTTATGAATAAATGAAATTGTATAATGTTAACACGACATTCAGAAAATCCAGTGCATATATCCTCTCCGCCACCGTGTGTATCAGTGGCTCAATGGTTACTGTCTCACCCACAAACTGAAGTTTAAGGGTTTGAACCCCGTCACGCGTTCGTAAACAACATATATTTTACTTCAATTAATTTTACATGAACTGTATATGCGTTATATTAGCGCTGACAAACTAAAACTAATGCAAAAAAGTACCAGTTGGAAAGATTCTCACCATCACCTTGATATTCCACATATTGCGCACCAGGCATTGACGAATATTCCAAAACCATTAAACGTCAACCTTTTCTCACTTGGTCCCTTTCCACCTTTACGTGCTTTCCGTCCAAGTTCGAATTGCTCTATTATGGCATCAAGGTAGCAAGTATGCTCAGCATAGCTCTTACGCCAAAAACAAGACCGTTGTTCGTTTATGGGCTCCAAAGATATATCGTCCAGACACCCATTACGACAACATTGCACTGTAGTCCCTGTTAGTAGAAACTTAGTCGAGTACTAATGCAAATGCTGCATTCTGATTGGCCACTCTACTCGCCATCTATTCGTCGATAGATAGCGAGTAGCGAAAATGGCTTCCGCCTCTCGGTTTTTGTGAAGTTTCTAAAGACGAAATAGATTGCTTACCTGAAAGCGCAACCCCAGAGAAGATGAAAAATGCTTTTTGCAAAGTGTGTTTCTTCTAAAACAATTAGATTATTCGCTCTCGATTTCTATGAGGTGATAGTTGACTAGGGCTTCGCCCTCGTTAACTATCATCTCATAGAAATCGAGAGCGAATAATCTACTTGTTAAATAGGATTTTATCCACTGACATTTTGCTTTCGATAAATGCTGACGATTGTGAATCTGCACAAAGAAACTCGGGACGAAAACAAAACTGTTTTCAGATACAACTTATGTTTTCAATTACATGTTTTAGCAAAATCATGATAAAAACAAAAAGACCAATATATAAAAGGGTTTGTCCTTGGTTATCAAGATACTCCTCTACATGTTTTCAAGATAGTCAACAAGTTACTCACCATTTCTTTTTGAGTGCGTTCGTGTTTCTCTTATCTACAAAAGTAAAACAAGATGTAATATCAGGGGCGGATCTAGGAATTTTTGAAAGGGGGGGTTTGCCAGGCCAGTTGGGGTTCCAGGTTTTTTGAGAAGGGTGTGTGGTCAACCAGGCTTCTAGTTATTCCAGCTTTTTAAAGGAGGTGGTTCCTTTATCACTTACGTAAGGTGAACAATTAAAGAAAAGAGATGTAAGTCAAGTTTATTATATAAACATGCAGATTATGGCAAAGAATCCCCACATTATTTTGTGGCTGAAGGGGGGGAGGTTAAACCCCCTAACCCCCTTGGGTCCGCCCCTGAATGTGATTAAATAGCAGCATTAGCATATCACAGCTCTTGGCGAACTATCCAGTTCACAAACAGAATATTCAAACAGTTTACGGTAATAGTATAAATGAAAGACATTCAAGTGATCTACATGCTTATCATGCCAGAACTGCTGCAAAATGTTTGAGAAAGGATGGGTGAATTCATAAGGATCGTTTCATTCTTCATCGTCTATTTCACAGCATGACTTGTTTAACTGTGGAAGCAAGACGATACTTCAGTGTCATTGTGAGCTAAATTAAATACTGTCGCATTAGCAACTTCTAACTGTTCTGCACTTACGGATTTTGTTTCGATTTCAATCCTTTCAACGTCTTCTATGGCAGTCTCCAAACAACAACACTTTTCTAAACATCTACAATTCCAGTCGTCACCGCTGCAAACCTAAAGGTAAAAAGATAACGTAATTATTGCGGGAAAAATTTTCGGACAATCATTAATTAAGAAAAAAGTTACATTCGTCTTAGTCGCTTTGGATTTTCGTTTGGAATTGTTTTTGTCGAATGGAATCCGATCGCTTTTATCATTCTATACACAGAGGTCAAACAAAATGCTAAGACCACGACGACAAGGGAGAATGTCTATATTGTATAACTAACACAGACTATCAGATGCAAAACAAATATCTGATAATTTGAAATTATTACCGGGTTTCCATCCCATGAATTCAAAAACAATGAGTCAATTACGAGTATGTACGCCAAGAGGAAATACACAATTAAAGCGCCAAAACCGTTCCACCGAAACATGCTTCAGGATGAATTCGTTCGACAAACGAAGTCTTGAATTTGAACTTTCCCTCCACAGTGAGCTTCCTTATATAACCCAACCTGTCAAGGTAAACCTAGTTTCCATCAAACGAGGTTTCCGATTAGCAAAGATGGTCAAAATAAACTACGAATATTTGTAATATATAGAAGTACTTCATTCGCAATATTTACTCTTTCAACAAGACGATCATTTTCGTTGCCTAATACTTTATGTAGTTTCATTTTCTAAAGTTGTTCTGCAATTTAATATCCTTTGCATACGAACTCTTTGGGCTGCTTCACTGGCTCGGCCACAGCCAGTCAGGGTAAATAAAATTCTGTCCAATCAGATACATTTTTCGACTGTCTTCGCAGAGGTCCACTCAGTGCTTCCTTAATTCTAAACCAGTTTATCTCAAGTATTTATCATCTGGGAGCTGGATAATGGACCTAATCCAACTTCGACTAACATGACCTACTATCTTAGGGTATATTACTAAGAGACACCGATGACTGCTCTAAGACTCAGCTGGATATAAAAATAAAGTAACATGCATAATACCGGTTTAATGAAGATATGGAACAGTAATGTTATAGAGTTTTTGGTTAAATTTCCCTGGCGGGTTAAAGATATATATTTCACTATACGCACTTCACTGGATAAATGACAGCCAATCAGGAATAATGAAATTCTGTCCAATAAGACGCGTTTTTCGATTGTCTTCGCGGAAATCCACCCAGTGATCCCGTAAATCTAAACTTGTTTATCTCAAGTATTTATCATCTGAGAGCTGGATAATGGACGTAATCCAACAGCGACTAAGATGACAAACTATCTTAGGGTATATTACTTTTCATGAAGACACTGGTGACTGCTCCACGACTCAAATGGACATAAAAATATAGTAATAGCATAAGACCGGTTCGATAAAGATATGGAACACTACTGTTACAGAGTTTTTGGTTGCATTTCTATTTTGGGTTAAAAATAAGTATTTCTCTACATGCGCACGGCGTTTGAACTTTGAATGTTAGGCCTCACTTGAACAAGAAAACAAGGGAGGACATATAAGCCCAGAAAGTGAAACACCTTGTCGCTTCTGATTCTTTAACACGCATTGTACAAGCTGTATTACTCTAATTTTATAATTAACATTTTGATTCATCCAGGATTTTTCAGGCGCCAGAAACGTGCATGCGACGGCTGAGAGATAAGAAACTCGAGAATCGCCTGCGTTCTTTGCCCTGATATGAGATGCATGTAGAATACAAAGTAAAGTCAATATCGCATTGCTATGTCTTGTCATGTTATGCGACCAAATATATTACTATAATAGTTTCAGTGAGAACAGAGTATAACATGCCAAAGTTTCAGATCTACTTTCCTCATTTGGTGTGGTGTTAACACAGATAGCGTGATATCTTTAAGGCAACTGTAGTTACCCTTTACCTAATGTCATCTCTTTTCGGTCTATGTCACACGCATACGTCAGCCACGTACATATGGCAACTACAACCTCAACTTTCTCGGCGTTGTTTAATTTCAATTTTCCTTATGACAGTAAAACATACCAATTGTTCTAACTAAGGGTTTTGGCAAATCAAAAAGAAAGTCATTGTACGCCGCGAAACGGTCTGTCATATTCAGGAATCCATACCCAGGGCACTACCCCGACTTCCCAAGTTTATTTTTTGTATGTCGACCACCTGAAATAGCAGTACATTATAAGAGCCCGTATGGTTGGGGAAATACACGAGAAATAGTTCAGTTCGCGCTGAAGGCACTGTTTACGTCCTTCCCTAAGAGGGCCATCACTTTCACGTCGGTTGGTTGCTCTAACCACAAGTAAAATGTGGTCGCGAGTCTTGTTTTGATAATCTTGTTTTCTATCGTTTTTGAAATTTTAATCTCACACGTAAGATGTACGACCAATTGCGCTCTTTCAAATACTTAAGTGTACTGGTCGATTAGGCACACAGGTCCGGAAATCCAATTTGACAGCTTTTGTTCTTTTCGAAGATCTCCCATGAAACAGTATTCACTTTAATATTCTTCTCATGACTGGTAGACTGAAGAATCAGCTTTATGTACTCATCAACAAAAAAATTTGTCAGCCACTTGTCTTGTGATTTAACAGCAGAACTGTTTGCCAAACTTTTTAGCTCATCAGGTCCTATAAGCTGACCTCCTTCAAAAGCTATAAAAACCTTTGTATTTCTGAATAAAGTGAACTGTCTTTAAGCGGACACCCCTCTAAGGCGGACACAAAATTTGGTCCCTGCAGTATCACGCTTGTTTCTCTGTGAATCAACTCTGTCTAAGGCGGACGCGGACACTTTTTTCCCAGCGTTTTGGTTCAAAATACCTCTCAAAGCGGACAGGAGATGTTTACGAAATTTTACCAAAGGGAAGTACTAGCGCTAAATGACCTAAGAGGTTCCGACATCAGCAACCCCAGTAAATGCTTCCACAGTGGATCGGCAGGATGCTCTGGGCGACGAAGCTCTTTCTTTTTGCACAACCGATGCAGATGAGCCAGCTTCTAAAGAAGTACTAGTAGAAGACAGTGGCACGTTGAGTGACCAGGAAGAAGTAGGCATCAAACCCGTCGAGAGTATCATCAAGTCGACTGCAGAAGCCATAACGATTATGGACGACTTACAGCGCTTCGCATCCTCGCTGCTAAAAGATGACGATATGGTCGTAGATTTAATGAAGATATCACAGCGCCTACAAGATGCCAGACTCGCGAAGCAAAAATGATCTCTGATTATACAGTTTCTATCGTAAATGACTTTAAGAGAGTTTTATGATTAATTCATTCTAGAACTTCAGATTATTCATTTTTTTGTATTGTATAAAACAATCTTTTGTTTTTAGGCCTGCGTCATAGAGATTAAGTTCCCCAATAACAAGCGATACAAAGGGGTTTTGTTAAGGTTAACCCATATACTTGTATTCTGCACAAGTATAAAATTCTGGTTTTAGTTTTGAGGTTTGGGTGTCAGGTTACTCAGCTTTTTCTAAGGCGGACACTAAATTTGGTCTCGAGAATGTCTGCCTTAGAGAGAGTTCACTGTACACTGAATACAGACTGATGTCATCACTGCCTGTTAATAAAAGTCTGGAATAACTTTGGCTTGGATGTCCCAAAACTGTAATGTCCACAACAGTTTTTATGTAATGTCCACAACACATGTTTTGGATTACAGAATCTACAAAAGTGGATTGTTTATCATTTTTTAAAAGTAGTAGTAGTAAACTTTCATCATTAACAAGTTTGAAAAGACTAGTGACCTCTGAAAATTTTTCCATTTCACAGGAAATTAGAATTGAAGTAGATGAATGATGTAATTATGGTAGCTTGGTAGTTATGTTCTTAATACACACGCTCTCAAGCTATTCTGTCAGAAAAACTTTTCTGAGTCCCTGATGGGAATCAGGTATAGATATATAGCTTATATAGATAGAAAGCCGGTATAGATAACATCTGTACCAACCAGTACATAAATGTAACCTTCGCTCACCATCTGAGTCTGTGTAGCTCAATGGTTAAAGCATCTCACAGGCGATCAGAAGGTTACAGGTTGGATTCCCATCAGGGACTCAGAAAAGTTTTTCTGAGAGAATAGCTTGGGAGTGGGGGTATTATGAAGTAGATGACTTGAACACTTGGTTTTTTTTTGGTGTAATGTCCACAATGCACTTAAAAAGTTAATATCTACTTGATAAAAAGAAAACTAGGAAAACTTTTTTCACAAAATTGTTGGAGGGCACCTAAAGTGTTCAAAATATAAGTTTCATTTCAATATTTAGGTTACATGTGCATAGATTTTAGAAGAAATTAAAATTTTTTTTTGTCTCTGAATGTAATGTCCACAATGTGGAATTGCCCTTGTCTTAATTCTATCACTAATGACCATATAATTCTCTTAAATCTTTATGAAGTTTTTTGAAAGTTACAAAGTGTAATTGCTATTTGTTTCAATCATATTAAATTATACATTTTTATACTTTTCAATGGTAGAACCTTTTGAAAATTTTATACAATATGCAGTAACTGCTTTTAACTTAATCAGAAGAACACTTCTATACTTAGTAGCTGCCACAACATGGAATAAAAAGTCCATACCTGTGTGTTTGGATCAATATTATCTCAAGCTAATCCACATACAGAAGATTTTGTCATCTTTAAAATCTATATTTAAGTAATTAAATGATGTCTTAGTTAAAAAATTTAAACAAATCATTGTAAATAATATACAAATCCATACTGTGCATGCACCATAAAAATTGATTTTTAGTGTGCAATTTTCAAACCTAAAAACAAAATAAACTCTCAGGAAACAAAGGAAGTGATAAAATTATATTATTTTATATATTGATTTATTTTTAGTTATTTTCACACAGCTATCCTTGACTTGAGAAACTTTCATCCCTTCACAATGAATGTACTGTACTGTACTATTGTCATTGAAATGATATCAGTGAAAAGGACATGAAATTTTTCTCACCAAAGACCTTCTCTTTTCCTTTTTCTTCCACGTTCCATCAGGATTCCCTTCAAGCTGGTCTTTTGGATGATTTATCACATCCATATATTGAAATAAAAAGTAACGGAGAAAAATGATATTTTACTACTCAGGAATTTTTCTTGTCCAGTGTTCTAGTGAGGTTGAAAAAATGACAGGATGGGAAATTTGCATATAGAGCTTGCACTGCAAGGCAATGCCAATTGTTGTGATAATTTCTTAGTTGAAGGAGCTTCAACAAAGACACACCATTTAGCCAACTTATCGAATTTTATTTTCAAAGGCGTTGTCTCTGTCAAAAAAGACCTCAGAAGTACCAAACATGAAATAGTAGTTTACAATTGATGTTTTTATTGGAGTACCTCTAATAAACATACATGCTTCAGCAACCTAAACAAGAGATTTGATGGACTCCTTCTGATGCATAACTATAAAACAGTACATTTACTACATCACTGACACTAGGATAATGATGAGGAAAATGAGAGGGTGACATAGAAAATCACAGGACACTCAGAAAGAAAGGTTGCTCTTGAAAATTGAAGGGCAGAGTGCCCTTTCATTCTGGCCTACCTAGGACATTGTTGTTACACAAGCCTGGATATATTTTTTTTTGCTCTGGCTGTCAAAATGACCAGCATCAATCAGATTGTGCCTGTCACAAAACAAAATGTACCTGTCACTCAACAAGAGTATAATTTGATTGATATTCGTACATTCGCCGTATATTAATAATTGTTATTGTATACAAGCATTGGTATGGGATATTAAAACTTAAAAGTATGAATGATATTTGCACTGCACACAATTTTATTTAAAAGTATTATACATGTAGATTTATCCATGTAGTATACGACTGCAAAAAGATCATAATCATCAAAAATTAATCTATTCTTGAACCATCACATGTCTCTTTGATCAATTTAAATCCTCAAAGTCACAGTAAATCCCCAGGAATGAAACCTGCAAAACTAGAATCACTATCATCCGAATCAGACAAATGTTTCTCATGTAAATCATTGTCAGTGGTCAAGTCTTGATCAATATCGCTATCATTGCTAACACGACTGTACTTATGTCAGCAGACATGAAAAATGAAGTTATTTTCTTCGATATGTTGTATATAATTTAACGCTAGAGTGACTACAAACAATCAATATCCAAGACAGTCGCATTTCGCCATTTTATATTCACCCGCACACGATCTCGCAGGTAACTCGCAAAACTACTCGCAGCAACTCGCGCGCATTCACTAATTTAACATACAAACGAAGAGAGCGATTGATTAAAGACAAATATTAATAAATGGTTTTCTAATGAAACTGGAAATCAATGTTACAAAAACCGTTCCGGACAAAGTGACAGACATAGTCAAATTTGTGATTTTCAAAACTCTATAAATGACAAATTTGTACCGGACAATGTCCGTGACCGGACGCTAATATCCAGGCTTGTTGTTACATTTACACAGTAACAACACACTGTTACTGTGATTGTTTTATTATTAAGCACAGAAAGGTTTGTTTACTGTAAACTAAGGGTAGACATATCAATAGCGACATGATCAGCAATAATTATAAAATAACAGACATCCAACACATGCTTTAATTGGATGAGCTTCATTTCATTTCAGGGTACAGATCCATGTTATTATTCTCATTTTGAATTGGACATGAATGATGTCACAAAAACTCAAAAAACTGTGGTTATTTTATAAAATAAATAGAAAATATTTTTTGACATAAACATTCATAAAGCCATTTCAACTTGAAAAACACCTGATAATACTCAGCTATGCCTTATGTTTCCACCAAGCATTTTTCCAGCTGAAATACAGTAACACCATTCATGATCGTATCATAGCACAGAGACACTCACACAATTTCCTGTTTGTTAATCACAACACTAAATGCAGTGTATATATCACATGTTTGACAGGACAAGCAGGAATAGCACCAACTGTTCTTTGCTATGTTATCTTTTATCAGCATGAACCTTATTGAAAATGTGGACTTACAAGAAGAATTCTCTCTCAAAACAACTTCTTGTCATCCCTAAATTTGTGCCATCCTGCCTCCACGTGAGATGTAGCGAAGAACATTTCCAAATTTTCACAGCAGCATCAGCACTTCTTAAGTGTAGTTTGCTTCATGGTTGTAAAAATTGAAGTACTTTATTTACTGTGTCGGCATTGCCACCCTTTTAAACTTCTTACTTTGACCTGTGTGCAATTCAAGGATCCTGGGATATGCCACTCCAGGCAAAACTCACCATGTCAGTGTAGGTAAATGAAATGCATCCTGGTATTCTGGGCCAGCTTGCTTAAATATTAAGTGAATTATCATCAAGGAAGAATGTATATAATAGCAAAAATAATTTGAGATGTGAAATTGTGGTGCATGTATGTCGATGTAAACTAATGAAAAAAGGTTAAAATTAAAATTTAATCAATAAAATTGATTTAAATTTATAAAAATAACGTAATACTAATAGTGTCACTTAAATAAAAGCAAAGTTACAGGTACAACTTACACATCTCCTCGGATTACGCCGAAATCGTCTATTATCTTAATAATCATAATGGTAAAACTTCAAAATGCCTGGTATCCATTTCAAAACTTCCGTTTATTGATGACCATTTAAACATGGTATCCAGATAACTTAAATGTACTTACATCAAACGAGTACACATACATTTAGCGTGTAAATTCTTCACCTATTGATTTAGCAAAAGAAGTGGATCCTTCTTTCAAAAATATTCTTCCATAGGCGACATTTACGTGTACTCTGTAATGATTAGCTACCAATGACTAGCCTCCCTTAAAAGGGCACAGTCAAACACAATCAGCTACAGTGAATTATTTTGCGTTAATTTGACTAAAATTCTAAATGGCTGTGAAAGCAGGAGTGAGTTGTAGTGCACAGTATCAAAATGAATGTCAGTACGTTGGAACAACATGTTTTCAGTTACCATTCTTAAGCACTAAAACAAACACTGGTGTTACATGTATTACGCAAAAACATACCTATTTTCATCGTTGATGTTTATTGCTGCCACAAAACCAAAGGACGGGGCAAAAAATGGTTGAAATCACGTCTCTAAAAGAGTAGAATTGTTGAATACCGCTTTTAGAGTTTTGAACTAACCGCTATTTTTTTAACGATAGAGATTTATGCGCGCATATATTTGATGCAAGCAACCGCGCTGTACTGCAGGCTCTCTTTCTAGGTTCGTGTTTCCCGGACATGATTTGTGGCTGTATTGCAAAGCAATGTCGTCAGAACTGATTATTGATGAGCCAAAACCGGGTCGGAATGTTAATGAAAGCTCTGCACGGCACGGACTCTCAGACCTTCATCGCGCTGCCCTGGGTAGCCTAGATAAAGTGAGGACATTTTTTTTAAATGGGACAGATGTAGCCGTCCGAAATAATTACGGCGAAACTGCTCTACATCATGCTTGTCAATCTGGTAACTGGGGTGGAATTTTCCAACTTCTTTCGTTTGGAGCAAGTCCTTTATGACGTTGATAACAGTGGAAGGATGTGTGTGCACCATGCAGCAAGGAGTGGTTGCCTGTAAGATCTCAGTCTATCTTGTGTCATTTGCCCATTTACTTCTACTTACTTCGTGCTAGTAAAATTAGTGTTAATTTTTTTCTTTCCTACAAAAACTTATAACATTCAATACAAAAATGAAATATTGTCCACGTGTGTATTAGAGTAGCGCTGAGATAGAAAGAGAGACTGTTGTTGACGACTGACATGTCATAAAGCAAAATTTATGGTCATGCATTGCGTACTTCAACTATGCAAGTGTCTTGCCACTTTTCTCACAACTTTTCTTGTACTTTTGTTGTGAGACAAGTTGCAGAAGAAATTGCATCATGAGACACAGTCAGCAATCACCAAATCTCACAACATTGTGCAATTGTTGCATAAAGTTGAACCAAGTTGTATTTTTTGCAATGCTTGTAGCAATACTGCAACAAAATTTTGAGGTGTTTTACAGTGTGAAATTTTTCATGCAACTTGTCTTGCAATGGTAGTCATGATCAGTTAATGAAAATAAATATTGGGTTGAATCTTAGTCCTTACTGGATATGTTCCCATGATAACTTAAGTTGTGCTGAATATTTCCCAGCTTAACACCTCTTTATGCTACAACTGCAACATGATGGATTCAGCTGTAGTGACACCAGTTGCAAGACAACTTGCATAGTATAATAGCCCCTTTAGTGAAAAATTTGTCAAATGATAGCCTTTTTACTGAACTGGGGAAAAAACTATGAGCAGTTTGTCTATAATTAACAGTGCTTTCACTACATGATAAAAATCAGCAAATAAGTTTACTTAATAACTTTTATTGCTTCCCAACAATTACTGTACCAGTGAGATGTATATGTCACCTGATGTTGTACATAATTTGTATGGCCTGCTTTGAGGCTAATTTCCAATTTTTCTAGCTATATTTATATGAAAGGTGCTAAGATTGTCCAAACTCTTTAGTATACATACAAATGTACTGCACATCTGTACATAAATGTGTTCTAATTGGCTTATTGAAAATACTGTTATGAAATGATAATATAGAAGGGAGAAAAAAACATGTTTTTCTGCAGTCAGAAGTACCTAATTCACTCATAATATCATGATTCTGTCATCTAAATAATAAACTAATGTAAGGTAACCTTTTCTATTATTCAGCTAACACCAGGTGATTTTATTCAAACCACCCAAATGGACAAAAATTTATGAAAAGCTTTTATGATGCCTGAGAAGGAATTTTGTAATTTGTTCTGGCTACTGTAGTTTAAGACAGTTACATTCAGTAGAGTATAGAATCTGTTAGTCTATCATTTTGATAGTAATATGTAAAGAACTTGTAGTATGTTTTTCTTTTCAGACTTACTGTGCAATATCTTGAGTTTCTTTGCATCAATTTGTTGCAATGAGATAAAAGGTAAGACATAATTGCAGCATATGATAAAGTCATTGTTTATGATGTGCTAATGAGATAAAAAGTTAATTCTGTACAAGTGATTTGATTTTTTTTGACCAGTTTTTTTTTGTTTTGATGTCATGGGAATAGGTTGAAGTTTGTAAATTGATTTTGTTTGAGCTGAACCTTTACATGATTTGCCAACAGTTGTTTAATGCATGATGTAAATTTAGAGGTGATGATTTTGCATGTGAGTTTCTTTGCAGTCTTATAAGCCCCTTTTATCCTCTTTACTCCATTCCTCCCTTGTCTCAGTTCTCCTTGGCCTCATAGAAGAGGGTCTCTTTAATATGTACCTGAACACAATGTCCATGGCTGAATGTCATGTTGTGACCATTTTAAGTGGAGATTGTGTCTCCACCTGTAATCTCTTTTACTGTCCAATCTCTTACTGTTTTACTCTACAATAGAATAATCTTTCTGACAGATTAGAAATACACAAAGTTAATATTTTCTTTGCTGGCTATCCATTTTACTGATCAATCTGTGGGAAAGAGGATATGCTATCTTTTTGTGGTGCATTGCATAAATAAAATTTAATTTGAATCCAACAGTCCAACTGTGCACAGCTCACTGAGGGTAATATTCACTTGGTCATGTTGTATTTTAAAATGTTTTTTTCAATGTTCCCTTGCCAAATCATTTAGGCAGCTCAGTTTAAACTGCTTGTGGTAGTTATTAACTGATTTTAACTTTTTACATAAAGAATAGCCTTGCACATAGCAGTAAAACATAGTCATAGAGAACTTGTTAAATATTTGATAGAGCAGAAGGTAAAAAATAAATAAATAGCCTAATTTATTTATTTTTTTTTATTTCTTAACAGAGTACTGACATAAGAGTGAGGGATAGTAAACTTCAAATACCAATGTATGATGCTGTGCTTCAAAACAACAGGTAGCTGCTCAAGCCATGGGAGGTAGTCCATATCAAGTGAGCTCATTTATGATGTGACTTATTTTTATCTAATTCATTCAGTCATTTATTCATCTTTTTAATTATTTATTTACTCTATTTATTTATTTATTTATTTTATTTATATGAATTTTCCCTGTTGGTTAGAAAACAGAAAAAATGTCAGAACAGATTTCAGGCTAAATTTCTCTTGTTGCACTGTCCTTTACAAGCTTTTTTGGTTTAGAAATAGTATAATCTGCTGCATTGTATTTTATCCAATCAAATTAAAGCAATTTGCTGGCCTCTTGCATATTGTGTTGTTGCTACTGGGAAATAATGACTGCTTAAATTTGAACATATGTAAATTACACATTATTGAATAAAATAAATCTTCCATTACTGGGTAGAACCAGTTCTATGGAATAGTCAAATAATAAAAATCTTATGTACAGTGGAACCTGTATATAACGGCCCTGTATTAAGCGGCCACCCTCTCCGAAGCGGCCAGTTTTCAAAGTCCCAAATTCCCGAATGGAACTATTTTTCGGAGTATGTTTTCTACTTTATACACCCACATATTGTATGTATATCTGATGCACAGATATTATATATAAAATATATAATATATATTTTAAAATATATATATAATATATATATATATATATATATATATAACAGTATATTATATGTATAATATAGATATAGGTCATTTGTCACATTTTCCTCATCCTTTCAGGGCTTGCAAAAAGTATTTGAAACTTGTGAAATACCTGCCCATTATTACCTGGCAGAGACTACACAATTTAAGTTTACTTTATCACAAGATTTGTATTCACTACAGTTTTAATTCTTGTCTTCAGTTGGCTGACTGCAAAAAGAAGAACTTTAAGAAGGAGGTTGATTTGAGTGACTGACTGGAATGCTAGTGGTTAAACAGTGGTACAGTATTAATGGCTAGCATAAAACAAAGCAAATCAAATCTTTTATCTTATTCAATGGCTTTGTTTTGTTTTTTGCTGGGCACTAATATTTGTCTAAAGATATAGTTATATTTAGCTTTATGTTGCTTTGTTGATTACTAAAATGCCACTAAATACTGGCCACTGTAAATATCTTTCACCACAATTTGTAGTCCTTAATGAACAGACTTAAATTTTTTCTATTGTCGATTACATTTTGCTAAACAAATGGCAACATAATGTCAAATGTTTGAAAGGGCCTTTTCACTCTTATGGTGAACTTTCACACAAAATGTCAGTACGTATCTCATGTTCTTGTTTTTTGGTAGAGTAATATTGTATCCTAAACAGCCTAAACCACACTCCATTTTTCACATTACTTTTGGCTTCATGATATACCTCTTAGAATAAAAATCTTACTAGTCATAGTGGGCCTCTGATAATGACTTTCTCACCAGATGAAGTCATCTGATGTGTTAACACCTGTAACTGCACAGATCAAACTAAAGTGGAACCTATTTGTTTTATGCATGTGTAATGAACAATTCAATGGGAAAAAGATACTGTATTTGAAAAGGTTCGTTGACAGCTACATATGAGAGGATGAAAACATTCATCTTACATGTTGATCTTTGATCTGTGAAAAACAGAGGAGCATAATTGATTTATGCTTTTGCATGGAGAGCACCTTTGAAGGGTGTGGCCACAATTTGTTTAAAGTTTATCACACCATCTGGGTATCTGGGAGTGTCCTTTAATAGATCATGGATACTTAATAATTCAATTTGTTGTCCTAATATCTCTGTATAAAATATGAAGTGGACATGCCCTTTTATTCTGTATCAATCACAAGTATGATTCTGAAATAGAATTGAAACACTGCACATCTTCTCATGGATAGTGTTAAGTTGTTGTGAGAATATCTCGTGCACTTAAATTGGATAAAACTCACCTCAAATCTTTGTAGACACAATAGTTCAACAGGTAGAGCAGTGGACCGGTATTGCGAAGGTGAGAGTTCAAGTCTTGCTCGGTCAACATTTTTTAGTTCATTTTGGCACTGTCAGGTTATCACAAAAAGTTTCTCTTCATGTATATCTCTGAGGATGATTCTCAAATAGCATCTATTACAGTATAAAGTGTTTGTATTTACCAAAGTTACATGTATCTGCTGTCATATAATTTGTTTCTTAAAAATTCATTCAAGCTGTGAAATACTGCAGTATATTCCATTTGTTATTTCTAGATTATTTGCCTCCACCACCAGTTGCACCAAGAGCAAATGAACAGCAAAGACCAGATGAGCATTTTATTAGGTAGCAATGTAATGATTGTGCATGTTTTATAATCTGTACTCTAGTGGCTAAGTTTTTGTATTAAGAGATATTATCCAGTTTATGGTCCAGTTTGGATGAACATTTGTTGCTCTGAAAAGCAGTATTTGCAGTACGTGTTTTGCAAATGTGTAACTGTGCAGGTGGACAATGAGCTAAGAAAATATTTAGTTAATTCCAAAGGAGGTTAAATTAATAGCATGTTGATTTTAAGGTAGATGTAGCAGTACCAAGTTCGTGGACCTAGAGTGAACATTATAAACAGTGGTCTAGTGCTGTGATAGAAAATGACCATTCACTACTTGGAACAATGTGTCGTAGGCTCCCAAATCTGATAGACAGGGATTAGTTTGGATGTCATGATCTGGGCTTTTTTAGGCTTTACAATTACCAATAATTCAGGATTTAAGGTGGTCTTATACTCAAAATATTGATTTTTTGAAATATTATTTTGGTTATATTTTGTCTAAATTTTTTTTAGAATGCAATCTTGGTGACCTTTACGTGACCTTGAGGTTGTATTGAGGCGCACTTTAGGGGAACAACCTTGAGGCTCTTCTCCCCAGTAGCCCTAAATGACCTTGAAAATTAAAGACCGGGCATGCATATTCCAAGATTGGTCTAATACATGTGCTGTAAAATACAATTAATTCCTTAGTCCCAACTTTGGCTCGTTTGAGTTGTGACAAAAAGTACAATCGCTTTCTTGCTTTCACGATGGTTTGGGAAATGTGATCGTTCCATTTTAAATTGTTCGAAACGGTTAATCCGAGGATTTTTGCACACGGAACCACCTCCAATGGGGCATCGTTCACAATAACTGAATCGAAAGTAGCACTTGGTTCACCAAAGCCAATACGTAATTCTTTACATTTCTTTTCATTCAATTGAAAATTTAATTCAGAGATTTGGGTTAGTAGATCATTAACTGTGGTCTGGATTCTGCTTTCGCTGCATTTGCCGACTAATTCATCTACAGTTGTGTCATCTACGAACTTCCACATGTCACCACAAGAGACTGTTAGTTTATCGATCATTATTAAATATAGCCATGGGCCTAATTTTGTACCCTGTGGAACTCCGGCGGGAACTTCAGCCCAATCCGAGTAATCCTCTTGGTTTAGCTTTACCCTTTGTTTTCTGCATGTAAGAAAATCTGTAATCCAGTTGACAACCCAATGCGGTAAATTATATGTTTGGAGTTTGGTAACCAATAAGCCATGATCTATCAGGTCAAAAGCCTTTTTAAAGTCAAATAAGATGACTCTGACCGTAGCACCAGTTCCATCGGTAGAACCATTCCAAGAGTGTAACATACTTAAAAGAGAAAACGTCGGGCTAGATTTTGGAATTGTTCCAAATTGATTAGGATCAATTTGGAGTACAGTTGGTTTAATGTATTCTTCTACTATATAATCCTCTGCTATTTTGGAGATGATGGGTGTTAAGGATATTGGTCGTAGATGTTTATTTACCTCTCGAACGGGTTTTTGTTTCGGAATTGGAACGATATCCGCGAGTTTCCATATCGAAGGGAGACGCGCTTCTTTATAGGATAGATTCAATGTCTGAAATAGGTGAGGCTAAGATATCAGCGTTTTCCTTCAATACCCAAGCTGGAATGCCGTCTGGGCCACTAGCTTTGTTTGGGTTTAAGCTTACCAGTTGTCTGAAGACCGAGAACTCGGACGTACAAAAGGATTGGTTGGTTAGTTGGGAATTCTCAATAGCGTCTCGATTCGTAAAACAAGATGGCAATGGGTCGAAAAATTTCATTGGCTTGAGGAAGGTTTGATTTATTAGATTGGCAAGGTGGTATGGAGTGTTGGGTGTTTGGCCAGTCCCACACTCTAAGTTTGCAATAAAGACATCGAATCTTCGCGATAGGTGACCTGCGACGCCAAACCACTAAACTTTTTGACTTCCTTCCATCAAATAGACGGCGAGTATTCTTTTAGGTGTTCTACTTTTGACTTATAAAACTTCGATCGACACGATTTACGCTCGCGGTTTACTCGATTTCTTAGAGTTTTGAACAGACATGTATTTCCTTGGGCTAGGGCCGTTTGACGACGATGAATTGCTTCTTTCAGAGATCGAGACATCCAAGGCGGTTCGTTACAATACTTAATTTTCGTCGTAATGGGAAGTAACGAGTCCAATCCAAATTTAATAATTGACCCTAACATCCGTGTTTTTCCATCACAAGTATTCTCCATAGCGATCAACGACTTGAAATCAACTTCTTTTAAAAGGGTACTCATTGCAAGACGTTTTGATGGTCTCATGTCTCTGGATTTCACACTAATTTTTGGTTTTGGGATTTTCTGTCTTTCTAAAGGATGGACTTCCACACGTGTCATGGTCAGAAAGGCCGAAAGCCGGGTGTTTAATTGGCTCATTATAAAAATCGTTCATATTGGTGAAAATTAAATCTAGCCGATTCGGACCTCGTGTTGGAAATTTTACAATCTGTCGGATTTTAAAACCATTGGTTATTCGAGATGTGGTTAATTTATTAAAATCACCAAGTAGAATTATTCTGCTATTAGGGAATTTGGTTTCAATTGTTGATAATGATTCATATAGATAATTGATCGCTTCCTGGTCGTTTCCACCGGAAGGGTGGTACATGTTGCATAACATAATACAGGGAATTCCCCTAGGAAGGCGTAAAGGTCTTAGTTTTACCCAAAGAGCTTCAATATTTGTGTTCGTCATGTCGTACAATACTTCGTATCCTACTGAGTTTCTTATATAGACACACACACCGCCATGTTGGCCATTGGATCTATCGCGGCGTTCAATGTTGTAACCAGAAACGGAGACGATGTTATCATGGATATGATTTTGTAACCATGTTTCAGTGATGCAAATGAGGTCAACGTTTCTAAGGGTAATTGATTCGCGCAGCTCGTCTATCTTGGGGGCAAGGGACATGACATTGGATAACATAATTGACGGTACAAATAAGGTTGGAGAGCGTACCTCGTACGGTGGTTTTGTTCTTGCTACTTTAATACAGTTTAAAGCATTATGCTTTAAACTGCGATTACTTCCAACAGATTTAGTTGATGGTAAGGTTTTACGTACAGTAATTCTTGTAGGGATAGTCATAGTTATTACAACGCCACTTACTTCTTCTGCGACTGGAACAGGTGTAACTACGTTGACTGGGTATGGCGGACTCTTCAAAAGGGAACGTTGGGAGGAGGCACTGGAATTTCCATCAATGGTCTTGGAAAGGGGGGAGGGGGCACTAAGGAAGGAGGAAGAGGCACTAGAGTTTTCCTCACTTGTCATGGAGAAAATGGAGGTCGCTGTGGATACTGGTGGGAGTCTGGGAACTGTAAAGGAGGGTTGATATAAATATTTGGTGGCATTGGCACTCGATCGCGGGATAAAAAAGGGGCAAGAGGCAAAGGACTGTTCATCGCATTTCTGTACGAAGACCTATCATGCAGAAAATCACATCGTTCCTTTTTCAGACAGTAGCCTCTCCTTTGTAAAAAAGGACAAGGAATGTTGCACTTTAGTATGTTATGAAATGTCTTTGGATATTGAAAATTTTTAATATGGTGGGAGAAGTCACAGGGAATTTCTTTAACACACCAGCCACGTTTACGTAAAAATGGGCATGGAATAGTATGCTTGGGAATATTAGGATCGCGTCGTATTTGCTCTTGACTACATTTTGTGCTGGTATTATTTGAGACAATAATATTACTCATATTGTTTCCACTGTTTTGACTACTTATTGTTTCCAACTTCCTAGAGATGACATCTCGTTGATTAGTATTGTTCCTTTCATTAGGTGTTTTCCGTTCAGCTTGGTCTTCAATACCCTTTGTGTGTTCGTTATCTCTTGGGACAGAGGGATTGCTCATGTCATTGTTTTCTGCGATTTGCCTACTCATTATTTCTTCCTCCACATGCAAATTTTTGCTGTTGGTTTGAAGATTTGCATTTAATATGTCTTCGAAACGCTCGTTCATCTCATGTAGATTTTCTTGCAATCTGACTATTTCATCATTAAGTTTAACCACATATTGTAAACTTATCTGCATATCCTTGTTGTACTTCGTTTCCAAAATAGCCAAGTCGAGCTTTAAACCTTCAACATCAGCACACACTTCACTATAATTTGGAGGGCAAGATGACATATCGATGCCTTGAACTCCAGTTGGTTTTGTTTTCCCGGCAGGCTCGTTGATCCCGTCTCTACATATTATTGAACACAATTTATTCTTGATAGAGTTCGCTTTAGTCCCATCAAATTTAAGGTACTTCTTGTTTCTCCACCATGTCAATGTTGTAGAGCCATCGCTAAGAGTTTTCTTCTCGCCACCGGGGGAACACCAGGTTCCATCGATGTCGGTGCAACTAGCGATGAAATTCTTCAAAGAATCAAAATCTCCTGTCCACGAAAGTTTTAAACTATCGTTTGGTAATGAAGAACAACCTTCGTTAGGTTCAACAAAACTAGTATCTGCACAAACAGCCGTCATTCCGCACAGTTCCTTATGAATGGCGAAGAGCTGATTGAAGTGGTTGATTTGAGGCCAAATGGTAAGATCTTCATAAACATCTACGTTCGATTCCAACCATTGTGTGAACCAAGTTATTTTCACTCACTCATCGGCGAGATCAATGGTCAATCCGACTAATATGTTAACCAATCAAAACGCTTCCTACAAGACTCATTAGTGATTAGCTGGTGAGGTGATATGATATGCCCGACTAAGATGTTTCCACGAAAACGAAGGCCTAATTCCGAGTAACTCAATAAACGACCGGGTATATTTGTGATAGAGAATCTGACCTGATATCTAGTCGAGGGAATCAGATATCTTCGTTTGCAAGAGGTTATTTTGGGTGTAATATTACTTGTATATTGTAAAGCCCTACTTTTGTATAACTATACAGTCATCCTCAATATTGTGGGCTAAATACCTACCCCGAGCATGGAATCCATCTTACAGCAGTGTTTTACAAGATGCCAGAGAAGGAGTATAAAATCTACACTTTTTTCGCTCTTAGCAAATTAGCAATATTGCAACCTCAAGATCTTTTCATGGATAACAGGCTCCATTCAAAGACGTCGGAACGACAGTAAAACTGGGGGCCCCTGTGAGATCCCAATCTTTGCATGGATATGAGTGACAGTGTGCTTCAAATTTAAAAACCCCAATGGCCGATTGCCCTCATTATGCAAGGGTCGTGGCTAGAAGATACACCTGAGAAGGTTTAGGATTAGGGTAAGGGTTAGGGTTGAGGGTAGGGGTAGGTTTACGTTTACGGTAAAGGTAAGGGTTAGGATTAGGGTAAGGGTTAGGGTTAGTGTTAGGGCTAGTGTTAGCGCTTGGGCTAGAACTAACCCTAAATTTAAACCCAAACCTAACCCTAATCCTAACCTATCCTAACCCTGATCCTAATGCTACTCCTCCTTCTCAGCTATACCTTCTGGACACGATCATTACAAAAGTGTCAGAAAAGTTAGCCTGAATTTTGTTCGAAATCGAGTTTGTGATTTACTAAAGGCTCTTAGAAAAAACAATCTTTAATTCAACAGCGATCTCATGAGGCACCCAAAAGTTTAAAGTTTTATTTCTAGCCAGTTAAAAAGTGGGAAGGACCTAACATACTCCAGCCCTCTCACCAAAAAAGAGGAGGTCAAGGTGTCCCACCACCCTCATTTCCGACGCCTCTGGCTCCATTACTTACCTCCCTGAGTGTTAACTCGAACTTAAAAAGTGAAATACGCGATAATACTGCAGAGTACAATACTGAAAACGGATAGTTCTCAACTCAATATTTTACCAATATGAACTGGTATCCAGCTTCTTCCTTCTTATCCTAAATCAAGACATACCAAGCTGAATGAGCCAAAACCACCTTAGAGATATTTCACAAGATTTCTGCTCACATATAATTCTCCAAGTCTATCCATTAGAAAGTTTGTTTAAAGAATATTTATACTCTCCATGTTCCACTAAGTTCAGGAAGTTCCCCGAACACGATCAAACATGGTGCCATGAGTAATTCTATTTCACGTTTTAGGTCGAGCTGCAGTCTTTAGATTTGTGGTCATCATGATCTGCTAGATTGGACATCTTTAAGAGATATTTTTATTTCTGTTTTTCTAGGTCCAATATATTACTGCTGCAAGAATAGTAAAATTGGTAAAGGAAGTTATGCCACTGTTTACAAAGGCTACTCTATCAACAATAACAAAAAGTTACCAGTAAGTGCAACGTAACCAATAAGTAGCTATTTGTCAAATAATGCCATATAATTACATACTTATGTACACAAAGGTATATATATATATATATATTTATGCAAATATTTACATATATATAATACATTACAGCATAAGAGTTTCTCTATTGACTTTATGTAGAGTGCTCAATATCTTATAAGATAGACCAGATAGTAAATAAATAAGCTTGAAACTCTAAGAGACTACTAAAAGTTTTAACCTTATATATATATATATATATATATATATAACTACAGACGGAACCGTTTCGGCCTACTGGGCCTCATCAGTGTAGTGCTGACGAGCAGGATGGAGAAGCTTATATTATAGAGGCAACTCAAATGTCCCACACATGTGGCACATCTAAGCCATGTCAGAGTGCTCCAACTAGAGACTATTGAGCGTGCCCAAATTCGCTAGCGACATGACTCATCTTGTAGAGTGCTCAATATGAACCAAAAGGCCATAGAGGGTTATCTAACTACAGAAGGAACCGTTTCGGCCTACTATATATATATATATATATATATATATATATATATATACAGTGGTTATTCAATTATCCGGCCGGTGTGGTACAGGGGAATCTGAAAAATGTCCGGATAATCAAAAAATCCGGATAATCGAAAACATAATAAAACACCCACTAGCACTGTAAAAAAGTTTTTTCTCTGCCTTGTCAAAAAGTATAATTACAAAAACAAAGTTATTTTGGGCGGAAAAAGGCGTGAATTTTCGGTTGTACCCGTGCGGCCCATATATGTGAAAGGAACAATGACCAAATATGGTAAACGAAAATTTACATCGTGACTGTTGGAACGGTTTGTGGTTACCTGCACCATTTTGTTTGTTACGCTTTTTGATGGCGCAGCAAGAATGATGTGCGGCGCGGTGATTTATGTTTTTTTTTGGACACAAGGTATAGTTTTCGTTTTCAAACTCGAGGTTCCGATGTTAGGCCGGATAATTGAAGTCCGGATAAACGAGGGGTCGGATAATTGAATAACCACTGTATATGTAAATATGCTCATATATACTTTAGCATGCACATACATATCCGTACACATATACATATACATATACGTAGACATATGCATAGACATAGACATAGTGATAGACAAAAACATGGACATAGTCATAGACATATACCCATATATATATAAATTTATTAATAATTCATGAGGAAAATCGGAAGGAAAATTATAACCGTGTAGGGCCTTTATATGTGAGAAAGACACATGTGACTTTATATTTGAAAAAGTTAATTTTTTGAACTTAGAAAACATAAATATCCAAACATCCTTTGCAAATTAGCGTGTTAAGAGGTTCATTTTAGAAGCCTTTCAAAAAACACGCGTTACATGCTTTATTGGATCTAAAACACTCAGCTATCACCTCCTGTTCTAAATCCTAATTTGCACTCCTGCTCGATTTTTAAATACTACATATATATATATATATACACATACATATACATTTGTACATGTAATATTTAATAAATTCTATTTTTCTGCCAATAGGTTGCAATAAAGGTGTTGAAGTTCAAGGACGTGCAGACTTATCTGAAGGTAACGCTTTGAAGATCTAATAATTCATCGCCACTCGTTACTCTCTTCCTCTAATAAAACTTATTTGAAGTATTTTAGAAGAAATATTTCAAGATTAAAAACATCATGTTATCTTTCGAAAGAAATAATCACAACAACTGACTAGAAACAGTTTACTTTTAGGTTTGACATGAAGAGAAGAGTCTACTATCTTTCTTTACTAAATTAAACACAAGTACTTATAGTTTGAACAATATCAAAATGTGGTATCACCAATGACAACTTCCCAACAAATTGTTGAATTTTTCCTAATTGTGGAGATAATATTCCCGACGGGGACTGTAGCTCCCTATGCCCACCTCAGGCGCCACCCCTGATAGAATGTTAATTGACCAAACTGCAAAAATGTAAAACTTTATTCCATATTTGCTTGACGCTTTCCTAATGTTTTCAGGAACATTTGCAAAGCTCCTTTACGATTTGACCAAATTTTCTCCAAAGAGTTTCTAACTTTCTGCTTAAAGTCTTTCAATGCGAAAGCTCTTCCCATGACGTGTAAAATTGTCTGACGTTAGCCAGAGTAAAATAACACAAGTCTTATTGGGCCAGGAAAGAGTTAACTTAACCAAAGAATAAACACTAAAGACGCGGTCAGACAATTGAGTTCTACCTTTTGTGCTTATATTCCTTTAGAACTGAAAGTTGTGAAGTTGTAATATTTCCAAAGCTTCCAGGAAACTAATAATGAAGTATTCTTGTTTTTTTAAAAGTCATGTAATCAATGTTCCAACAAAGTTGCTGACTCAAAGGTAGAACACATAACGTAGTTTCCGACTAATTATTGTAAAAACGGTATCCTTTTCTTATCACTAGTTATTCATGGTTAAATGATTGGTTACACGTCAAGTTTAGCCCAGTAGTCTGACTAAATCTGCGTTTTAATGTACGCGCATGCGTTTTATAGCCGGATATTTTATAGCATGCGCATGTGCTTGAATCGAACGTTTATAATTTCGCTCTGGCTAACGTTAGACGATTCACATCGTCCAGAGGAGGCTTCACCAACTATACAGAGTAAACCATTTACAGACAGCTCGTTTTTTATTTAGGATAAACAGTTTGGCCTGGTTCCTGCTGAAGTTCATTTCATGCGTAAGATCCAGGATCATCCAGCAGCTATCAAGTTTTTCCACTACCATAAATTGTCAGAGGATAACTTTATTATAATAACTGAAAGACCAGTGAACTCTAAGCATCTGCTTGAGCTAGCTTGTGACGACCTGTTGCCATATTCAGAAGAGCGAGCAAGAGGAATTGTACGTCGAGTAGCGAGCGTACTTAAAGCCATGGAGAAGAAAGGATTTGTACACCGAGATGTTAAATTAGATAACATTTTGTACAATTATGACAGCCATGATGTCAAACTGATTGACTTTGGGATGGCAAGGAAATTCAAACCTTTGCAATGATTCCACGAAAAAGTTGGTAAGTATGTTTGATAAATTTTAAAAGTGGCTGTTCACAGTGATATCTTAATGGCAGAAACTCAAACCTTTCAAAAATTTAGAGTGCTTGACGCACGTGGTGGAAACTGTTTGGTGAGCTGCAAATTGATATTTTACAGTACAAACTTATCATTTTGCATATATTTTCATGAAAAATACGGTATTGGAAAACAATTTACACTTTACCTTCCTTGGTAAAATTTTCGTCTCTTATTTCAATACCTTAGAAAAAAATTTTATAACATATTTCCTCCATTTACAGAAAAGATTACTATATATGCAGCGCTTAAGCACGTAAATAAAGCCTCTAGTTTTGCTTAGCTGAGAATGTTATTTAAAAAAGTAATCTTAAAATAGTTATGATGGCTTCAAAGCGTTTTATTATAATATGCATTCTGTCATATTCCATAAGAGATATATTCCATCATAAGAGAGATGATAGATCGTCAAGCTGTATATTCGGTAAATGATTTGTGAGCCCCAGACGGGGATCGAACACGCAACCTTCTGATGACCGGTGAGACGCTCTAACCATTGAGCTACCAAGACTCAGATGGTGAGCTAGGTGCAAGTTCGTATCGTGATTTATATTTTAATAATTTCATTTGGAAATACGAAACCTCGTCTAAATATTTTGAGCCTGCAACTCAATTTTTAAAATTCGAAACACGCTAAGATTTCTGTTTAAAATGATACAAAAATTTTATGAAAAGGAATACAAGTGGTAAAGTGCTGATAGAAACATCCAAGCTTTTGTAATTTTTATCCTTGGAATAAAAGTTTAGTACTTGGAATTTCTTTCTTGATTTATTTTAACTATAATTTATTTCGAAAAGTTTTTAAACAGATTTAGTTTATCTTTTATTGTTTTTCTATATATTATCACGTTTTTAAAAATTGTATTTGTTAATGTATCACATTTAAATACGCAAAACGGTTATTGTTTTCTTTTGTAATTTCCTCATGGATTGTTAATGAATTTTAAAAACATATATATATGTATATGTTTTTAAATATATATATAACTGCATAACATATATATTATAACATATATATTATATTATAATATATATTTTATATTATTATAAAATATATATTATTGTATATAAAAACATATATATACATATATGTGTGTATTATATATATATATTATATATTATATAATATATATCTATATATTTATATATATATTTATATATATATTTATATATATATTTATATATATATATTTATATATATATATTTATATATATATATATATATTTATGTATATATATATATTTATGTATATATATATATATATATATATATGTATGTATGTATGTATATTAAAAACATTTATATGTATATTTATGTATGTTTTTGTATATATATATATATATATATATATATATATATATAAATACATATTTTTTAATGATAAGTCTTCGTGCTGCTACTCTGAGTTTCACGCTCTTCAGCGATCTTCAGGCAACTAATGAAGTTCCGCTTCGGTTGGCGTTTATAATTTCCGGCATACGTGGGATGACTTGTTGGTGGGTAGACAGTGATGATGTCACAGTATTCTTTCGTCGGCAAAAGTTCTTGACATAAAATTTATTTTCGTGGCGGCATTTAGAGATTATTTCTGTCCGTTTGTTTAATAAATTTCTTTTGTCGGCCTTCGATATCATCAGTTTTTCTTCTAGGCAAAGGTTACATCGTTTTCCTCCAGCTGAGTACGTCTCCGCACGTTTCAAAACTGACCAAATAGATGAAAATGGTATCTCGTTTGCGTATTTCTCGTTTCGAAAAGATTTCAAATGGTTGTTGTATCGTTGTTTGAAGTTGTTGGCTGTCATTCCTATGTATTGTTTCGTGTTCGTTCCGTCGGTAGTTGTCACGTTGGCCTGGTAAATGATTCCTTCTACTAAGCAATTTCCTTTCAGAGGGCATTTTTCAGAGGGAATTTTTCCTTTCAGAGGGCATTTTTCAGAGGGAATTTTCCTTTCAGAGGGTATTCATTCCACCAACAAGTCATCCCACATACGCCAACCGAAGCGGAACTTCATTAGTTGCCTGAAGATCGCTGAAGAGCGTGAAACTCAGAGTAGCAGCACGAAGCCTTATCATTAACAATATTAACATCGCTCTACCTCTGTGGTACTGAGCACTCTGTTGTCAATTGAAAAATCTATCATTTATTTATATATATATATATATATATATATATATATATACAATAATATAATATCTAAAAACCGAGCAAGAGTGCTTTATCGGGATCTAAAACACGAGGAGATAGCCGAGTGTTTTAGATACGATAAAGCACGAACTGCGACTTTTTTAGATGTCTTCAAAAATGAACCTCCTAATACGCTAATTCGCGATGAAAGTTTGAAAATTTATCTTTTGTAAGCCGAAAAAAAGAACTTCTTCTTCACATATGAAATCACACGTGTCTTTATCACTTATAAAGACCCAACAGGGTTATGATTTTCTTTTGTATTTTCCTCATGAATTATTGCTCTTTTCTGAGAGGATTAGTCTTGCCTTATTTCGCTCTCTCTAATGCCAGACTATTTCACTCATCAAGGGTAGACCTCCAACTGGGAAAGAGTTAACAATCTGAATTAGAACCTTCTCAATCAACTTTTTCCCAGTAGAATACGACTTCTATGATTTAACTCTGGCTAACGCAAGATGATTTTACTCGTCAAGGGGAGACATCTCGTCGGGAAGGAGTTAATGATAAAAAAGTCAAATATTTATATTCACGTGAACATGTTTGATGATTTAGGAACACCGATAAACTGGCCTCCAGAGTATCTTACACAGAAAAAGTTTGATCCACGTAAAGAAACTACGTGGGCTTTGGGAAGTGTGCTCTTTGCTCTGGTAAATGGTTGCAGACCTTATGCTGGAATATCTCATGCCTTGAGTTATCCACTGATGTTCTATAAGGACGTTTCACCAGGTCGGTATTAACTTATTTAATAACAATATGATTATTAATAACAATAATGATATTAAATAATAATAATAAAAATAATAATAAACTGGAGTAGAACTAGCACATCTTCAGCCTACTACGGGAATGTGAACGCTCCCCCCACCAGAGTCTGGGGTGGCACCTTTGGCATGTGCCAGCAACCACTAAGCCAAGGGTGGATAAGACTCTTCAGCTTCGGATGACAGCTTATCTAAGAGAAAGAAACTCCGAAAATAAGCCAGACAGGTAGGCAGGACATTGATATCGAAGCCAGTGGTCTCTATAAAACGAGCAGGCTTTGATGAGATGACCGAGGGAATGGCGTCCCTGCCTTGCCAGATGGGTAGACAGGTAGCCAAAAGCCTCAGCCTGCCTGAATTGGCTGGCAGCTCGAAGAGGTGTGGGCATACCCGCCATGTTAGCCCAAGGACCAGAAGGCAATCTGTACAGCAGGCTGATGCCCCTGACCTTGGTTGGTTGCGGATGAAACAGCCTTGAATGCTGAAATAGATAAGCTCTAATCTAACAATAAAACAATAATCAGATTTCACTCTTGCAGTAGCACATTTAAACTCACCTTAAAAGGTTGGAAGTTGGGCTTCGCCTAATATTTTCAAGAACTTTTCTCTACTCCTCGCAGGTACGAAACGACTGAAAAGAAGAAATAAACATTGGTGGACGCTTACGATGTAATGCACGTTACTCCGTGTAGACGTTCTACTTTACGTAATAAGGTTAAGTTTTATGCAGTGTGCTTGGGCCATTGCCCTTTTCAATGTTACAGGGCCGTTGTCCAGCGTCTTTTCGTTGAGTTCAGCGCAAATTAGTGTTGCGGCCAGTGCCTTTCTCGTTGCGTCCGGCACCCTTTACGTTAATGGCAGTGCTCCTGAACAGGCTCCAATCAATTAGTCGTTAATTGCCCGAACACCTTCCGTTTTTGCTGTGTGGTCGCTAATATGTAAATTGTCTGGTAGAATTTCATCCTGAGTGCCAATATTTAGCCAAGGAACCTGTTTGAACCTAGAAGTACATCAGTGGTCCTTCCGTGTGTTAACGCTTCCGCGCTTTGGAATACTTGGTAGTCGATAATGAAATAAGCCAAACGCTTGGAGATAAATGGTCAGAAAGATCATGAGGGCCAATACGAAACTACTACTAGAGCAAGTGCCTTTTGTTTATGGAGGTAGTGTAAGGCTCTGGTGACAAGGGTGACGGGGGGAACCACGAGGCAACTTTCTCCCGTCAAGTATTGTACGAAAAAGTCGACCTCCGCGCACCCCGGTTTCCTATGCTATGAATCGTGCCGTTTTTGTGATGATATAATTCGCGAAGCAATCTACGGTGGGTGCGCCCCATGCGCGTTGCAAAGTGTTGAAACATACGGAAGTGATTTATTCGACTTCTAGGTCGATAAGGCTACTTATGAAATCGGCTCTTTTGATTTCAGTACATGGGACCCACTCGACTTCGAGCCCAATTCTGTGTTACAAATATAACTGGTAAATTCTTAAGGCAATACGGTGTAAATCTTTCTTCATACTACCGACTTTGGCGATGCTGCGTGCGGCTTGACGGTCGGTAAACCACTTAACGTATTATTGTTAGAGTATAGGCAAGAATGACTTCAGTGCGTATTCGACTGCGGACAACTATCTCCAAGTGCCTCTGCCTGCGCTCGTAATTGTCTCATTGTCTACGACATATGTGATCGCCATTTAAGTTCATGTGCGCCCCGCAACCTGATGCGTTGGCGTCTGAATAAACAACGTAATGCGATTAGGTATGGTTGTGGCTGATATCCCCTAATTTCGCTTGTTCCAAATTATCCCTCCAGAATTAAATCTCCCTGATACTGTATTCGTCTAAAGTAAATTTTGAGTCCCGGTCTTTTGCTGCCGCTATTGACATACTGCAGTGCCTAGTCATGGGGCAATTGTTTCGCGTGATTGGGCTAGTGGAGATTGTTTTGCTCGTAAATGAGGCTAGTTCTCTTGCCGAGACAGTAAACTAGTGGTCAATTAGCCGCTGAATTGTTTAGAAAACATGACTGATCCTGCTTTCCGTAATCAGGATGGTGCCGTTGGTAGAACTCCACACTAACCCTAACTAAACGATCTTTATAAGGCCCCCTAACTAAACGATCTTTATAAGGCCACCGTTTTTTAAGTTTAATCTGATGTTGTTTGATAGCTTTAGACAATCGTCAAAATTTCTTTTTGTTAACCACCCGTCATCCAGGCAAAGGACTACGTTCGCCCCTTGTAATCGCCAATATTTTTCGAGAGGCTTCAGGCATTTTGAAAATATGTAAGGCGCCGTGGATAACCCAAAGCGAAGGACGGTAAAGATATAATAGCTAAAGCTTGGCTCGTGGTTCCATTTCCAAGCAAATCCTAGAAACGTTTGGTAATCGGTGTAAATATCAATGTGGTTATAACCGCTATTCAAAACGAAGGAGATCATGTATGAACCTTTTTGGAAATAGGACAGTGCTATTTCCTAGTCCTCGTATTTGATTTTACCTCTTCTTACGTATTTGTGGATGTGTCTGAGGTTTGCAGTCAGCCTCATTTCCCCCGTTCGGTTGTACTGACACTGACTGAGGATTGGTGAGGTAGGTGGTGTGTTGATTTCTAGAACCCTGTCTGAGTCTAATAGTTTGGAAATGGCCTATTAGACGAATTAGATGTGAAGTAAGGCTGATTTATTGTTTCTTTGCGTATTCGATGGAGGGGTTTGTAAGAAGGTGATCTTGTATCCCCCCTGAATTACTGAAAGGACAAATTTAGACGCCCCGATACGTTTTCAAAATCCAATGTTACTTTTAAGACTGCCATTTACTTTAGCTGATACAGGCTGTAATTCACGGTCATAATTTTCATATACCTCAGAAATGTACTGGAGTAGGTTGTCGTTGGGTTCTTCACTTTCGAGTAGATCCTCCTTCGCTAGTATATCCTCTTGCTCCTCCTCCTGATCAATTATAATAGGTGGCGTTTGAAAAAGCCAGTCCACTGCGGTTTGGTCGGTAATTAACTGGTCACGGTGATCTGCAGTATTTAGCCCAGTGTCCGAGACGTTGGGATCTGTGACATCGTTGTTCATTTGAACTAAACTCTGTAAGGCCTTACTCTCGAAATATAACGCAGTATCAGGGCTTAGAGGGCAAATGTGTCGGTTCGGCGTTGCGATCGATCGGGGTGGGAGGGTGGGTTGGTAACCACCTGCCTTAAATTGGCATGCGTGAGAGAATGCCAGAATGTCTGGCTTCGCGTTTACATAATGATAATGGACCAATAGAAAATAGGGGTGTGGTCCTTTGTGGCAAAAAAATGCAGATTCTTTAAGATCGCAAGGAAATGCAAATTGGCTTGCATACCAGCGGAAAATACATTGTCTGTCAGTCTGCCTGCCTACCGCGCGAGAGTCTTGGTACCAGGCACGCGGGGTATGTACACGTCTTGTTTTATACTTGATTCTACTCTGTGAGTCACTATGCGACGGTAAAGGCTTAAAAACTAATTAGTCTAATTTGCAAAATTAGTTATCCATAGAAGATATTTTGATTTAAAAATTACCAGTGAGCTCGATTTCCATATCTAGACTGCTAACTCCCAGTCATTCGCCCAGGCAAAAAGTGAAGCCAAGATGGCCGCCCTTGGAGAGAATTTTGTACGTCAGTTTCAGTCCTCTTTGTGGTCTTGTACGTCAGTTCCAGTCCTTCGCACGACTTTATTCTTTAGTTTTTGTTTGGTTCGGCTTTGAAAACATTCACAACCATGGAAAAAGTATTCAGACGAAATATTAGTGGATCAGTTTTACATATTCGAATATTTAAAAGCATTCTTTTTACACGTCAATACATTTTGAATAAGAATTGTACTACATTGCGCGAAGATGGTAAACTAACCGTAAAAATAAGGCGAGCACTTGATAGTTTGCTAAAGTAATCTTTCGAAACCGTTTTATCAGGTGTCTCGTCAGTTTGGAAATTTATTTTGGTGAAAATATATAACCTGTAACTCTGTTTGACTTTGTCGAAATATATTTGAAATTCTTAAACTTATTTCTGTCTTTTGAAGACATGTTTTGTGTGTATTTTCAAACAAAACTCTTCAGAAAATGTAAAAGGCCGCGTGCGAGACTAAAACTGACATACAAAATTGGCCTTCATGGGCGGCCATCTTGGCTTCACATTTCATTGGCTAGTTAGCATTCCAGACATGGAAATCGAGTTCACTGCAAATTACTAACTCCTAATCATGAGGTTGACCTTGCGCAAACATCGAAAGAAAAAATGCTTTCAACTTGTAACGCTATCACTTAAGATCCAAACAAAAAAACAGTGTAATAATTTGTTGAGTCAATTTAAATCAGCGTGATGTTTTGTACAAGTCTGCATTTCATGAAATTCGCTTCTTTGCAATAGTAACGCGTTTCCTGGATATGAAATTGTTCCAGTTTTCGTTTCTTCCTGGAAAAAGGAATCAAAATCCGCGTTAAATTACAGTAAATGTGATGAACTCACTGCAACCAGTTACAGGTGTAACGACCACACCTAGCAGTGGTATTAAAACACTTCAAAATTGATGATCCTGTTGGTTTTCGTTTCAATATTTCGCTGTTCGTAGAGCCGAGTTATCTTTAAAAAACACGAGATATAAGTGCAAAGTATTTTCACTTACAGTTTATCTTTGAGAGATACTATGTGATTGATAGAAATGAACTCAACGTCCTCAATGAGCACTCGTACGTTTGCTATAGTATCCGATACAAGAAGTAGTAACTGTTAAAAAACGACAGTGAGAAGACAGGTTTGTAATTTTGTTGATCCTTATAAGACACATGCAACATGTTCCAATATAAAGGAAGCACGCACTCCAAGATGCAAATCGCAAGGCATTAAATATAACCTTAAACTAACCGTCATCAAGTCCTACATCAATACACAATACATGCTCTCGTCGACGGTTTGCGTGGCTCAGTTTGCAGAGCGCTGCACTAAATTCGCAGCTAGTCCAAGTTGGCTTTTAAGAGCCGTTAACACGTGCGATTTTGCACGTTGCGATTGTCATCTTGGAGTATGTAATAAACTCATGATAGTCTATAAAGCAAGATATCCGCTTATGATTCGCTGCAGTTTGTCCTCGACGCTCTCGTCAGTCAAACACATACTCCAAGATGTCAATCGTAAGGGACAAAATCGTACGTGTAAACAGTCCTTTACGGTGTATGATTCCGACGCTCGTAACTTTACTTTCATTTAGTAAAGTCTCTATAAAGTAAATGATTTGAGCCCGCGAGAATCAGCATCGTTGATGAAAGTTGGTCGTCCAAGTTAAAGTAGTCTTGTGAGAGACTGCGGTGCTTGTAGTGACTTACGTTTCAACGTCCCCAGTGGAAATCTTCAGAATCTGATGAACTCTTTCTTAAGACTACTCCGTTGATCAGGGTTCTGCCCATGGTTGGCAGTGCTTGGCGCTAGTTCCCGGTCCTCAGCAGTGTCGCCCGGGATTCACACCAAAGCGGACCCTTCCGCTCGATACTCGAAAAGTATCAAATATGTGATAAGAAAACTTCAAGTGATTTTTTTTACTTAAGCAGTATTGGCAATCCTTAGGCAAAATTTAGAATCGTAATGTGCACACTATCAACGACCGGTGATTCGGTGAAATATGATATTCATTTATCCAAAAACCTTGACCAGCCGACAACTTCAAAAAATATAAGAGAAAGCAAACTCCGAAAAAGAAGGCCATCTTTTAACTTAAGATTTAAGTTAATGAAAGATGAAAACTGTGAATTGGTGATATTTCGATTTTATTGCAAAATCATCTTCAGACCAAGTGAACTAACATAAGCGGACCTAATGTTAGTTCACTTGGTCTGAAGATGATTTTGCAATAAAATCGAAATGTCACCAATTCACAGTTTTCATCTTTCGTTAACTTAAATCTTAAGTTAAAAGATGGCCTTCTTTTTCGGAATTTGCTTTCTCTTATATTCATTTATTCTAAACCAAAATTGCAAAAGTTGTCTGGGGGGTATGAACTCGGTCCCGCAGGTGTCCGGCATCCAGATGGTCCTGGGCAGAACGCTGATGGATTGAGTTCAATCGTTCAAATTCATATGCAAATGTAAAAGATTTTCACTGATTTGCTTTCACTGAAGTTCTCATATGGCCCCAGCATTAATTCAAGTTACCACGAGTCAATTCGAGTTGATTTTTAATGACTTAAATTCTCGTTTTGTTACGGAATAAATAACGCGCTTACCTGTGGCAAACTCTCACGAGAGGGAAACATTTCCAAGAAATTACAGCGTGAAAATGTCTCTTCAATGAGCTGATGACCAAGTTTTACGATGAGGCTATTACTGTCTAAAATGATTACGTACATTAGTTTCAGTTTAGAACGCAACACCAGCGATAGCACAATGGAAAGAATTGCAGATGATCAAGATGACCGCAGTAAGCATGTTATTAAGACCTTTCAAGCTTTCAAAGGGACTATGGATAAATACTACGGTGTATGTAATGGTATAAATTCACTGAACGAGTCAAATTTACTTAAATTTACTGCGACAGACGGGATGAGTGAACGTGGCAATCGAATGTTTCCAGAAAGAGTGGGGTCAATGCTTGCTATTATTGAAAAAGTTTACACAACTCAAGATCAATGCCGACATTAGTTATTGGCACTAGCAGCTTGGAGGTTGATGACATAATGTTAGTGCATATCTTTCACTACTGTGACTAGGGTTCCATTCCGGCCTCATGCAGTTATCTCATTAACATTTTCTTGGTCACATGTAAGAAGAATGTTGTCTGGTTTTACTCTACCAAGAATCGCAGGTTTTCTCCGGGGACTTTGGTTTGTTCATGTGGTAACACTAGAAGCATTAGGGGTGGTCCTTACTAGACCTCTAGGGAGAACAGCTTAGGGAGCTGTTAGGGTTCATCAAGCGGAAATAAAGTCACTCTTAAGCGAGAAAAGACCTGGATCTTGGAACGCCAAGTACCACAAAGGAGAATGTTGGCCTTTAGGGTAACCCAAGTAGTAAAATTTTGTATTTTAGTCTCTCCTGAGACTGATTCTGACGCATTCTAAGATATTTTGTGAAATATTTCAGGTAATAACGTGATTAGTCGAGCAACATCTGCGAGGTACAGCCCCCCCAAGTTAAACTTTAATCATGGCCCCTATTGTAGAATTTTTCGACAGATTCAGACGTTAATACTTGGGAAATCAAACAATTTAAAATAGTATGCCACGAAACACGTAAGAAAAACAAATATATAATCAAACATATAAAACTACTGAGATATATATATTTTGGAAATGTGGGTGCTTCCAGATATCTTGAATTACAGATGAACGTTCGTCAAGCTGTATCCTCAGAAAAACGATTTCTGAGCCCCAGATGGGGATCGAACCAGCAACCTTCTGATGACCAGTGAGACGCTCTAACCATTAAGCTACCAAGACTCAAATAGTAAGCGAACGTGCAAGTTCGACATATATGCGACCTGAACGGAAGTCACTATATGTTATTAATATTGCTATGGATAAGATAAATATTCTGGAAATGTGGGAGCTTGCAGATATCTTGAATGATAGGTGAACGTTGGTCAACGTCTATCCTCAGAAAAACGATTTCTGAGCACCAGACAGGGATCGAATCAGCAAGCTTCGGAGGACCAGTGAGACGCTCAAACCATTGAGCTACCGAGATTCAGATGGTGAGCTAAGATGCACGTTCGTCATAAGTGCAACCTGAGCGGAAGCCTAAGGATCTCGTTACCTTTAACGACTGCTATCCTGGCCAAAATACCTGAGACAGCGTGACATATGTCTCCCTGCTAACCATACTTAAGACGAAAGAGGAAATATCGTTCGCTTCCCCTTTCCTTCCTCCCCTTCCTCCCCTCCATCAATGTTGCTTCATACCACCATGACAGATGATGCTCGCTGCATGGGCCACATGCAAAGCAAAAACTTGACCAAAATCTCGCAACGCTGAAGAAGGAAAGTGAAAAATGTAATCGTACTATCTATTTTAACTCTTTCGAGGAGGGAGGTGCCCGTTTGACGAGCAAAATTTTCTAGTGTTAGCCAGAGTAAAATGATAGAAGTCTGTTGTCCCAATATTTCTGAACAGGATTGTAGTTTCGTGCATTCGTCAGTGAATCCCACAATTTGAGTCGTACAAACGATGATTTCAGCCAAACAAACAGCACATTCTTAGAATATTTCGCGAGAAAAAAAGGAAACTACTGGAAAGAACGCATTCCCATATCCTCTTCTGCAGAGACCGCGTCATTAGTATTTTTTTCGGCGCGTTGTAGGAATGCAGCATCTCCCCAAAACGCAGAAAATTCTGCATCAAAAGTCATAAATTCCAAAATTTCCAGAAGGGACCCAAAATTTGTAATTGTAATACTTCCCTCTGGTAACTTTAGTAAATGCAAAATGCCATGAAACATATCACATGATCGACGCCAATAAAACTTTGACGAATTGTTGTTTTTCTATTCATTGTAGTCTTCTAATGAGCAAAACACAAACCAAACAACGTCATTTTGTTCGCTTGATATTCAAGTTATAAAAGTTCACCGTCGTCTTAGTCTTGTCTTGTTTATAACGTGAAAATCAAGCAAAGATGATGACATTCTTCGGTTTATGTTCTATTATTTAGTCAGTTTTGAAATTGTGAGCTGGTAATAGTAAATAGTCTTTTTTCTTGGTAAAATCGACTGGAACTTTTTTACTTGTGTTCACATAAGGAAAGTTAAACAGAATTTGGACTGTACACTGTGAGTACAAAGTCAGTCTTCTCTCAGATCACCTCAAACGGGTGGTGCGTTTGCGTTCACAAGTGGATCTGCAGTCGAAATCCAGTCCAAGACTGAAGAGGGCATGCAGATGTGAATGCACCTTCGCATTACGAGCTGTACGATTACAATACCTGATAAACAAGAAGTGAGACTAATGTGTTTGGTTCTTGCGCTTGGTTGCAAACTGCATTCTATGGCAATCAAAAAAGAAAGTCAAAGAACTAACATGAAAAGTGGCTTGTCATTAGAAAAATTTACATTAGAAGCTTTGTCCTGTTATAGTTGGAAAAGTCACAAGATAAAGTCACAAATAAGCCTCCTTATTTACAGGTTTCTTAAAAAACCCAAATGTAATTATTCATGAGGAAAACAGTAAGGAAAATCGTTACCATATCATGATTTTAAATGTGAGAAAAACGTGTTTACTTTTCTACTCAAATTTCCTCGGCTTAGAAAACATAAATTTTCAAAATTTCTTCGAGAATTAGCGTATTAAGGAGTTCGTTTCCGAATCATTTAAAAAACTCGCAATATCTGCTTATCGGATCTAAAACACTCGGCTATCGTCTCGAGTCTTAAACCCGATAAAGCCCTGCTCGTCAGTTTTTAAATATGACCTAAAATCAGACAGAACTCCCTCAGAATAACAATTACAGCTTAATGTTATAGTATAAATATCTTCCGAATCCTCAAAGGAGACGTCCAGGTCAAATGTTCGGCAACGAAATGTGAATTTCATGGAAGTTGCGTCATGTTTCTCCAACATCCATTCTTGCAAAGTGTTGTTTTTCGCAAGAAGCACGATAAACGTCAGTAATACTCCCCAGACCTAAACTGTTAAAACTGTTTGTTTTGCAAAACATAAAACAAATTCCGAAAGAACCTGACATCTTAGGAACTGAAGGTCTGAGTAAGAAACAAAACGTGACAATAACTATATTGACATTTCGACTTTATTTTGAAGTCACTGACAAATCGACATAAAGTTCAAAATCATTGTAATTACTCGCGCGCCTTGTCAGGGTTCGTACTGTTCTAGGAAAGTTGAATTCCAGGAATATTCAAGGAGTTCTCAGGGAGGAAAATGACAATTGTCAAGGATTATTTAGTTAATTTTCTGATAACAGAAGACAATAAACTTCAAACATTGCATTTTACAAAATGTTTGTTTGAAGTACCACCTATCGCTCGATTTCCTTCAAACTGTACAACAGCAGTTAAAAAGTCACGAGAACTGAAAATTATTTCTTTAGTTTCTTTGCCAACTGCTCCATCATGTCATGCTCTCAACTGTTCTGTAGCTATTAGTCTTAGTGAGGTGAATCACCTTCTGCTCTTTTTCCGCATGGTCTATCAACTTATCATTTTACTTTTACCTGAACATAATGTTCCAGGAATATTCAAGGAGTTTTAGGAAAACTGTAAATTTCATAGGCTTATCAAGCGCCCTGAAAGTCAAAATTTGGTTCAAGGAGTATTTAAGGAGTTCAAGGAGTAGCACGAACACTGTCTTGGTGTACAATGAAATAGTGAGTTCTCAAATGTCAGTAATTTTTCGGGGTTTATTTCATCTCTTACTCTTCGCGACTGTCTGCAGGCGCTGGATTTTGTTTTTTCTTTTTGCTTACCCTTCAATAAATTTTAGTTCCTTCTTTGTCTCTTGGAAATTTAGAGCATCATGCATCTAAAATAACATCAATATTTACATGTAAGAACGCCCTTACCACAGACAAATCTGCGCACGTGGAGTTCCTAACAGTGCAGACTCTCGCACAGTTTTATCCCGTGACAGACCTTAAGCTTACGTCCATCGGTACAGCAGAAGGCAAACTTGGACCCAGGGTGGCGCCACAGGGGGACAGAGGGGGCTAGAGTCCCCCGTCGGGGAACTTTAGCCCATCTTTCGGAAAACATTAACAACTCTTGGGTAATTTTCACTGATAACACACACAAACACACACACAAACAACTGATATTCATTAATCAAAAACTCAGTTTAAAAACTTTATTTGCTTAAAAAGCCAACGTTTCGGGGATCCTGCCCCTTTGTCAAGGTACAGCAAATGTTCTGCCAACTGGAGTCTTTTATATTCTCGTTCTAATTCATTACCATATTATTTACAAAAATCTCACTAATTTACATGAAGTCTCTTATATTCAATCCCTTGGGGACAAAAGAATCTAATTTGTACGCCCAAAAACCTTCTCTTTGAGTAGGATCATTTACATTAGTCCTATCAATAATCATCACTTCTACATCTGCCAAACCAACGTGGCCCTCATCAAAAATATGGGCGTACAAATGCTCCTAAGGAATACCCCTTTGTCCTCCTTCTCTTTTCATACTCTTATGATTGTTAAACCTCGTCCGAAATGTAGTAATTGTACTTCCCACATATAGCTTCAAACATTTTTTACATTTAATCAGATAAACCACTCCTCCGCTATCACAGTCAAAGGAATAATTTATATAAGTCCGACCTTTATCATAAAATTTATCCCCTTCCTTAACCAATTTAAAAATTTGACGTGTTTTACGACATTTCCTCGTACCCCTATTCTCTTCCCTATGTCGTTTAAATCTAGATTTCACCAAGTCATCCCTCAAGTTACGAGGTCTCCTAAATGCCACCATAGGTTTATCACGAAAAGTCTCTCTTATGTCGTCCGAAGCTTGAAGGATATACCATAACGAGTCAACAATTTTCCCTACCCACGATAACGCCGGATAAAAGTTCATAACTAAAGGGATCCTATCTAGATCCATTCTTTTCTGACCTCTACCTTGAACAAGAAGGCTCTCTCGACTCTTCCCTCTTGCTCGAACAAACTGGGAGTATACATTCCTTTCTCTAAACCCTCTTTTTAGAAGGTAACCGTGTAGTTCGTTTAATCTATTATCTAACACTTCCTCCGAGTTACAAATCCGCCTTAACCGAAGAGCCTGTCCATAGAGGATACCTTCTTTCACACACTTCGGATGACAAGATTTAAAGTCCAAATACTGATGTGTATCCGTTAGTTTCGAATATACTAGATGTGTATTTAAATGTTGACAGACTGATTAGAGCTGCTAAGAACTTCATAGGTGAGAGGTGATAAGACGACATTCACAGTTTATTA
>JASJOG010000575.1:0-106944 GCA_030142905.1 Heliopora coerulea | reverse complement strand
CTATCACAAGGAGGCGGCGAAAAGAACTTACTTGTCTCTCTCTAATGGCTTCTTGGTGTTGAGCATCATGGAAGTTGACCACATGTTGGACATTTACTGTAAAATAGAGTACAAATAGAAACAGGGATTGGTAGAATGAAAGTTGATGAAGAGACAAAAAGATAAAACGGGAGGAAATGAAGGAAGGAATGAAGGGAGAAAGGAACAATGAATAAAAGAAAGGTTGGAAGGAAGGAAAGAAAGAAGGAAGGAAGGAAGGAAGGAAGGAAGGAAAGAAGGAAGGAAGGAAAGAAGGAAGGGAGGAAAGAAAAGAAGGAATGGAGGAAAGGAAGAAAGGAAGGAAAGGAAGAAAGGAAGAAAGGAAGGAAGGAAGGAAGGAAAGAAGGAAGGAAAGAAGGAAGGGAAGGGAAGGAGAAGGAAGGAAAGTTGGTTGGTGGTTGAATGGACACTAGGTAAGAAGGTTTTGATGTAAACATCAATACCTCTTTCTTCTTCATCTGGTTCATAATAATGATACACTAAAAGTTTTTCATCTTCAGCCCATTTGATACTTTTCTTCTTCTTTTTCTTCGGAACTTCTTGTCCTCTATCATTTTTCACTTCCAAATTTATCTGTTCTATCTCCATTGGCCCAACAGGATCTGTTAAAGACAGAAAGTCCGAACAGTCGAGTGCCAGACAGGTGACTGCCTTGAGAAATAACAAACTTTCGAACTGATCAAAAAGCACCGGGCACAAACCTGTCGTATTGAGATTCCCTAGCTCTTCAGCATTTGTTCCCTGGTTAAAAAAATGATGACCCATTAACTGAATTAGCATGGGCTGCATGTGAACATGGTTAAAATTCGGATAATGTAAGTCCCAAAGTCCCAAATGTCATACATCACTGACATGAAAGAATTTTGAACGGGAATTTTGGTTGCTTGGTTTAGTTTTGAAATTCTGCCACACACTTTCATGAGGATTCTCAACCTTTTCCCAACCGACGACCTTCTCGACTATTTTACTCTGGCTATCGTCATAAGAATTTACTCGTCAGGAAGAGACCTCCGTTAGGAAAAGGTTTGAACATTATCTCTTTAACCTTTTCCCTATCGAGGACGCAAGCGACTACTTTACTTTAGCTTACGCAGACAATTTTACTCGCAAAGAGTAGACCTCCGGTCAGGATAGGATTAATAATAATACGTTTTTAGAAAACAGATAGAAAAAAAGAATATGTATTAGTTGTCAATTGAAACCAAGAAATTCAAACGTCTTTACCTCAGTCAGACTTGTATCACCACCGGATTCGGACACTTTGAAAAAAGAATGAACATTATGATATTAAAAGTGAACTACATTGGTTTATGATCTACTGTAAATACAGTGATGTAATTGTGGTAGCTTGGTAATTATGTTCTTAATACGCACGCTCTTAAGCTGTTCTCTCAGAAAAACTTTCTGAATCCCCGACGGGAATCGAACCCATAACCTTCTGATCGCCGGTGAGACGCTCTGATCGGTTACGGGTTCGATTCCCGTCAGGGACTCAGAAAGTTTTTCTGAGAGAACAGCTTGAGAGCGTGCGTATTAAGAATGTAAATACAGTGCTGTTATAAAATGTATCTGCTAGGGTGATTAGTAATCTGGAAGATGGTTTTTAAAATAATTGCTCTCCACAAACAAAATAACGAAGAAACTTGACAAAGAATTAATTCTGTTTCTTTACTTATGGTTTGTCTCTTTAGTACGTTTCAAACTGTTCTTTACGGAACTATGGCTCATTCGTGCCAATAACCAGGGCAAGGAGCCTTTTCAAAACATTGTCTAAGATGGTTGTATCTATGATTTAATATACTCCAACAACTCTCTAACTTAACCAAAAAATGAAGACAAATGGGAAACAAGGTTTTTGATAAACCAATGACAAATCTTTTTTTGTTTGTGTTTTTGTTTTGTTTTTTTCGGTCTTCCGGTTACCTGCAATCTCTTAAGTCATTGACAAATTAAATTCAAACAATCCACCATGATTCGTCACGTATCAAGCTCTCAATTATTGTGCGTTCAGGTTTTTTTTTGTTTGTTTTGTTTTTCATTTCTGCACATGGCGTAGTAAGAATGCAGCCATTTTCAATTTTGTTTTGGCTGAAAGATTCAAAGCCGGAACAACAGAATAAACAAAAATCTCTCCCTCTTCTTAATTTCCTATTCATTTAGCGTCAAAATCCCAGAGAAATTAAACTTCGCACATGAAGCTCGAACCTTCACGTAAGTTCCAAAATAGCGAGTTCATAATGACGATCACTAAAACTCAATCTAAATTTCACCAGATGAATGAGGTAAGAGTTGTTTTATTCTATAAACATAAAGGACTCACCGGGTAGATTGCTTTTTGTTTTGTCTGAGGCAGATGGTTCCTCTGTAATGGAACCATTTTGGAGATTATTCGCCAGGCTGCTGACCAATAAAAGAGAAGTAAAGGTAGAAAGCTGAGATTACTTAAAATACTGAGAAACAAAGGTTCACAAATGTAAAGTATCTTATTTGTAATAAAGTGCTCCCGAACCGTTTTTCACAGTAGATTTTCAAACTTATTCATTTATACTGTACTTCCAGCATACAGCTCACAAAGATTTTAGAACATTGTTCTGCTTTCCTACCTTTGTGTTTCTGCATTTCCTTTCTCTTTTTCCAGTTCCTTGTCTTTCTCTTTGTCCTCCTCTTTCTCTTTGTCTTTCTCCTTGCTGCTCTTATCTTTTTCATCTCCTTGCCTGTGAGTCTGGGTTTGATTTTGCAAGATTTCCTCAAGAGGACCGGCGTAGGTTTGCTGTAAGGTACAAAGACGACAGTTTACATGAAAGGCAAAGTGACGAGGACCATCAGGGATCCACATAGAACGTCAAGTGTTTGGATTTTGCAGCTCCAGCCAGAGCCGATATGAGAGGATTTTATTTATGTAAATGCATTTCAGGCTAAAATTAAGATCCTACATCTCTTTGGAAAAATTGCCAGCAAATGTGGTCCAAGGTAAGATCTAAAGAAGCTGCTTTAAGGAAGGAAAGGTGTGAAAGAAAAGAAACCAAACACAATGTACTGGAAGGAAACAAAAGGAGAGAAAAGAGGAGAAAGGGATAAATTGAAAAGAGGAGAAAGGGATAAATTGAAAAGTGTAGGAAAGGAAAAAAAGGAAGTAATTAAAAAAGTACAGGAAGGAAATAAAAGGAAAGGGTAATAAGGAAAGAAAGGGAATAGAAAGAAAACGTTGCATGAGAAATAGGAAATAAAAGAATTGGAAAAAAAAATAAAACAAAAGGAAAGAAATGAAACAAAAGGGAAGAGAAGGGAAGAAATAAAGATAAGGAAAGAAAAAGCAAGTAAAGGAAAGAAAAGATAAGGAACAAAATGAAATGGGAAGGAAAGAACTGGAAAGGAATAGAAAGCAAAGCAGAGGAAAGGATAAAGAAAAGAAGAAAACATGAGAGAAGGTAAGGAAAGGATAGAGAAGGAAAACATGAAAAAAGAAAAGCAAACAAGAGGATAGGAGGGAAGGAGGATAAAAAGCAAAAGAAAAAATGAAATGATACAAAACAGTCCAAAGTATAAGATCAAAGTGTGCTTACTTTAGGTGATGGTGGAGGCACCACCTTTTTCTTCTTCTTCACTGATGGTGTGGGTGCAGATTGTTGGATTAAGGCATTCATAAATCCTGAACTTTCCATCACCACAGCTAAATATAATAATTAAGCAGATGAAGAAAAAAAGTAAAAAATTCAAAGGTTGGTAACTGCCATGACTAATCTCAAACAATTCCAACATGTTCCTTTCATGAGAGCTAGCTTATTTCACTGATGAAGGGCTTCTGCTTGAAACATTTGAACTCCTTGAGATCAATCACAGCATTTATCAACCTTTGAAATTTTTACTTTATTCAACACTGTCTACACAGTATTCTATGCTTATATCATTGACTGAAAACAAAAAGGTGCACTATACTTCTTAAACAAACATTGTAACTGAACCAGTAAGAACATCAAAGCATCACTGTTTAAAATTCATGCAATCTCAGGTTTGTATTTGGATATATACATGCAAATTACACAATACTATGGGACTTTAGATAAGTCAAAAAGTGTCCACAGTATATGAAAAATCTTACGTTTTGGTAGGGCTGGAATGACTTTAGTCTTTGGTGGTGGTTTAGCCACACTTGTCACACTGCTCTTGGCTTCCATCAATGATTTACTTTTCTTCTCAGGTGGTTGGTTTGACTTACCACCAGCTGAATTGTCTCTGTAGAATGAAATGAGATTTGTAACTGATCACAGTTATAAAAGTCACAGGAGCTGTGGCACCCAGATAACAGGGACACATCCTGTCCGTATTTGTCAAGGTTAATTTGCCTCTAGTTGCAGTTTGTTGATGTAGAAAGGCACCATCATGGCAAAAAAAAATTGTTGTAGTAAAAAAGGATTTATTCCTATCATGCATGCTTTGACTTCTGGGGTGTTTTAATCAAAATATTTTCGGTAAGTTCAATTATTAAAATAAAACAAAAAACAAACAAAAAACAACCAAGATATTACAAACCTTGATCTTTTCAATGAGGGACTACCAGCTGAGTTTGTGTCTGAAAGGAGTTGGATGAAGAAAATAATATTATAAAAAGATAATAAAATTATGCATCATTATTCTCCCATTATTCTCCTACAATTACATTAATATCGTTTTGTAAGGTGGTGTAACTGGCTCAGTATTCACAGTCCTCTTCAGCATATGTCATTTTACATGTCAAGAAAGTTTAGTAAATATTACCTTCGCCATGATCATCTGTTTTCTTACTCTTTTTAGGTTTTCCTAAAGGAAAAAGAGAAGCTAACTAAATGTAAGCTCAACATTTTCAGTACAAGTATTATGCTGTTATGTTGTGGCTGCTTCTTTTCTCAATAGTTTGTTTGTTCATTTGTTCTTTTCATTTGTTTATTTATTTGTTAGTGTTTCTTTCTTTCCATCTTTCCTTTTTTTCTCTCTTCATATCATTTCTTTTTTCTTCATTTACTCTGTACCTTTGACTAAAATCATCCACTTGCTCAATAAACTACTTGCAAGTTCCTTTATATCTGTAAAAAGACAGAGTGTTAAACTATATTTGAACAAATTTCCATTCAAGATGAGAATTATACAGTTGAAAAATTTTTGCAATGGAAAATACCTTTTTCTTCACTTTTTGTCAGCTGTTTCACAAGTTTACCAATGTTGCCCTTCATAACAAGAATTGGTAAATTATTTTGACTAAATGTTTGCATCATGCTGTATGTAATTGAGACACCAAAATAAACCAATACAAACAGACTACATATATTTGTTTTCCTTATTTAAAACTGATTTTGAAGCTATTGTAACATCACAAATATTTCCCAATACATGCCATCTGCCTGTGTACATTTTATTCCTCTCTTAAAAAATATTTGCTTTTATGTTTAAGTTAAAATTTTAACTTTTACATATTCAGCAGTTAAATTTCAAGTCCTCAAAAAAACATGAGCCTGATTTGCTAAAATTAAGGAGTGAATCAGTTATCACTTTCATCTTCATACACAGGTACATTATTAACTAAACTTGTGATAACTTCTTCAGTAAGACTGTATATTCTAGTAAATTATTTCTGAAACACTAGTACATAAAACTTTTATTTCAAATACAGATACCTGCTTAAGTGTATCAATAGTAACAGGCATAGCTTCTAATATCTGCAGAGAAAGAACAGAAACTGAAGTGTTAAAAGGTTGAAAAATAACTGGGGAAATGCTTTCCAATGAAAACATCCAGAATTGTCATCAGAAAAATGGCAAATTCCCAAATAAAAGCATTTCATGAATGGAGTAAATGCCCCCTTGCATACAGTAAGTAATTAGTTTCCTACTGTACTTGAGGAGGCATTTACTCACAATAACACAGCAGGATTGACTCATTATGGGAAAAGTGCCCTACTCTGCTGAATGAAATTGTCTGGGATTAACCAAAACAAAATTGTAAAGTTCACTTGCTTATTAATGGACTAAACACAATGGAATTTGAAGAACAGCACAAGCAGCCAACAAAACAGATTCACTATTAAAATGTATATGTACGCAAACCTCTAAAACTTCCATAATTAATGGCAAATTATCCAAACCCTTGGCATCAGCTAACCATTTGTTCAATATTGTACATCCACCATCTTTCACAAATCTTATGAAAATAAAGAAAGCATTTGAAGTAATAATGCTTTACTAAAATTTTTTTGCTCTTAATTCTGGAACAAAAAATATTGAAGGAGAATTTTTAGCAGAAATTAACTTACTGATTAACTGTTTCCAAAGCAACAGAATTTTCAGAAGCCAGTTCGACAGTTGCTCGTAAGATGTTTAAAAATGTGCAGCGACTAAGCAGTTTTTCAGCATCTTTCATAAGGCTAAATGCACAAAACAAAATTTCATTTTATCTCATGTTTTACTTAATTGTGGGACAATTTTTCTTTGGGATTGTACTATTAATTACTAAACATTTTTCAGTACCTGGACTGTATGTATAAGTTTAGTCTTTGTGACTTGGTTTTCTGTTTTCCTGGCTCATCCACCCAGTCATTCATTCACTATTCAGCCCTTCATTCTCTTACTCAGTTGCCCATTCACTCTGACTCCCCAGTTAATTTATTCATCCATCCATCTATAAATCCAGCCATCCATCCTTCCATCCACCCTTTTGTAAATTCAGTATCATCTATTTGTCCACACACCAACTTACCATCCCTCCATTCATCTGTCAACACCACAGTCTCTCAGTGGTGAACCTACAGTATGCAACCTTGATTGAATACTTCACCCACCTTATTATTGTAAGAACCTCCTGTGGTCCCTTGATGTCCCCATATTCACCAAGCATGGAGCTCATTGCATCTAGCAGTACTCTAGGATCACTAACAGCCATTGCCTAAAATCACAGACACAGCAATTTTTGATATGGACTGGATACAAAGCTTCACTGTTCAAAAAAATCATGTTGTATTGCACTACTGTACAACCATGATCCTCTAGGTTAGAAGGAATATTTTACTCAGGCACTGCGAGATATTTTAGGACAACACAATACTTCTGACACATGACAAAACAACTGTTGCACCTGTGCAGTGGATCATGTGATTGATTTTTTCTAGTAAAAAGTTTTTCAACCAAACTGCAGTTGATGCTTTTTATACTGCAGATTTTAGCCCAGTAATGCCAGATGTTTGGCAAGTTTGGGAATGAAAAAGAACATCATATTCTTGAAAACATATTTCATACCATCTCTTACTGTCACTTTCATAAACTCAGTATATTCCACAGCATATTGATAAAATCATTTGAATAAAAACACATTACAGCTTGTAACTCCTGCAAAATATAAAAAATGTAAAAATTACATGACCATGTGACAAAATTAATAGTGTTTCACCAACATAGCATCATTCACTGTTATAAAATTCTGTTATGAAGCGTCAGCAGAAACAATCAAGACAAAGAAAGTACCCCAAATGAAAAAGAAATTAAATGAGATTTAAATCTTTGTTAGTTTGCACACTTCTAATGATGAATCTGTTTACCATTTGTGGGTCATGTATATATTAATTGAAGTTAAAAGCTTTAGACCACTTAATTCAGACATCACCATTGCAAGATGTTATAACAGGTTGATAGGTTAAATTTTCTATAATCTATATGGTGTCCCACAAACATTAGTGATAAATTAAGTTTAGAAATTAAATTCAATGCTTTTGGCTTTTAACAAGAGTGCAGTATGTGACCTAACAACCATAAAGAAATCATGGAGAAACCTTCAAGATAGGGCAGCACAGCCTTCAGGTTTAACTCATTTCAGTGTTGCTCAGACATAAGGTAGCCAAAATGAGGAGTTGAAACTTTGCTGGAGTAGTAATACTAATGAACACAAATATATCTTTTCTGCAGTATGCTTATTTGCAAATTAGGTAAATTTCAGACTTTTGTGAGGTAATTAGCCATATGGGCTCACAATTTGTGCTACTTTCAATTCTGCCAGGACATAGATTGGTGGCCTCAGAAAAACCAGAGAAAAGTAAATGCTTATAAAACCAATCCAAAGTTTGCAATAAACTAGTTTTGCAGTTAGTAAGAAAAATTATGTGATTCACTACCGTCCAGCTTTCTACACAAATCAGTCTTGTTCATCACTGTAAATACATATCTCCACACAGAAAGTTGCAAAAACTGTCAAACTTACAGACAACTTACAAACATACCATTGAGTGCACTTCATGTAATCCCTACTTAACTTTCAGCAACCTTGCTAGATTCCTCAACTTCCACCTAGACAAGTTCCCTTTGACTAATAGAATTACCTACACTATCATTGGTAAAATGTTATTGGGCATCTGGAGGCAGCAGTAGGTTAGAGTTGGCATTAAATTTGCCTCTTGTCTTATAGCATGTCTTCAGGGACTGTAAAAACACTAAATACGTGACACAAGCTGACATATTTTCACCAACAATTTTTTTTTCTCAATTTGCTACATTTTGATGAACGAACATCTAGATATTCACGTAAATGTGTATGTTTGCATAGGAGAAGAGAACTCATTACAAGTCCCTATTTCAAATGAACATCGTCCTTCAAAATGCTATTAGCTTAAACCACAATGAGCAAAAATCTCACGGACAAATTCTGGGTATACTGTTAAGAACGGTTAACTGATTTCATGTGTATACAAAGAGATTTTAAGCTGTGAAATCTTAACCAGATTGCTCAACCAAACTAAACAAAAATAATAGATTAACTAGTAATCTAGAATTAGCACCAGTTGTGTTTTGAACCAACCCTTGGATCTTGGAAACACTATGATGCTCTACTGCACTGTATGTTGTACTCAGATGAAATAATTTTTATCACAGAATCACTTGTTATACACTAGATTAGCAGTCTTGCTGCAGCTTATGAAAATACATTGTTCACCAAAGATTTTCATCAACTGGAGTGCTTGAAATTCATTACTGGATGTAAATCTTGGCAGGTTTTATGTTTGCTAAAAATCCTCTTTATTTGTCTGAATGTAAATTAGAGTTTAAGCTTTGTACAGTTTATTACCAAGGGATCTTTAAACCTATTTGATAAGCCTGGTGTACACTGGTGTTACTTCAGAAAAGCCAGAAATTATTTGATGCATTAATTTCCATTCCATTGATGTACTTTCACAGATATGCAAAGAAGTGTCTTAACATCTCATGTTGTCATGGTCATCAGTATGTCAGTGACCAAAAATAGTTTTTCTTCACAAGTTTTTTGTGGGTGGTTTCTGTGATGCAGTAACTCCCAAATACTTTCCACACGCAGCATGCAAATATTTTTAGAACAGGACTGAAAATTGTGAAAATTTAACTGCATTAATGAAATCCTCAGAGTCATGTGCAATCTACTGCAAAAATGCATCTTTAACCTAGGCCAAGAATTAAATGGCCATAACTATATGAGTGAGTTGATACTCTGAGTCTGCAATAGCTTTGCCTGGACCCTGGTTGTGAGTTTACAGAAGTCAAAATTTCTAGCACAAGGAGTGGCCAGTAAGGTATTCTTTTTAACTCTGTGCAAACTGAAATGATTGAAATAACAGTTTGAAATTTTTACAGGAGCTTCCTATGAAGGAATTTGAATCAATATGAACAAGGACCCAACAGCAACACCAACTAGGTGTACAAAACTACCTCAGTACAGGCTAAGGTTGTTGACTTGCTGTATCTGGGGCAAATTTCGTAGAGAATTTGCGTCTAGGCTCATGAAAAAATGTCTTTGAAAATTTCCTTGCAATTATGTAATGAAAATTTCAGCCCAGGCTAACATATATTTTCATCCCTGCTTGGTGGGCTGAAATTCTTTATGGAGGCTGAAATTATTTATTCCCAGCGTCGACTATTTATTTTTTGACAAAATAAGAAATAAGAAAGTTAGAAAGCAAAGAAAATGGTGAAAAGTTGGTTGCATTGGTCCGTAAAAACGTTGAAACGTGTGATCGTGAACGAATAAAGAAAAATTTTAAATTTTTTTTTTCATTTTTTCCTCAGGGCACAAAAGCAATTTTATTACAATCTTAATGTTTGACGCGTTTTACATTTATAATTTAGGAATTACGTGTTTCCTCCATATTTTAATCATTTTTATGTTCATTAATTTTCTAAGGCACCTGTCCCCCAAATTTTCTAACGGTGAGAAAATCAATTCTTCACGCGGTTGAAAATACTTACGCCAAATTTTAAAATCATTTTCCCAAAGAACGTGCGTAGCTAAACCTGTTTTCATTAAATGTGCAAGTTTGTTCTATTAAGTGGAAGTCACATGGCAGTCACGTTACTGCCTGGCACTACATCGCCTTTCTGTCGTTTATTTATACTACAAGCTGTAGTTTATCGGTGAATTCGACAGAGTTACGTATGAAGCAACTTAATTTTAGCAACCAAGAGACGAAAGCAAAAGCCAAACTGTACGTTTTTACCAAAAAAGCTCGCCCTTTCACAGATTTGAGAAAGTCAATGAAATTTTCTTGCCTGGTCTTCTCTCACAGAAAAATCATGTTTCAGCCCTTTCTATTTAACTTTACACCCTATTTCCCAGTCCCTTTAACTTTTTATGCAGTTTACTAGCAGTTTCGTGAACTGACATATCGAAATTCAAGCGAAGTGCCAAAGTATCGACAATGAGATGCAAGATGGCGTTGTCAACTTTTTACACATCTGTAAAGAAATGGCAAAACGATAGGCATGAAAACACATTAAGTATACTCTACAGGATAGGTCGTCGATCCCACACATACTTCCTGTGAAAATACTCCAAATATCCGCATCAATTTTCATCAGAAAACCTAGAAACTTTAAAAAAGCGAAGCGTTTCCTTTCTTTCTCAAGGAGTAAGGCGAAAAACACCCTGCACGTGATCTACTTGTACTCTTTTGATTGGTTGGTGGTGAAAACGATGATAAGGAGATGCTGGCTACCCATAATCCATATCGAAGACTAATAAGCAATATGGCGGCCGTTAATGGATTGTTGGGACGTATCAGTCTTTCAGGACGATTCTCCAAAGGTTTTCTCTGCAGACAATTAGTTAATGGGTATTTTAACGTACGTGGAAGGTGGCTTTCGATGTTGATATTCAATCGGTTAGCACTGTTTGGACAGACATCAGATCAGCATGGATCATGGTCATCATCTCTACCAATCTTAAATGATAATATGACACTAGGTAAATGATATCACACTGTCACTACAACTTAGGAGAAGGTGGAATGAACATTTATTGAATTATGAGGAGTTGAAAGTCTTTTTTCAGAAATAAAAAACTGGAGACACATGAAATTAAACTCTGTTAATATAATTAATTGATTAGTTAATTGAACAGGTAACTAATTAACATGGATGACCGCTGGGAGAGCCCCGTGGTAAAATTTCCGCACGTGCTCAGGTCGTTTTTGGCTTGTGTAGGGGTTAATGGGCTAAGGACATGTTAAGCCATTAATTATTTACTCTAATCACATAACACACAGTAAAATAATAAAAGGTCACAGATGGCACAGAGGTAATTTGGGTTAAGGGTGCATCAGCTTAAACCCCAAGGTGTCCAAACGTCTTCCCCTGATGAGTGAAGTTGTTTGGCATTAGAAGGAGTAGACATTTAGGACAAACTAGAGGTTTAACAGGTTTATCCTTACTCAATGTGAACAATAAAACCATCCAGACGCATACCAAGGAGGCTCAGTCAATCCTGCTGATTCAATTCCAAGTACTTCATTAAGTTAACAAACCATTTGAACCTGGTATCATTTCAAAGCCATGACTGTTTTGAACAGTCAATTACTATCATTAAACTAGAAGAATGTATAGCTGATGTTAATGGGTACAAAGCATACAGGTAGTATCCATGTTGATATTTCAGTGCTAATGGAAGTTCCATTATTGTTACATCAATGCCTAATGGCTGGATAAATGTAGTCTTATGATGGTTCCACTATAAACAAGTTCTTTTATTTTTTTAGGAACTTCTGGATGTAAACTGAAAGTGCTAAAAACTAGAAGCTTGAATACAACTGTTCTAGATGACCCAGAGTTTGTGAGCGAGAGACTTATTGTAGCTGATGAAAGTATAAATGATTTAGCATATTTTAGTAAGTGTATTGTCATGACTGCATAGAAACTTCTTGTACAATGAATTAACATGTCAAAAGAAGAGTTGTGTTAACAGGGAAAGTTCTTGAACGCTTATGTAATGTGACATCAATCTCACAATCATGATGACTCAGCTGATGACAATGATATGACTAAGCAGATTAAGATAATTATACTAACATTACATAATTGCATATGGTGTAAAGTTACTAAAAGTACAAAATCAGAAAACTATAAAAGGAGACATCTCAGTCCAATTAGTGAATTTGTTCAATAGGTAGTTTTTGAGCATATTTCTTGATTGTAATCTATTTGCTGTTCAAGATGTATTTCATGGAGTTCCTGCTTGCATGTTCTATCATCTGAATGCAGGTTTAATTGGATTTTCTTTATAATTCCTTTAAGTTCAAGTATCAAGTGAACTTTTGTGCACATACAGATAAGTTCTGGTCTTCTAAAGTAGATCATTGAACATTATAAGAGTATGTTTGTCATATTTTCCTTAGCCTTTTGTTTGTATGTGAATCTCTTTCAAAATTACATAACTGAGTTCACATTTTCTTGTTATGCAGTCTGTAACACTAGGAAGATTGAAATTATGTTTGTTCTGATTGAAACTCATTACTGTCTAGCATGACTTAAATATACTGCATTCTGTGGTGCCAGACCCAAAATACAAGTTGGTTGACTTTGCAAAAATGTTTATGATGCCTCCAGTGTCCCTGTGAATGTATAAACTAAATGACAGGGTCACAAAATGCACTTGTAACTGCTGCTGATTTGCATTAAACTGCAAGCAATGAATTGTTGTTTAGTTTACCATAAACTCCTTTTCCTGATTTATGCATTTGGACCTTGCTTCATTTCAAAGTTTGTCCTATGAAACCTTTGGCCTTAGCCACAATCAGCACCAGGAACTATCACAAATGCTAGCTTTAAAAACATTACAACAGTTAAATTTGATTTTTCTATTTATTTTAATGATTGAGGTGAGATGATAAAAAACATCAAGGAGAAGACTGGTGTTCTAGTAAAAATATTAAATGAAGGAGAGAAGGAAGTTGAAGATGAGGATACTAAACAAGGATGGAAAGTTCTTGTAGGAGGTAATGCTTTTCCTCAAGTCATATCAAGACAAGGTTTTGATTGAGTACGTAGACTCTCATCGCGCACAGCAATCAGAGGAGGTCACTAAGGTTGGATGATGTGGTAGAACATGAAGTAAAATTGTTGCCATTGTTAATAATGCAGGGGCGGATCAATGCTCATCTGACAGGAGGGGTGCAGATTTCCCTGGGGGGGGTGCATTGGTGTGCTACCAAAGGGGTTGACCGGGCTGTTGTATTTTTTTTAGGAATATCGCCATAAGCCCATACTCTTACTGCCAAATGTATAAGTTTCTTTAAATAAAACCTATAATAAAAATAATAACCTAAAGTATGCATGCCATTTTCGAATTTTTCTGAGGGGGTGCTAGAAAATTTTGGGGGTGCACACCCCCCTGCACCCCCCCAGAAAATCTGCCCCTGTAATAATGGTATATTGTTCATTATTATGTAGCTGTGGCAGTGAGTGGTCCAAATACAGAAATCCTGAAATTTAATTGGTTTATAAGTGGTCATATATTCCCTATATTACCCACTAAGAGGGAGAAATCTAAAAAGACCTTGTTTATATTGAATAAAAATCAAAATTTTTGACAATATTATGTATGACTTGCATCTGACATTTCACTAGTGCAGACCTCACACTTGATCAATAAGCTGTGAGTAACAAAAGTACTGTTCTGTAATAAAATGTGTTGTTGTGTAATAGAAGAACTGTTCAGTAATAATAGTGATTAGTTTGGTAATGTTAAGAACATTTGCAGTAATTCACAGTAAAGCAATTCCTATCTGTTTCTGCTTACTTATAGGAACTCGACATGATGTGCAAAAAGCTATATCTTACATCAAATCTTTATCCAGTCAAGAACCACATAAACAAAGGTAGAGTTCTGTTTAGGCTAGAGATTGTCAACTTTTAAGTAAGGTCAGAATTTAGAATTAATTTTACATATTCCATAAATTTCTTGCATGTAATCAGGTTAATTAAAGTACAGGATGATGAAATAGATGAACAGTGTTCAGAAAAGAAAGGTGAATGTCTTGATAATCTGTTTTAGATAAGCATAATTTGTATATTTTATTATATTGCATAATCATAGTTGGTGTGTTTCAATTCACTGCATGTATGAGGCAATTTACTTTTTTTCTGGGATTTGGACTTTACCCTTGCCTCCCAAAATAAAGAAAAGAAAACAAAAACTGCATTGTATTAAAAATTACTGATTTCCCTTTGCAAATATTAGCCAATTTCTTTTTATTGTAACTAATTTTCTGTATTTTTTGCTAACAAGTCTACTTAGAAAAACCAATCTGGGCCTACTACAGACGGAACTTCAAAGGACAGAAACCTCCCATGGTAGGTTTTATTTAACTTGATGTAGGTCACTTTAGTTCATGCTTGATATTTGCCAAGTGCATATTCTATATCAAATACAGTAAACACTTTTTTTTAATCCTTTTTTTTCTTCTTTAATCCTTTTTTTTCTTCTTTAATCCTTTTTTTTCTTCTTTAATCCTTTTTTTTCTTCTTTAATTGTAAACAGAGAACAAGAAAGAAATGCATCGTAAGTGCACGTGGAAGATTGTGTTGAGTTTTACTGTACGTTTGAATGCGCATGCGCACAGTACATAAACCTACATACCGAAACATTCCTAATTTTCACTCCTAACTTGGTAACGATTTTTGTCAATTATAAATTGGGGAAACGTCATTGCAAAGTTTCTTTTGAACTATCCTAATTTCCAGTTCTGGTATGGATTCTTACATTCCTATTCCGTTCCTTTTGTAATAAGTGGTGGAATATTTTTGTTAAACGTTACGTTCTTGCGACTTAATTTATATGCTGTGTTCTCCTTCACAGAGAGGAACTGGAGACACGCAAGTGGTATCCGGTAATCCTTGTCCAATTTGTCGACTTTACTTGGCTGGTGGATATGAACTAGATTACAGGGTAATATTTATTTATATTATATAGATGTGTATATATTGTAAATTGTTTGTTGGTTGTGAATAAAGGCAAAGGGTTTTAAATCTGAATTTTATTTCTATTCTCTTTCTTTATATTTTTATATATATTATATATTTTATTTCTATTCTCTTAATTGAAAGTTGAAAGTAAAAGTGTACCAATATATATATATATATATATATATATATATATATTGGTGCACTTTTACCTTTAACTTTCAATTTGATTTACTGTGCAGTTTTGATTTGACAGGATATTGATCTACTTTCGCAATTTATATCTCCGCACACTGGCGAAGTGTTTGAAGCTACGAAAACAGGTATGTAAGAAACATTGATGCTAACAGTTGAAAATATCCTCTGAATTTCGAAGTTAACCAAGTTTTATATCATGTCACATTTTAGTTCAAACTAAGGAGAAACTCTACTGACCGCTTTTGCTGCACCACGAGTTAACGTCATGCTAAACACGTAAAAATGCTTCAAGCGACGTTGTATGGAGAACGAGGGTGACACTGCATTTCCCTTGGAACTAAAAATTGTTCATTCTCTTTGTTTTACTTGAATAATTACATTGTATGACTGACGACATTCCCGTCCTGTTTGCTTAAGGACCCTATTGTCCTCTCTTCACTTAGTCCAACTACTAACCAGTGCGGGGTCTCCACTGCAAACTTTGAGGCTTCAAAAATACGAAATAAAAGAGCTTTTGTGCGTTTATAAATATTTTGCGTTAAGAAAGACCAAAAAAAGTATCTTTTGCTTCGTTGGTATTTTAACGTTTCTGTGCATTTTGTCCTAAACAAGCTTACTTTTTTTGTAGGTGTTTGCAGAGTTCAACAGGAAAACCTAATCAAGGCAATTCACACAGCACAAGACTTTGGTTAGTATATTGTATCCTTGACTGGTAGTCAGTTCATGCTGCTGCAAATTATTCATTGGGAACTAATTCCTCGCAGGCAATTCAACATATTTATGGTATAAAGAAAATTAACGTATTTTCTGCCTGCGATTTATTGCCCCACAATATCGCTTTAGGTTGAGAACTGTTTACATTTGTAGTGAAAAAACACGAAAAACAAACACATCATCATAATTATCTTCTCCTCCCAAGTTGTGAAGATTTCTCCCGCCATTATTCCACAGTTTTAGCAAAAGAACCCGCGATTTTATAGCGGTGTCTTTAGCTGAGATGTCAAAGTGCCAAAGGCTTGATGCAACATCTGTGATTGGTGATTTTGTACTTGTCCTGTGATATTTCTTCGAAGAGTTCTCGTAGTGTCCAATATTTATGTACATTTTCTCCGAACATGAATACATTCATTTGGTAACAAGACAATCATTTTCTTCTCGTGTTGAACTTCCGACGTCTCGTCTTCAATTTTACATCGCAAGCTTTCGGATCAAGTTTCGGTTATGGCAGGCGTAAAATTATACTTTACAGGAACAGAACAAGACTTATCAAGCTCTTAGCTCACTGAAATTTTGCAAAGTCAGTTAGAATTTCTTGCTGTTTAGGAAAACGAGGAATCTTTAATGGCAGGTTTGATCGCAGGAGCACTTTAAAATTGTGTCAACATGCGTAGTCGTTTGACTGGGCAAAATGAGCCTTAACACAAGCTGAGAAGGCATTCTTGGTTAGCCTTGCATTAAGTGCAATTCATGTGCGATTTGACCAGCTCAACTTCTCATTCAAAATACTAATGTCAAACTTCGTTTCTTAAGGTCTACTTCCATATAGCATTCCTGGACCAAGAAGCGTGATAAAACCTCCTGAACCTGCTAAAATTCCGAGAAATGTGAGACTGAAGTAAAGACTCGCACAGCACAGCACAGCACATTTAGTGGTAAAGAAATTCAACAGTCATTGTAAATTGTAATGTATATTGTTAATTTTTTTTGTCCACTAAAATGTTTTGTGGTTGCGGTTGTGCTTATTTGTTATATTACGTTATGGTTACTGTGGTAATGAAGATGGTGACGTTCAAAGTGATGCTGACGGTAATGGTGATAATGGTGATGGTGATAGTGGTCATGGTCATGGTTATGACGGCATTGATGGTGACTGATGACGATTATAAGTGTGATGATATTAGTGATGGTGATGGTGATAGTGGTGATGATGGTGATGGTGATAGTGGTAATGATGGTGATGGCAATGGTCATAGTGATGGTGATGGTGTTAGTTGAGATGGTGTTAGTGGTGATAGTGATGGTCATGGTCATGGTGATGACGGAATTGATGGTGACTGATGACGAATATAAGTGTGATGATGTTAGTGATGGTGATGGTGATGATGGTAAGTAATGGGAATGGTGTTAATGATGATACTGGATGTACTGGTAACGTTTGTAATACACATAATGCAGAAGTGCAGTGAGACGTGGAGGTTCTGGTAGTCACACCACTTTTTATGTAAAATAACATACACCAGCAAGACGATTTAGCCGTACAGAATGAAAGGAGAAAGTGGTTAGATATCGTGGTTATACTTCAGGAAACAGAGCAGATTCATTAGCAATTTCCCAAACGATGTGAAAGCATGTTAACACAATGTCCTTTCTTTGAGTTCTAATAAGAAATAAACGTCTGTGACACATTGATGATCCTACGCTATGACTGACTACTCTTCTAACATGTCAACGAGATCTTCTCTATCTATATCAAGGAGATGTTCAATGAGGCGAGAAACATTATTCTCACGTTTGGTTCCCCAGCTCCTCAGCAAAGCATCAGCAGGATCATCACTTAGTCGAAAAGTCGTGATATCATCATCATTGTAATTCATAACTCCACCTAAAGCGATGTAATCTTTTCCTTTATTCTTCTTGTTCAACGCCGTGCACAGCTCTTGATAAAGCCGTCCATTAATTTCGCCAATCCTTAATTTTTTCGACCGTTCTGATAGAACATAAATGAAAAGAAAGAGTTAAAATTCGTGAATAATAAACCGTAACCATACATAGGTATTTAGTACAGATTAATGTATATTGTTCCATTCCTCAAGTGTCGTTCTGTTCTTCCTGTATCAAATGATTTCTTGAGTAATTGGTTTGAAACTCAGTCTGTTTTTGCTCAGCATGCACGAGCATTATATTAGACTGTTTTCAGTAATGTATCTTCGTTGAAGCACAGTCTTCCAATGGGATGTAATTGTCTGATTGAGACCACATCTCACTGACAAAGCCTCAGTTTGGCACTCGCCTAATGACGAAGGAACATTAACAGGCTGTTCCTCTTTCAAATAAAGAAAATTCAGGCTAAAATTGTACTTGTATCAAAGACGAACAAAATGCATACAGGGACTTGAAGTAATGTTTCAAACACGAGTTGGTGTTCTTCCTCCGATTTCTAGGTACCGAGAAACGAGTTAAAAAACGAGGCGAAGCCGAGTTTTTTTAACGAGTTTCAAGGTATCTAGAAATCGGAGGAAGAACACTAAACGAGTGTTTGAAATTACGTCTCAAACGAACCAGTATTTCAGGCGAAAATCCAGCCGAAAGTTGGAAAAATTCAGCTGTAATCTTTCTCCGATTTCTAAATACTGATTAATTATGTGTTTCTTTTGTTTTTGCTTTATGAATTATTAATGAGTTTGAGAAGACCAATGAGAAGCCTTACGTGTTTTCTTGGTTTTGCCGATCGTTTCATTTTCATCTTCAGATCTACTGCGTTTGCCACAATCTGTACAAGAGAAATGTGTTATTCCTTAATATTTTGCTAAACAACACTACAGTTGTGCGACACGTTAGATTACATTGCTAAAGTGAGGAATGGTTAAGTTCGCCTACTGTTAATGCTTTCAACCTTTCTAATAGAAAATATAATAAAAAGAAAGTTAAAATTCTTCAATAATCAACCGTGCCAAGCATAGTAAATATCCGTTTTGTTTCTCAAATATCGTACCATTATCGTTCCTGTGTCAAATCCTTAATCGGCTTGAAAGTCAGTCTGTTTCATGACGGTACGCGAGCATTATTTGGACAGCATTCAGAAAAGCATTCTCGCCAAAGCAAGGTCTGCCAGAGAGGTATAACCATGTGATCGAGAACACATCTGACAGACAATACTTCAGTTTGGGACTCCATTCACGACTGAATATCAAAACGCATTTTTAATTACTAAATTAACGTTAAAACTACGTAGGGGAATTCAATTTTTTATTATTGCCAGGAGTCCACTTTCCATCATAGACACTGTCTGTTTAGGGGGATGACACACCACAAGCGTCCACCCACCAATGAATCATAATGGTGGTAATCTATAACCAAAAGTCCACTTAAACGGCATTGGCAGATAACATCATCAATGTCAGTATAAAAACGCGTGGCTTTTGCCAATCAGATCACCCCTGATTCAAATGACTTTCAAAATTGTAGCGCCATTTCTTATTAATGGTGAAAATTACAGAGCTTTTGAGTTTTTTGACGACGTCATAATAATAAATCGAATAGAATTCACACTACCTATTACATACAATACCTTGGTTACTAAAATATGTAATCCCTACCTGAAATGATTAAATTACTATAAAATGTACTGTCCTCAACAAATTTAGCACAGCGACGGAATACGTCCCAACAGCCGCAATACATTCGTATTTTACAATGAGGGCATAAAACAAGTAACAGCAAAATCTGTTGAAGCTCTCCCGATTTTCTTGGTCTTAATCTTTCAACCTTGTACCCAGGCCCATTTGAAACGGTACGGATCATAGTGGAAAATTCAAAATTTCCCGCAATCTCTACCCAAGCCTCTTAAAAATAGCCCCAGACACGAGCTTAGCAAATGCTTTTTGTTTTCTCGACACGTAAATTGAAGTACTCGACTCCAACTGAAAAATGTCCGGCATGAAAACATCACACTATTAATAATTCCAGAAAATTCTCTGTCTCCCCTTAAACCGAGATATGTTTAAAGCTAAAAAATTTCATTGTATCAAAGACAAACTACATGTATTCAGGGATTTGAAGACCAATGCACGAGAAGTCTTACTTGCTTTCGTGCTTTCTTTACTGGTTTCATTTTCATCTTCAGCTCTACCGCGTTTGGCTCGATCTGTAGAACAGAAATATGTTATTCCTTAACGTTTTCGGAACTAACACAACAGCTGTGCGAAATGTTAGGTCACTTAGCTGAAGTGGTAAGTCATCATAAAATTGCATTTACTGGACACAAAATGAACTTCCAGGCCTGAATAATACGGCAAAACATTCGTGACTTGTGTACAGTACTAAGTATTGCTGACGAGATCTATTAGCTTTCCAGTTCGTTCGACCTCATCCTCACGGCATTTCGCCTCTAGTACGAAAGGTCGTCGTTAAATGGCCCTGACATTGGCCGGTCACCTGGTATCAAGAATTTCTGGGCACTTTAGCATGGTAATTGATGTGGTCATTGGTCATAGAAAACATTCATCATAACTTGATACAACAATTCACGAAACATCTGTCATTATCTCACATAAATATCATACAAACAAGTTTCAAATACAAAAGCTGTATCGAATTCGCGACAAGATCTAAGGGAAGAAAAATTTTCTTAATCTGTATATTTAGAAGAACAAGTTTTAGTCTCGGTAAATTGCTTTTCTGGAATTGATCAATCAGATTACAAAATTGACCGCCCGATCCCAGGGGACGATGTTGCAGTTGGATCTCTTGCAGTACTTACTTCTTCATTGTTATTAAAGGCTAAAAACGTTTTAATAAAATTACAAACGTTTTCGACTGTATAGTCATCTTAAGGTAAAAAACGCAACCTGTTTTAGTTTAGGTGACTATATAATCGAAAACGTTCGTGATTTTATTAAAACGTTTTTAGCCTTCAACAACAAATCTATGAGCGAACATTATGTTGACTTACTTGCTCCTGCATCAACTTCATCGCCTGTATCAATACGATTCTTATATGCTATAATATAAAAAAAGTGAAAATATATTATTTTGTATATATTTATCGGAAAATATATAATTCCGATAAGTTTGGTTGTTATTTTTTGAGTTACTAGACTGAGTTTGTATTTGTATCAAAACAACCATGTTCTTTACGAAAAGAAAAGATTAAACCAAATTACACTGCACATTAATTTTTAAATGTCAGTTTAAATGTGTAACGTTGACCTTTTAGCTCTTGATCGTACGTATCTGAACGATTTGATACATGAAAATAAGATTTCTAAACAGATTTCAACAGATTTTCAACAGAATTTTGAATTGCTTGAATAATCTAAAATTTCTTCAGAAAAATCTGCGATCCAAAAGGTTAACCAAGACTAGGCAGGTCACTTGGAAAACCAGTAAAATGTATTTGGTAGTTCAAGACCAATGACATGTCTAACTGAACGAGGCTTGTTTTTTTTACTTCTCTCGGGAAATTATCCATTTGTACTGGTTTTCCGCATGCAATCCGCCAATGAATCTCATCACTGACCACCCATGGGCTATATTAAAAAAAATAAATCTTTCATTTTTCTTACCATTTGTAAACTTTCTAGATTTTAAAACTTGTGCCACAAAGGAAGCAGATACTTTGGCACCAAATTTTTGCCAGTCTTTCTTTTTCTTACCGTCAGCCCAATCTACGATACTCTTGCACACTATGCAAGGCACTCCCAGCCTCATTAACCCTGCAGTAAGTGTGGCAAAAACAAAAGTATACAGAATTACGTTAGAGCTAATGTGAAAAAACTCGAACAAAACAAGAAGGTTGAGAGAGAAAGATGGATCAGGCGAAGGAACGAGAAAGAGTAAAAAGAAAAACCCGGAGATAAAAAAAGGAAGAGGATGGAAGTACAGGGAGGAAGAGAAGAAAAGGTTGAAGAAGTGAACTATAAGTTCTTATTAACATATAGTTATTTATATATATTGAGACACACCAGGTCGACACAGATTGAGAATTTGTGAAAAGGAGGGCAAGAAAGACAGATTGAGAGAGAGAAAGACAGAGAGACAGACAGAAACTGCTTACAAAGTTATTTCTGTGCTTACCCTCGGCTTCCATCTCTCCACCTAAAGCTTGGGGGAACGATGTTTTCAACTCCTCCCTTGTTTCTTTGTGGTCAATAAGTTGGGCTCCACTCAGGATTTCACCTGTGTAAACATTAACCTGATATTTGCTGCTTTGTGGAGACCTCCAGCCTAATTCACCATGTTTAAAAAGGCTGAAAATTGTGGAGTCCACAGGAAATGTATCACTTCTCAAAACTTTGCTTCCATCTGAATTTTTACGAACTTGAGCATATCTTGTTACGGATTTTGATATCAACAGATCGCCTAGCTTATGCTTATCTTCCTTTAAACCAAAGCACACTCCAAGGGTAATGATAACGTTGGGATGGAGATAGTCTTTGGCTTTTAAGCCCTTCTCAACTGATGCCAAATGGTTGTTTGCACCCATTTCCGACTTTAATAGGGCCACTTTAGTCACCCCAACATCACCAAAATAGACTGGTACTAAATCCTTCACTACTGCCGTAGAGGGTTCGGACAGTATCTCGTATGCTGCGAGGAACTCAAAATCATTCACTGTCAGCAATACGACGTCAACCGGCTTTTGGTCCCAGTCATCTTCACGAGCACAGACATCCCGTTTTCGTATAAGGTCAACGTCTGGAGGTGCTGTACACAGAAAGAAGGGGAAATCGAGTAAGAAGCGTGCCGGACTCGGTAGAAACGCAAGTGACAAGACATTCGACTGACCATGATTATTTGTAAGGTTTACCTGTCCTGGCAATTGATGAGCAACCCAAAATATTTGTAATACCGTAGCACCAGAAGAAACTTTACTTGAGCAAGTCAATGAGAGATGTTTGTAAGGAACAGGAGGAGATAGAAATTTAATCAGAGAATATGGAAAACAAATGCACACCAAAAAGACCAAGCCAATGACAAGTTTTAGATTTGTAAATTTGTGGTAACAATTGTTATAATTATTATTATTATCATCATTATTTCGTCATCATTACAACTCAGGAAGCCCACCTAATGTGTTAATGCCCCGTCTAAAATTAGAAGCAAGTTTCTTTGGATTATTTTCAAATTGTTGGAGTTAAGTATTTCCACGGTTTGGGGGAAATTTCCGATTAAATTTCCCCGCAGCCAGAGAACTGGCTACCTCGAAAGTACCAGGTCGATTTTGACTGCAGAGGCCCGGTCCCCAAATTTTTTCCCATTTTATTCTATAATTAAACATCTCATTTTGCACGGATGTTTGACTTCATTAGAAAGGGATCCTTAGCTTCTTTATAGAAGGAGCCTTAAAAGTAGAGGGCTCAGTGAGGTCTCAATCTCTGTATGAGTGTATCTGACAATGTGCTCTAAGGGTTCAAAATCCCAAAAGCTAGTTGCTTTCATCATACAAGTACCTGGAAGGAGAACCTAAATGTTGTTCGAAGTCCAATTTGTGATTTTCTAAAAGTTCCAAGCAAAAATCATGTTTATTTAAGCAGCGATCTCATTTGGCAATCGTAATTTTGTAGTTTAATATCACTAGTTTGATGTTAGAGAAACGTGAGAGCTTGGATATATTATGGTAGATGAATGATCTTCAAGCTCGATACTCAGAAAATGATTTCTGAGCCCCAGACGGGGATCGAACCCGCAACCTTCTGATGACCGGTTAGACGGTCTAACTATTGAGCTACCGAGACTGAGATGGTGAGCTGAGGTCAAATTTGCACCTTAGCTCACCATCTGAGTCTCGGTAGCTCAATGGTTAGAGCGTCTAACCGGTCATCAGAAGGTTGCGGGTTCGATCCCCGTCTGGGGCTCAGAAATCATTTTCTGAGTATCGAGCTTGAAGATCATTCATCTACCTTAATATCACTAGCTAGTTACAAAGTGGGAGGTGTACACATACCCTGACCTCTCTACCAAAAATTTTGAATGTCTTTAAGATTACTAAATGAAATTGCTCGAAACCTTCCATATAGATACAGGTCATGAAACTAAACATCAGTAGATCCAAATTGTGTTACCATAAGCATAACATGGCTTTAGTTCCTACGTTAATTTTGTATTCAAAACCAAATTCGTTTACTTTCTTGTAGTTCATGGTGAATTTTTATTTCATCATGTTTTTTTTTGTTTTTGACAAGTAAGCACATTCGCATCCAAATTTTTTAAGTCAAATAAAATTAAAGTAGAATACCTTTGTTTCGTACCAAAAGGAACTAGAAGTTGTGCTTTTACAATAGTGTGAGTGTTTTTAGAGTTGTGGCACGTGGCATCATAGGATGCATTCACATGCACAATTTCGATTGACTGCGCAATAATTTCAAAGACGTGATTTTCCAATAATTTGGCATGCTGTTTCAACGATTTAATGACATAGAAAACTCGTTAACCTGAGATTTTCTAAGTCGTTGCATGGTTGAAACATGCAGCAAAACTCCGGTCACACACACACACACACACACACACACACACACACACACACACACACACACACAGGTATTTCTAAAATTCATTAATTCATGAGGAAAAGACAAAAGAAAATCATAAGTGTGTCGGATCTATATATGTGATAAAGATACATGTGCCTTTATATGTGAAGAAGAAGTTCAATTTTTTCGGCTTACGAAAGATAAATTTCCAAACTTTCTTCACAAATTAGCGTATTAGGAGGTTCGTTTTAGAAGACATTTAAAAAACTCGCAGTTGGTGCTTTATCGGGTCTAAAACACTCGGCTATCATCTCGTGTTTTAAATTCCGATAAAGCACTCCTGCTCCGTTTTTACATATTACGTATATATATAAAGATAGATAGATGGATGGATGGATATATCTTGGAAACGAAAATTGTCTCAACCTATATCTGAGCACGCTAGTTAGTTATTAAACCGTTCATTAACGAGATGCTGTCTTTTGGTTGCAGAGAGAAAATCAACGATTTTGCAGTAAGTACCGTCAAAAGACTCTGTGAATTCATTCTATTCACCTTATCAAATTGTCTTATCATTTTGGGGGTAAATGCTGTTAAAATGATCAGTTTTGACAAGCGCGCATGAAGTGTGTGATTGAGATGATTTTATCATACTCGAGGAGTGTTTGATCGCATTCCCAAACACCGAGAAATCTGTTGAAAAACGAGACAATAGCCAGATTTTTTTAACCAACTTCGAGGTATTTGGAAACGAGTTCAAACGCGACTTTTATATGGTTTCCCAAAAGAATCTGTATTTAAGAAGGATATCGTGTTTAAAGTTGCCGATAGTTTATGCTAATTAAGACCACATTTCCACAGCACGTCTCGGTATTGATTTCCGAGGTGAATCGCTAACCACTCTCTCAGCTAACTGCTGTATGATCAACTCGCACGAAGTGGTCATAACTTTTTGAGCAACTTCAAAATGGCTGAATGTATAAAAATAGAAAAATATAATTATATATGTTAAGGTTATATTTGTATGCAAGTGTATTTTTATATGTGTAGGTTAAGAAACGGAATATTGACGTTACAAAGACAGTTCGATATCTTTAATGACAGAGCGTAGTATATATGCATATTTGTATGCTTACGTATATGAATATGTATGTGTATATATATGTTTATGTAGATGTATATCTATATCTCTATCTTTATCTCTATATCTATGTATCTATATCTATATCTATGTATCTATATCTGTATCTGTACCTATATCTATATATCTACATCTATTTCTATATATCTACATATCTATATCTTTATATCTATATATCTATATATCTATATCCATATATCTATATATATCTATATCTGTATATCTATATCTATCTATATATCTATATCTATCTATATATCTATATCTATCTATATATCTATATCTATCTATATATCTATATCTATATATCTATATATCTGTATCTATATCTATATATCTATATCTATATATCTATATCTATGTATCTACATCTATGTATCTATATATCTTTATCTAAATATCTATATCTATATATCAATATCTATATATCTATATATATATATATCTATATATATCTATATATATCCATATATCTATATATCTATATATATCTATATCCATATCTATATATCTACATCTATATATCTATATCTAGGGAGATACTGCGATCGTATCTCATAATAACATTCCCTCATATTAACTAAAAAATTGTGCAAGTTTTAAATGCTTTACCTGTAGCGCCACTGGCGTCAACTTCATCTGTACTCATCTTAGCGACTGCTTGTGAAAGTCAAACAAAATTGGGAGTAAGAATAAACTGACTAATAATAACCTGGTCCTCGTTAGATATAGCCAAGTTTGCTCCATAAGTTCCCTTACTGATCAACATATGCGAGGTACCACTTTATGGTACCAGAACAAGGATTACTGAGAAGCGGTTTACTCTGATGAGGGTTTGCTGATGAAGGTGATTGTCAAGTTCAACAAAAACTTCGGCAGTACACCACATTTAAGTTTTTTTGTGTAATCAACGAGTTGCGAAGACACTCAGGTGAGACAGAGAATTATTCACATTTATCATTCTGTCGATCTTTCCTGATAAAAGATCTACTCAGAGATTTTGTTTGGCCAGGAAAACTAAGAAATTGGGGTCGAACATGCAGTATGCCAGATTATGCTTATAGTTTCCAAAGAAAGTTTCCTACAAATAGATCAGTGGAATTAAGGAGGTAAACACTGGAGGTGTTTTAAGCTTATTGCAGCATTTTAATCTCACAAGGTTTTGGGAAGCCATTTTAACCAATTGAAACTTCGGCTACAACAAAGCAGGGCATTCTGGGCCATGCACTGTTCGAAACCACGTGTCAATTTGGATCAAGAGAACCATGAGTACCAAGCTCGTACAATTAGGGAGTTTAAGATTCGACGACGCGCCGCCACGCGCGGACGGGATGACCGCGCATGACTGGCTCTAGCGCGCTGGTGTCTCATATTGGGTTAACAATTTAAGATTTTCGTTACTGAAAACAACGCCAACGTCACACGACGTCATATAACGAAGTCAAAGACAACCTTCTGATTGCTCTTGATGATGAAACCATTGACGAAGAGGAGTTTTTATTGCTATGGGAGGTTAATAAGTCCAAGAACGTCGATTTCCCAGTCCATAACTACCCAAGATTTGACTTGGTAAATAAGGATGACTGCGAATGCAAAGCAGAGTTTCGTTTTGAGAAGAACGACCTGCCCGCCCTTGCCGAAATCTTGCAAAATCCAGATGTTTTTAAATGTAAACAGGGAACAGTTTGTGATGGTATGACTGGATTATGTATTGTTTTGAAGAGGTATTTCTTTTGATAAGCACGCTGGTCGCACTTGGCTTACCTTAAGCTATGTTTACAAAACACAAAGAAGCTATGACAACTCGATTTTTACTATCTTTTCTGCGGAATAATTCCAAAGACCCACACTGCCTGTGTGACTACGTGAAAAGGCCAAAACAGCGTAGTCGACATGAGGACGACGCGCTGCTACATGCTGTGGAGCATACGCAGTGTCGCAGTTATGCAAAATTTATTTCCGGGTGGCCGCGTCGTGGCTGCGCGTCGTCGAATCTTAAACTCTAGATTATTGAGAGGACGGTGACTCAGCCGTAAACTGGTGGAGACGTTTATCAAGTAACTGAAAAACTTTTAGACGCGTTTTGAGTTCTCTGCAGATCAACTGTTTCCACAAAATGAAGAACTTATGTTCAATATGTCACAATGTAAAGATAAGTAGAACAGGCTTGTATTTTAGAAAGGTTTGGATTATTCGTTGGAACAGTAAGGACCTATTACGAAGACACCATCACCTGACGATGTACAACCGAAGACATAAATACCAAATCTTATGTATCCACCTTGATATGTAGGCGGAAAAAATTCTCAAACTGCAAGAAACCTTATTTACCTACACGCTGCATTACTGATAAAAAATTTACAAAACTTCCTGGTAAGGGTATGCATTCCTTAATCAAACTACTGGTCAAATCGTAAAGATGTGAAAGTTGACGGGCAGAGTCCGCAAATGCGCCGACGAAACAACCACCTCCTGAACTACGATGCGCGCATCGCAGGTATGCTCAGTACATATGATTGCTCGAACTATGAGTCTCTATTTTACGTCTGAGAGTTAGTCAACTCCACAAGAAGTATAATAAATCAACAAAAAAGTCTTTTTCAGCTGAAATCCACTGACGAAATTTGCGACGAGGCCTGGGGAACAACTGCTAAGGTAAAAAGTTAAAAGGTTGATAACTGCCGTAACTGATCTCAAAGAATATCGAGTTTGGAGCAAAGGCCCCAGGACACGTTTCTTTCCTGACGAACGGCCTTTGCTGACAATTTTTTAATTTGATAATTCAAATGCAAACGAAATCCGCGACAGACAGGCTTAATGTACCGACAATTGTACTGGATGTACCGACAGACCTAATCAGGACAAAAAGTGGGGGAGGAACTGCCCCCACTCGGCCATGCTAATGAACTGAGTTGTTTGGGCGAAGTGTCCGACACTCTCGCGAGTGTGTGATGTAATAATATCTGCTCAAATGAACTGACGTCCTGAGAGACAATTGAGGTAGAAGTGCTCCAAATTTATCCGAGCGTTTGATCATAAAACACGTCTTATCATACGAAATATGCGAAAGCGTATGAAACTGGCAATTTTTTGAGTTCAGTGGAGAGGTTGAGGATATTAGGTGGCGACGAGAAGGTGCAGGTGTTTTGCACAGCGGCCATATTTTACCAAAAGGAAGATATGTTTGCATAATTGAACGTACTATTCGCTAAGTAAAATTATATTTTGTTTAATGAAGGTAAGACGTATTAATCAGCTTACCTATAATGTGCAGCGTCGTTCAAATATACTACTCCTAATACGACGCATGCAATGCCATACAAGACTTCGAGCACGGGCCGTGGAGTATGAAAAGTTTGTATGAAGTTTTTGGCGGAACGTTTGCCGGTGTTGTGTTTGTTAAATAGCAACAGTCAAGTGGTGTATTTATAGATACAACAACAAGAGAGCTGCTTTTAAGCTTTAAATAGTAAGGCCTGCTTTCGAAGTTTTCAACCAAATTTCACAAGCACTGACCATTGTCAACACGTTTGTCTGCATGCAAACCGTAAAACTGAAAACAAACGCAAATATCCCAGCAGCGCAGTTAATGACATTTGGGTCTTTCGCTGGCTGGAGCTGGTCACCTTCAGTGATGGTTAACCACAGACCGTCCAAACACAAGTTGAATCGGATCCGGGTCATATTACTCGTTGGTCGGTTTCAGAGAATTTTATTTAACTATGTTTCTTTGTTTTGTTACCAAACGAAAACTTGACATTCAGCGAATATTTGCCATTTATAGTTGGTTACTCGTAATGCAGTTTCTTTTAATGTTTAAGCTCAACGAAGTTCAACTTATCACTTCCTGTTATGACAACTACGTTTTTTATAAATTCAAAATTTTATGGCTGTTAACCGTACCAGGCAGAACCCTTTTGCCCAACAAATTACCACTAGAATACTAAAAAGTTATGCAATGTACTGATAAGAACTCTAGATCAGCGAGTAAATAAATCGAACATCATTTTCTAGTTGAAAGCTGCTACCGTACAGACACTTGAAAGTAAGTTGAAACATGAAACTCGAAGACCATTCCAAATTATCAAATCAGAACTGAATTATATAGTGGCAATCGCTAACCAGATATTCCACATACAGTGTCTGATCTAGATGATCGATTACAGGAGATGGTCGCTTCCCGGAATTCTCTCATAAAAAGGTAACACTGAACTGTTGCGTGGGGAACTAACATGGTCGCCGTGGCTTTATCTTCTTTATTTCAAAGGATTCATTACAAACCATTAAAAAGCTACCATACTTCCCCAAGAACTACGGGAGCGACATGATAAGATGTTTGATATTTGGTCAATGAATTGAGCTGGGCTTGGTGAAGGGTCGGTGGTGGATAGTTTACTTTTTGATTTCAATGGATAAACTGAGTTGCTGTGATAAATCCAGTGAAGGCACGACAGTCTGGGAGTGGTTAGTTTTGGACCGGCTTTACTGATCAATGAACAAGAGAAGAATGACGTACCTAATCAAATACCTGATAGATCTCTCACGTACTTGCTGGCTACTTGAAAACAGTTGGTGGAATAAACTGGTCCAGTTGTTGAGTTGACGCGTCTCTCGCTTTAGCCAGGGGGTAATTCTATCCCTACGTGAATGTGTTTGTGGAAATGAATCTCATTTTCCGCTCACCGCTCTTCTGCCATAATGTGTCACTTTATAGACATCGCCTCGACTTCATTCGATTAAATTCTCTTAAAAAAAGGACAGTAGCTAGGAACAAAGGGTAAAAGTGAATCTAGTTTAGAGTAACTAAATTGAGGCTATGCGTGTAAAACGATGCATTGTTGTCCTTGAGCCATTAAGTCCTGTAAAGTGTACTTCGGTACATTGTAAGGTTACTGTAGGACTACATCCACTTCATCTGCAACAACGGATCAAGAGATGTCCGTCATTTCATGTGCACCTTGAGTCAGAAACCACGCCAAAGTCACTGACCGCCTGGTCCGCCCTGATTATGTCACAAGAAGAAAGGAGAATTACCTAAAAGCTTGGGTTAACAATAAACAGGAAATTGAAAAATTTGGTAAATCCTCGTTCACTCATTATAGATTCGAGTTGGGATAAGTGATGGATTGGCAAGGGGTCGCAAACGGGGAAATGAACTCTGTCCAGGGATATGGTACGTGAACTGAACTCTAAGATATGAATTATAAAGTGCCTCATTTTGCTTTGTAAGAGTGGATGTTAACGAAAATGCTTCGTGAGAGCAGTAGGTTTTTGGGAAATTCTACACGTTGGTCACGTTATCTACTTGTTATGGCTACTCTCAAAGTATCTTTGCCATCAACGGTATGGTGTTTCTTTGTAAGACTGTAGCTGTCGTGATTTTACCCGATTTAACTGTGGAAACGCTCTCAGAAAGTGGTAAATTCATCCATAAGTGGTAACCGGATCGCCTGCGTTCTGAATTTCCCTTTCTCACTAGTCATGTGACTAGCTATGCCACCAATAAGCTAATGAAAGTTTCGAGGGCCAAAATTCCAGAGTCTGACTGTTCGAAAGTTTAGCTTAATTCTAGCCTGCGTGCAGACTCTGCCTGATGATAAAACCTGGTAAGGTCTGCTCATCGGAGGCAAAAAGGAAAGTTTTCAGAAAAGAAAGGTGAATGTCTTGATAATCTGTTTTAGATAAGCATAATTTGTATATTTTATTCTATTGCATAATCATAATCGGTGTGTTTCAATTCACTTCATGTATGAGGCAATTTACTTTTTTCCAGGATTCGGACTTTACCCTCCCCCCACCAAAAACAAAGAAAAGAAAAGAAAACAAAAACTGCATTGTATTAAAAATTACTGACTTCCCTTTGTAAATATTAGCCAATCTCTTTTTATTGTAACTAATTTTCTGTAATTTTTGCTAACAAGTCTACTTAGAAAAACCAATCTGGGCCTTCTATAGACGGAACTTCAAAGGACAGAAACCTCCCATGGTGGGATTTATTTAACTTGATGTAGGTCACTTCAGTTCATGCTTGATATTTACCAAGTGCATATTCTATATCAAATACAGTAAACACTTTTTTTAATCCTTTTTTTTTCTTTAATTGTAAACAGAGAACAAGAAAGAAATGCATCGTAAGTGCACGTGGAAGATTGTGTTGAGTTTTACTGTACGTTTGAATGCGCATGCGCACAGTACATAAACCTACATACCGAAACATTCCTAATTTTCACTCCTAACTTGGTAGCGATTTTTGTCAATTATAAATTGGGGAAACGTCATTGCAAAGTTTCTTTTGAACTATCCTAATTTCCAGTTCTGGTATGGATTCTTACATTCCTATTCCGCTCCTTTTATAACTATAGGTGGAATATTTTTGTTAAACGTTACGTTCTTGCGACTTAATTTATATGCTGTGTTCTCCTTCACAGAGAGGAACTGGAGACACGCAAGTGGTATCCGGTAATCCTTGTCCAATTTGTCGACTTTACTTGGCCGGTGGATATGAACTAGATTACAGGGTAATATTTATTTATATTATATAGATGTGTATATATTGTAAATTGTTTGTTGGTTGTGAATAAAGGAAAAGGGTTTTAAATCTCAATTTTATTTCTATTCTCTTTCTTTATATTTTTTATATAAATTATATATTTTATTTCTATTCTCTTAATTGAAAGTTGAAAGTAAAAGTGCACCAATATATATATATATATATATATATATTGGTGCACTTTTACCTTTAACTTTCAATTTGATTTACTGTGCAATTTTGATTTGACAGGATATTGATTTACTTTCGCAATTTATATCTCCGCACACTGGCGAAGTGTTTGAAGCTACGAAAACAGGTATGTAAGAAACATTGATGCTAACAGTTGAAAATATCCTCTGAATTTCGAAGTTAACCAAGTTTTATATTATGTCACATTTCAGTTCAAACTAAGGAGAAACTCTACTAACCGCTTTAGCTGCACCACGAGTTAACGTCATGCTAAACACGTAAAAATGCTTCGAGCGACGTTGTATGGGGAACGAGGGTGACACTGCAATTCCCTTGGAACTAAAAATTGTTCATTCTCTTTGTTTTACTTGAATAATTACATTGTATGACTGACGACATTCCCGTCCTGTTTGCTTAAGGACCCTATTGTCCTCTCTTCACTTTGTCCAAATACTAACCAGTGCGGGGTCTCCACTGCAAACTTCGAGGCTTCAAAAATACGAAATAAAAGAGCTTTTGTGCGTTTATAAATATTTTGCGTTAAGAAAGACCAAAAAAAAGTATCTTTTGCTTCGTTGGTATTTTAACGTTTCTGTGCATTTTGTCCTAAACAAGCTTACTTTTTTTGTAGGTGTTTGCAGAATTCAACAGGAAAACTTAATGAAGGCAATTCACAGAGCACAAGACTTTGGTTAGTATATTGTATCCTTGACTGGTAGTCAGTTCATGCTGCTGCAAATTATTCATTGGGAACTATTTTCTCGCAGGCAATTCAACATATTTATGGTATAAAGAAAATTAACGTATTTTCTGCCTGCGATTTATTGCCCCACAATATCGCTTTAGGTTGAGAACTGTTTACATTTGTAGTGAAAAAACACGAAAAACAAACACATCATCATAATTATCTTCTCCTCCCAAGTTGTGAAGATTTCCCCCGCCATTATTCCACAGTTTTAGCAAAAGAACCCGCGATTTTATAGCGGTGTCTTTAGCTGAGATGTCAAAGTGCCAAAGGCTTGATGCAACATCTGTGATTGGTGATTTTGTACTTGTCCTGTGATACTTCTTCGAAGAGTTCTCGAAGTGTCCAATATATTTATGTACATTTTCTCCGAACATGAATACATTCATTTGGTAACAAGCCAATCATTTTCTTCTCGTGTTGAACTTCCGACGTCTCGTCTTCAATTTTACATCGCAAGCTTTCGGATCAAGTTTCGGTTATGGCAGGCGTAAAATTATACTTTACAGGAACAGAACAAGACTTATCAAGCTCTTAGCTCACTGAAATTTTGCAACGTCAGTTAGAATTTCTTGCTGTTTAGGAAAACGAGGAATCTTCAATGGCAGGTTTGATCGCAGGAGCACTTTAAAATTGTGTCAACATGCGTAGTCGTTTGACTGGGCAAAATGAGCCTTAACACAAGCTGAGAAGGCATTCTTGTTTAGCCTTGCATTAAGTGCAATTCATGTGCGATTTGACCAGCTCAACTTCTCATTCAAAATACTAATGTCAAACTTCGTTTCTTAAGGTCTACTTCCATATAGCATTCCTGGACCAAGAAGCGTGATAAAACCTCCTGAACCTGCTAAAATTCCGAGAAATGTGAGACTGAAGTAAAGACTCGCACAACACAGCACATTTAGTGGTAAATAAATTCAACAGTCATTGTAAATTGTAATGTATATTGTTAATTTTTTTTGTCTACTAAAATGTTTTGTGGTTGCGGTTGTGCTTATTTGTTATATTACGTTATGGTTACTGTGGTGATGAAGATGGTGACGTTCAAAGTGATGCTGACGGTAATGGTGATGATGGTGATGGTGATGATGATGGTGATAGTGGTCATGGTCATGGTTATGACGGCAATGATGGTGACTGGTGACGATTATAAGTGTGATGATATTAGTGATGGTGATGGTGATAGTGGTGATGATGGTGATGGCAATGGTCATAGTGATGGTGATGGTGTTAGTAGTGATGGTGTTAATGGTGATGGTGATAGTGATGGTCATGGTCATGGTGATGACGGAATTGATGGTGACTGATGACGAATATAAGTATGATGATGTTAGTGATGATGTTAGTGATGGTGATGGTGGTGATGATGGTAAGTAATGGGAATGGTGTTACTGATGATACTGGATGTATTGGTAACGTTTGTAATACACATAATGCATAAGCGCAGCGAGACGTGGAGGTTCTGGTAGTCACACCACTTTTTATGTAAAGTAACATACACCAGCAAGACGATTTAGCCGTACAGAATGAAAGGAGAAAGTGGTTAGATATCGTGGTTATTCTTCAGGAAACAGAGCAGATTCATTAACAATTTCCCAAACGATGGGAAAGTATGTCAACACAATGTCCTTCCTTTGAGTTCTAATAAGAAATAAACGTCTTCGACACATTGATGATCCTACGCTATGACTGACTACTTTTCTAACATGTCAACGAGATCTTCTCTACCTATTAGACGAAGATGTTCATTGAGGCGAGACACATCATTCCTAGATTTGACTGCCCAGTTGGTCAGCAAAGCATCAGCAGGATCACGACGTTGTTGAAATGACCTGATCTCACCTTGATTGTATCTCATAACTCCACTTAAAGCGATGTAATCTTTTCCCATATTCTTTATGTTCAACTCCGTGCACAGCTTTTGATAAAGCAGTGCATTAATTTGGCCAATCCTTAATTTTTTCGACCGTTCTGATAGAACATAAATGAAAAGAAAGAGTTAGAATTTTTGAATAATAAACCATAACCATACATAGGTATTTAGTACAGATTAATGTATATTGTTCCATTCCTCAAGTGTCGTTCTGTTCTTTCTGTATCAAATGATTTCTTCAGTAATTGGTTTGAAACTCAGTCTGTTTTTGCTCAGTATGCACGAGCATTATATTAGACGGTTTTCAGTAATGTATCTTCGTTGAAGCACGGTCTGCCAATAGGATGTAATTGTCTGATTGAGAGCACATCGTACAGACAAATCCTCAGTTCTGCACTCGCCTAACGATTGAACATCAACAGGCTGTTCCTCTTTCAAATAAAGAAAATTCAGACTAAAATTGTACTTGTCTTCCTCATGAAATCTTAATGAATTTTAGAATTGCATATATATATATATATATATACACATTATAAAACTCTTTAACTGATGAAGGACGAACGTCCGAAACGTATTTTTAATAAAGTTTGATGGACCAATGAGAAGTTTCTCTGTTTCTCTCAGTTTTCTTCTTATAAGTAATAGCATGGCATTCAGGTCGATTAGTGATTAAATGTACCCGAAAGCCGAGAGACGTTTAGTAAAAGTCCCGAGGTGCGCAGCGCCGAGGGACTTTTGCTAAACCTCTCGAGGCTTGAGGGACATTTAATCACTTATGGACCTGAATACCATGCTATTACTTTGTAATATCATAGCTGCCGAGACGATAAAACGGTTTAAATCGATTGAATAAGTTGAAATAAAAACGCGTGTTTGCTTTTTATGCTAATGACTGTTGGGACGTTTGCTAACGAGCTTACGGTTGATTTCATATCTGTTAAATATTTTATGGTTCCCGTATACGTATATAAGATGGATGAGTATCGTATTTGGCAGTAGAAGTTGAGCGAAGTTTTAGTTCACGTATATGTCGGGAGAGCGCTTTAGTTTCGCTGAACAAAAAGATGTTGAGGCCACACGGGAAGGAAATATTCCGGCGAATACTAAAAGATATACACTATGGAGCACTAACTGTTACATGAAATGGGCCGAAGCAAGGGAGACGGAATTTCGAGATTTTGAACCAGAAGACGCAAGATTTCGAACAATTCCAAAGTTGGAAAACATTACTGTTGATGAAATTAACTATTGGATATCGGAGGTCTTTTGCAAGGAGCAAATGTTCAGACTGCAAACATTAACATTGTGAATAAATGATATGAAGTGTTGTCTTTTGTGAGTTAAGTGAAGATCAATATAAGAGGTTATGATTATACATGAGGTACGATTAGTAACTAATCGTACCTAATGTAATAATGAGGTAAATTAGTCGTTAATCGCACCTCATGAAACAAAGAATTTCGAGGTAGCTATGATATTATTAATATAATATCGTCTAGTGAACAGAACCTATATCCATGGTGGATCCTACTGAGGGCTTCTTCGTTTTGCCTGGCCTCATTCTATTCAACATATATATGTATATGTATATATATATATATATATATATATATATATATATACATATATATGTATATGTATATATATATATATACATATATATGTATATGTATATGTATATATATATATATATATATCAAGAGCCAACAGCCAAAACCATACATTTATATAGCTTCATTTAAAAAATAATTTTTTTAAAAAAAAAAAGAAAAAAATTTTTAAAGAAGTTATATATTTATATATATATTCATACATACATATGATATAATAAAACATGAAAAGTTTATGGGTCAATGTAACCTTAAAATTAAAATCAAATCGAAAACTAGTAACGATGACTACAACGTGTTGGAATATTACTTGGTGGACTGGCATCCTCTTCATCTTGTGCCGACGTAACTGCAGACTCCTCGGCCAATGATTGACCTGTCATGTAAGAATAAGGTTTGTGAGTGGCAATTAAGTCCCATGTGGACTTCTTAAACAGGTATACCAACCAAAGGGTGAAATTTTTCAGCCTTGTACCACCAAAGTTTTCATTGTCACGCAAAATGATGTATAAAATTAATCAAGTAGAAAGCTCACCATCCTGTCTTTTTGGAATATACTTCTTCGTTAAAACGTGTTGAACAAGCGATGCTGACACTGCTGCTGCAAAAGGTTGCCACTTTTTCTCCTTGGTACCGTCTGCGTAGTCTGAAACGGCCTTGCAGACTATCCAAGGAACTTCAAAATGCTCACAAATGTTGTACAGTCCTGAAAAGAGCCAAAATGTAATGTTAAAACTCATCGATGAATGCAGTGTGGTGTTTGTTGATTCCAATAAATGTCTGTGTGTCAGTGTGCTTGTGTGGGTGTGTATGACTGACGTCGAATAGCAAGGATGCTACGCTAACAACTTCCCTGCACTGCTGTTTGTCACATGCTAGGGAGGTACATTGTGCTATCCAGTGACAGGCCGGTTCATTCCTTTATATCGTCCAATTTACGCTGAACGAATGAATGAATGAAAGACTTTATTAAAGTGTCATTGATATTTAGCTTGAAAAAACTAATTGGGGACACTATTTACACGTTAAGGTTTATCTTAGCTTAATAAAGTTAAAATTATTTACAATTTACTTAAATTTACTTAAAGGAAAAAAGAAACCTTAATAAATAAATAATTAAATTGATAAATAAGTAAATAGATGGGATATATGTATAATGTAAAATCTTAAATATAAAAAGTGTATAATGTAAAAATATAAAATTTAAAATTTATAGCGGTCTAGCAGCATATATCACATTTGTTACACTTGTCTATTAAGAGTGTTAGGTCTTTGTTCTTAATACTATTTTTGAAACTCTTAACGTTCGGTTTCTCCCTATCACTATAATCTAGTTTGTTCCAAAGATGGGGCCCAAAATATCGTAAAGAATGTTCTCTAAAATGTACTGTACGAAAACGTGGAATGTTAAAATCAGCGTTCCTTAGATTATATTGTTTCGGGGCAGTATTAAATATTTCTGTAATATAGGTGGGCACAAGTCCATTTTTTACTTTATACATAAGGATGGCGATGTTTTGTAACCGCTGTTGGTACAGACTTGGTAGACTTGCTCTTTTTAGTAGCTCACTGTAGGTCTCTGATTTGGATTTAAAGACTGCCCTGAGTGCGCGGTCTTGGATTCTCTCCATTTTCTTCTTATCGGATGATTTGCAAAAGTGCCAAACGGTATCACAATATGTAAGGTGTGGCAAAATGCTAGATTTATACAGTTGTAACTTTGCAGACCATAGAATTAAATTACGTAGTCTCAATAAAACCCCAACCTTACAGCTCGTTTTCTTGCAAATATCACTGATGTGTTCACTAAATATCAGTTTGTTTTCGATGGTTACGCCAAGAATTTTAAGATAATCGGATGATTTGACTTCATGACCATCAAGTTCCATCGTCAATGCATACCCAGGGGTACTCTTGAAAGGTTGTGGATCAATGGTAAGAATCTGGTATTTCTGAGGGTTGGCTTGCAGTAGGTTCTCTATACCATTGTGACACTGCCTCTGTTTGTGTTCTGAGCGTTTGGGCGGCTTTCTGTATATCATTATCATTGGTGTAGATTTGATGATCATCAGCATACATAAATAAATTGACAGACTGCCTATGTAGCGAAAGATCATTTTGGAACAAGTTCCAGAGACGAGGCCCAAAGGAGGAACCTTGTGGACACACCCTTTTTTGTTCTTTCCATGCGCTGTACACTTCTTGTAATTTGACTCTGTTTCTTCTACACTCAAGAAAAGATCGCAAAAGATTCAATGGTGTCTCAGAAAAGCCATATGCTTTAAGTTTCTGGATCAGTAGTGCAGGGTGCAGCGAGTCAAAAGCTTTATTCATGTTGGTAGACAGAACAGTCACGTACTCCTTATTATCAGCAGTCATTTTCCAGCTTCTCCCTGTAAAATCCGTTACAAAAACGTGCAGTTCTGTCTGCCTCTTGATCCTCTTTGTAAATTCTCAGAAATACTTGAATTTGAATAAAAAAATCCAGGCGAAGAACGCCCTTGAAGTGAGTCAACGTCGCTGAAAGTCCTTGAATTTTGTGCCAACTCGACCACCAGCATTGTAGCTTTGCCAAAAGTACTAATTTCCAGTGATAGATCTAGTTGTGACCAAACTGCGATGTACTATTTAAGTTATTTTGCAGATTTTTATTGAAATTATTGGAAATGGCATAGTTTGTCATCTGAACCACTAGAATACTTGTCATTTTGAAAGACATTTTTCCAGCACTGGATTCTCAAATTTAACGGGAAAATTAATATCTTTGAAAGGGGATAGAAAGTCATTGATAAGCCCTCGACTTTTTCCCGTTCGTTTAAGGGTGGGAAATCTGCAAATAAACAAGTTTATCGATTATTTAGAAGATACAGGCCATTTTAGCCAAATAAAATCGAAGGGACAGTTTGCATTAATCCGAGTTAAAACCACTGATTAGACAGCTTTTAATTTTTCCCCTGCTCAAATTATGAGTTTACACAATAAATTAAATAATTTTTACTCAATTTGTACTTACCTTCACCTTCCATTTCTCCCCCTATCGCTTCCGGGTACCGGTTTTTTAACATTTTTTTTCGACCATTGTTGTCGATCAGCTGCGGGCCACTTACAACTAGACCACAATGAATAGTTGGCTGGCGCACGTCATTACATGGACTCTTCCACCCAATCTCTCCATCGTTAAACAATCTGCTTAATCGTGCATCGCAATCCGTGACCACTCCTAGAGATACTTCTGAATCGTCATTGCTAATGCGACATGGACCATAGGTACCTAACTTTGTCGAAACCAAAACATCGCCTAATTTGTGCCTGCTTTTGTCCATCCCGAAGCAGACTCCTAGGCAGATAATTGCTTTTGGACGGAGTGCCTCAATGGCATCAAGACACGTTGCTTGCATTCCAATTTTTCCACCAGCTCCCTGAGACGATCGCAGCAGGGCCACTTTGTTGTTTCCAATTTCACCAAAGTAAACTGTTCCCAGATCTTGTCCCGAATCTGATGCCATTGGTTCTCCCAAAATCCCATAAGCCGCAGAAAATTTCTTCTTGTTGACGACTATTAGAAGGACATCGATTGGGTCTCTGGTAGCTTCACGCCATTCAATGTCTTTTGGGTTCATGTCTCTTAATTCTACAGGTTTAATAGGGGGAGGAGAAGGGAGGCTGCTTTTAGCTTTATAAAGAAAAAAGTGAAAAGGATTTATGAATTTTTTGAAACAAACACAAACGATCACGACAATGACAATTTGGTGACACATTCCGAATTCGTAGTTCCCACAGCTATGTTAAATCGTAAATTGAACTATTTAGAATCAACATGATGTGACAATCACTTCAATCGCTTATCAAATCACTTAAGTTGACCATTATTTCACTAGCTACATCAGCATAAGCATAAGGACATACGCAAGCGCGTTAAGTACTTCATGGTTGGGTAACCTCGTTGTAGTGGGAAGTACAAAGAGGTTAGTCGAGCGTGGTACGCTCACAGTGTTTACATGTGTCCTTATGCTCATTTTGCTAGTGAAAACCAGGCTTAATCTTATTTTTCAAGAATTAAAAATTAATGTCAATTTTCACAGTAAAGGTTATCCACCACGGGTATGAAAACTGGTCGTTTAGTCTATAGTTAGTGAGGCTTCCACTCAATTCCACAAAAAATACTGTGCGCAGGCGTCTTCCTTGGGTGCATGATGGAACGATTTCTGCAATATTTAATTGAAATAGCATAAAATTTAACCATCTTTGCTCTTATTTACTTCACGTTTTAGTCAAAAGAGTGAATGCTTGTCAAATAATGGTCAAAGCAGGCATTTTGGAGAAAAGCAGCAAATATTTTGTATGTGAGCGAGTGGTCTCAAAGGGGATATGATTCTTCAGTCTTGAAATGCAGATTCATGCTACGTTATCTTTGCTGTTTTGATAGAAGGAGGACGGATTGCTTAAATTTCGCGTTAGAAAAATAAGGAAAAACCACTCGCTGTCCGGTCTTATCTCGTTCCTTACAGGTAGCAACTATGGCGACTTCAATAAAGGAATAATTTAACACTCAAATATCTTGGACACGAAAATTGTCTCAACCTATATCTGAGCACGCTAGTTAGTTATTAAATCGTTCATTAACGAGATGCTGTCTTTTGGTTGAGGAGAGAAAATCAACGATTTTGCGGTAAGTACCGTCAAAAGACTGTGTGAATTCATTCTATTCACCTTATCAAATTGTCTTATCATTTTGGGGGTAAATGCAGTTAAAATGATCAGTTTTGACAAGCGCGCATGAAGTGTGTGGTTGAGATGATTTTGTAATACTCGAGGAGTGTTTGATCGCATTCCCGAACACCGAGAAATCTGTTGAAGAACGAGGCAATAGCCAGATTTTTTTTAACCAACTTCGAGGTATTTGGAAACGAGTTCAAACGCGACTTTCATATGGTTTCCCAAAAGAATCTGTATTTAAGAAGGATATCGTGTTTAAAGTTGCCGATAGTTTATGCTAATTAAGACTACATTTCCACAGCACGTCTCGGTATTGATTTCCGAGGTGAATCGCTAACCACTCTCTCAGCTAACTATTGTATGATCAACTCGCACGAGGTGGTCATAACTTTTTGAGCAACTTCAAAATGGCTGAATGTATAAAAATAGAAAAATATAATTGTATATGTTAAGGTTATATTTGTATGTAAGTGTATTTTTATATGTGTAGGTTAAGAAACGGAATATTGACGTTACAAAGACAGTTCGATATCTTCAATGTCAGAGCGTAGTATATACGCATATTTGTATGCTTATGTATATGAATATCTATGTGTATATATGTTTATGTAGATGTATATCTATATCTCTATCTTTATCTCTATATCTATGTATCTATATATCTATATCTATATATCTATATCTATATATCTATATTTATATATCTATATATCTATATCCATATATCTATATCTATATATCTGTATATCTGTATATCTATATATCTATATATCTGTATATCTATATATCTATATATCCATATATCTGTATATCTATATATCTATATATCTATATATCCACATATCTATATATCTATCTATATATATATATATATATATATATATATATAATCTATATATATCTATATCTATATATCTATATCTATATATCTATATCTATATATCTATATCTATATATCTATATCTATATATCTATATCTATATATCTATATCTATATATCTATATCTATATATCTATATATCTATATCTATATATCTATATCTGTATATTTTTATCTATATATCTATATCTATATATCCAAATCTATATATCTATATGTATCTATATCTATATCTATATATCTACATCTATATATCTACATCTATATATCTATATCTAGGGAGATACTGCGATCGTATCTCACAATAACATTCCCTCATATTAATAAAAAAATTGTGCAAGCCTTACATGCTTTACCTGTAGCGCCACTGGCGTCAACTTCATCTGTACTCATCTTAGCGACTGCTTGTGAAAGTCAAACAAAATTGGGGGTAAGAATAAACTGACTAATAATAACCTGGTACTTGTTAGATATAGCCAAGTTTGCTCCATAAGTTCCCTTACTGATCAACATATGCGAGGTACCACTTTATGGTACCGGAACAAGGATTACTGAGAAGCGGTTTACTCTGATGAAGGGTTTGCTGATGAAGGTGATTGTCAAGTTCAACAAAAACTTCGGCAGTACACCACATTTAAGTTTTTTTTGTGTAAGCAATGAGTTGCGAAGACGCTCAGGTGAGACAGAGAATTATTCACATTTATCATTCTGTCGATCTTTCCTGATAAAAGATCTACTCAGAGATTTTGTTTGGCCAGGAAAACTAAGAAATTGGGGTCGAACATGCAGTATGCCAGATTATGCTTATAGTTTCCAAAGAAAGTTTCCTACAAATAGATCAGTGGAATTAAGGAGGTAAACACTGGAGGTGTCTTAAGCTTATTACAGCATTTTAATCTAGCAAGGTTTGGGAAGCCATTTTAACCAATTGAAACTTCGGCTACAACAAAGCAGGGCATTCTGGGCCATGCACTGTCCGAAACCACGTGTCAATTTGGATCAAGAGAACCATGAGTACCAAGCTCGTACAATTAGGGAGTTTAAGATTCGACGATGCGCCGCTACGCGCGGGCGGAATGACTGCGCATGACTGGCTCTAGCGCGCTGGTGTCTCATATTGGGTTAACAATTTAAGATTTTCGTTACTGAAAACAACGCGAACGTCACACGGACGTTCCGTTACTTTCACAATGACGTCACATAACGAAGTCAAAGACAACCTTCTGATTGCGCTTGATGATGAAACCATTGACGAAGAGGAGTTTTTATTGCTATGGGAAGTTAACAAGTCCAAGAACGTCGATTTCCCAGTCCATAACTACCCAAGATTTGACTTGGCAAGTAAGGATGACTGCGAATGCAAAGCATAGTTTTGTTTTGAGAAGAACGACCTGCCCGCCCTTGCCGAAGCCTTGCAAATTCCAGATGTTTTTAAATGTAAACAGGGAACAGTTTGTGATGGTATGACTGGATTATGTATTGTTTTGAAGAGGTGTTTGTTTTGATAAGCACGCTGGTAGCACTTGGCTTACCTTAAGCTATGTTTACAAAACACAAAGAAGCTATGACAACTCGAATTTTACTAACTTTTCTGCGGAATAATTTTAAAGACCCACACTGCCTGTGCGACTACGTGAAAAGGCCAAAACAGCGTAGTCGACATGAGGACGACGCGCTGCTACATGCTGTGGAGCATACGCAGTGTCGCAGTTATGCAAAATTTATTTCCGGGTGACGGTGCGTCGTGGCGGCGCGTCGTCGAATCTTAAACTCTAGATTATTGAGAGGACGGTGACTCACAGCCGTAAACTGGTCGAGACGTTTATCAAGTAACTGAAAAACTTTTAGACGCGTTCTGAGTTTTCTGCAGATCAACTGTTTCCACAAAATGAAGAACTTATGTTCAATATGTTACAATGTAAAGATAAGTAAAACAGACTTGTATTTTAGAAAGGTTTGGATTATCCGTTGGAACAGTAAGGACCTATTACGAAGACACCATCACCTGACGATGTACAACCGAAGACATAAATACCAAATCTTATGTATCCACCTTAATATGTAGGCGGAAAAAATTCTCAAACTGCAAGAAACCTTATTTACATGCTACATTACTGATGAAAAATTTACAAAACTTCCTGGTAAGGGTATACATTCCTAAATCAAACTACTGGTCAAATCGTAAGGATGTGAAAGTTGAGGGGCAGAGTCCGCAAATGCGCCGACGAAACAACCACCTCCTGAACTACGATGCGCGCATCGCAGGTTGCTCAGTACTTATGATTGCTCGAACTATGAGTCTCTATTTTACGTCTGAGAGTTAGTCAACTCCACAAGAAGTATAATAAATCAACAAAAAAGTCTTTTTCCGCTGAAATCCACCGACAAAACTTGCGACGGGGCCTGGCGAACAACTGCTAAGGTAAAAAGTTAAAAGGTTGAAAACTGCCATAAGTGATCTCAAAGAATATCGAGTTTGGAACAAATGCTCCCGAACACGTTTCTTTCCTGACGAACGGCCTTTGGTGACAATTTTTTAATTTGATAATTCAAACGCAAACGAAATCCGCGACAGACAGGCTTAATGTACCGACAGTTGTACTGGATGTACCGACAGACCTAATCAGGACAAAAAGTGAGGGAGGAACTGCCCCCACTTGGCTACGCTAATAAACCGAGTTGTTTGGGCGAAGTGTCCGACACTCTCGCGAGTGTGTGATATCTTCTCAAATGAACTAACATCCTGAGAGACAATCGAGGTATAAGTACTCCAAATTTATCCGAGCGTTTGATCATAAAACACGTCTTATCATACGAAGTGTGCGAAAGCGTATGAAACTGGCAATTTTTTGAGTTCAGTGGAGAGGTAGAGGATATTAGGTGGCGACTAGAAGGTGCAGGTGTTTTCACAGCGGCCATATTTTACCAAAAGGAAGATATGTTTACATAATTAAAGTACATATGTCTACCATCTATACAAACCAGTACACAAATTTAACCTTCGCTCACCATCTGAGTCTTTGTAGCTCAATGGTTAGAGCGTCTCACCGGCGATCAGAAAGTTACGGGTTCGATTCCCGTCAGGGACTCAGAAAGTTTTTCTGAGAGAACAGCTTGAGAGAGTGCGTATTAAAAACATAATTACCAAGCTACCACAAACACATCATTTCTTTGTTTTGTTACCAAACGAAGACTTGACATTCAACGAATATTTGCCATTTATAGTCGGTTACTCGTAATGCGGTTTCTTTTAATGTTTAAGCTCAACGAAGTTCAACTTATCACTTCCTGTTATGACAACTACGTTTTATTACAATTCAAACTTTTATGGCTGTTAACCGTACCAGGCAGAACTCTTTTGCCCAACAAATTACCACTAGAATACTAAAAAGTTATGCAATGTACTGATAAGAACTCTTGATCAGTGAGTAAAAAAATCGAGCATCATTTTCTAGTTGAAAGTAGAGTGAAACTGCCCTCTGCTACCGTACAGACACTTGAAAGTGAGTTGAAACATGAAACTCGAAGACCATTCCAAATTATCAAATCAGAACTGAATTATATAGTGGCAATCGCTAACCAGATATTCCACATACAGTATCTGATCGAGGTGATCGATTACAGGAGATGGTCGCTTCCCGGAACTCTCTCATAAAAAGGTAATAACACTGAACTGTTGCGTGGGGAACTAACATGGTCGCCGTGGCTTTATCTTCTTTATTTCAAAGGATTCATTACAAACCATTAAAAAGCTACCATACTTCCCCAAGAAGTACGGGAACGACATGATAAGATGTTTGATATTTGGTCAATGAATTGAGCTGGGCTTGGTGAAAGGTCGGTGGTGGATAGTTTACTTTTTGATTTCAATGGATAAACTGAGTTGCTGTGATAAATCCAGTGAAGGCACGACAGTCTGGGAGTGGTTAGTTTTCGACCGGCTTTACTGATCAATGAACAAGAGAAGAATGACGTACCTCACCAAATACCTGATAGATCTCTCACGTACTTGCTGGCTACTTGAAAACAGTTGGTGGAATAAACTGGTCCAGTTGTTGAGTTGACGCGTCTCTCGCTTTAGCCTGGGGGTAATCCCATTTTAATTTCCTACTATAATTCTATCCCTACGTGAATGCATTTGTGGAAATGAATCTCATTTTCCGCTCACCGCTCTTCTGCCATAATGTATCACTTTATACACATCGTCTCGACTTCATTCGATTAAATTCTCTTAAAAAAGGACAGTAGCTAGGAACAAAAGGTAAAAGTGAATCTAGTTTAAAGTAACTAAATTGAGGCTATGCGTGTAAAACGATGCATTGGGCCTCACTGAAAATCACAATTGTGAGTGGGCTCCCTGATGAAAGAACATTAAAGAACAATTGGGAAATTGTTGTCCTTGTGCCATTAAGTCCCGTAAAGTGTACTTCGGTACATTGTAAGGTTACTGTAGGACTACATCCACTTCATCTGCTACAACGGAACAAGAGATGTCTGTCATTTCATGTGCACCTTGAGTCAGAAACCACGCCAAAGTCACTGACCGCCCAGTCCGCCCTGATTATATCACAAGAAGAAAGGAGAATTACCTAGAAGCTTGGGTTTACAATAAACAGGAAATTGAAAATTTGGTAAATGCCCACTCACTCATTATAGATTCGAGTTGGGATAAGAGATGGATTGGCAAGAGGTCGCAAACGGGGAAATGAGCTCTATCCAGGGATATGGTACGTGAACTAAACTCTAACATATGAATGATAAAGTACCTCATTTTGCTTTATAAGAGTGGATGTTAACGAAAATGCTTCGTTAGGTTTTTGGGAAATTCTACACGTTGGTCATGTTCGCTTATCTGCTTGTTATGGCTACTCTCAAAGTATCTTTGCCATCAACGGTATGGTGTTTCTTTTTAAGACTGTAGTTGTCGTGATTTTACCCGATTTGACTGTGGAAACGCTCTCAGAAAGTGGTAAATTTACCTATAAGTGGTAACTTGATCGCTTGCCTTCTTAATTTTCCTTTCTCACTAGTCATGTGACTAGATATGCTACCATCAAGCTAATGAAAGTTTCGAGGGCCAAAATTTCAGAGTCTGACTGTTCGAAAGTTTAGCTTAATTCTAGCCTGCGTGCAGACTGTGCCTGATGATAAAACCTGGTAAGGTCTGTGCATCGGAGGCAAAAAGGAAAGTGTTCGGAAAAGAAAGGTGAATGTCTTGATAATCTGTTTTAGATAAGGATAATTTGTATATTTTATTCTATTGCATAATCATAATCGGTGTGTTTCAATTCACTTCATGTATGAGGCAATTTATATTTTTTCCACGATTTGCACTTAACCCTCTCCCCCTCCCAAAAAAAAGAAAACAAAACAAAACAAAAACTGCATTGTATTAAAAATTACTGATTTTCCCTTTGTAAATATTAGCCAATCTCTTTTTATTGTAACTAATTTTCTGTATTTTTTTGCTAACAAGTCTACTTAGAAAAACCAATCTGGGCCTACTATAGACGGAACTTCAAAGGACAGAAGCCTCCCATGGTAGGTTTTATTTAACTCGATGTAGGTCACTTCAGTTCATGCTTGATATTTGCCATGTGCATATTCTATATCAAATACAGTAAACACTTTTTTTAATCCTTTTTTTCTTTAATTGTAAACAGAGAACAAGAAAGAAATGCATCGTAAGTGCACGTGGAAGATTGTGTTGAGTTTTACTGTACGTTTGAATTCGCATGCACACAGTACATAAACTTACATACCGAAACATTCCTAATTTTCACTCCTAACTTGGTAGCGATTTTTGTCAATTAAAAATTGGGCAAACGTCATTGCAAAGTTTCTTTTGAATTTTCCTAATTTCCAGTTCTGTTATGGATTCTTACATTCCTATTCCGTTCCTTTTATAACTATAGGTGGAATATTTTTGTTAAACATTACGTTCTTGCGATTTAATTTATATGCTGTGTTCTCCTTCACAGAGAGGAACTGGAGACACGCAAGTGGTATCCGGTAATCCTTGTCCAATTTGTCGACTTTACTTGGCCGGTGGATATGAACTAGATTACAGGGTAATATTTATTTATATTATATAGATGTGTATATATTGTAAATTGTTTGTTGATTGTGAACAAAGGAAAAGGGTTTTAAATCTCAATTTTATTTCTATTCTCTTTCTTTATATTTTTATATATATTATATATTTTATTTCTATTCTCTTAATTGAAAGTTGAAAGTAAAAGTGCACCAATATATATATATATATATATATATATATATATATATATATGTATTGGTGCACTTTTACCTTTAACTTTCAATTTGATTTACTGTGCAATTTTGATTTGATAGGATATTGATCTACTTTCGCAATTTATATCTCCGCACACTGGCGAAGTGTTTGAAGCTACGAAAACAGGTATGTAAGAAACATTGATGCTAACAGTTGAAAATATCCTCTGAATTTCGAAGTTAACCAAGTTTTATATTATGTCACATTTCAGTTCAAACTAAGGAGAAACTCTACTAACCGCTTTAGCTGCACCACGAGTTAACGTCATGCTAAACACGTAAAAATGCTTCGAGCGACGTTGTATGGGGAACGAGGGTGACACTGCAATTCCCTTGGAACTAAAAATTGTTCATTCTCTTTGTTTTACTTGAATAATTACATTGTATGACTGACGACATTCCCGTCCTGTTTGCTTAAGGACCCTATTGTCCTCTCTTCACTTAGTCCAACTACTAACCACTGCGGGGTCTCCACTGCAAACATCGAGGCTTCAAAAATACGAAATAAAAGAGCTTTTGTGCGTTTATAAATATTTTGCGTTAAGAAAGACCAAAAAAAGTATCTTTTGCTTCGTTGGTATTTTAACGTTTCTGTGCATTTTGTCCTAAACAAGCTTACTTTTTTTGTAGGTGTTTGCAGAGTTCAACAGGAAAACCTAATCAAGGCAATTCACACAGCACAAGACTTTGGTTAGTATATTATATCCTTGACTGGTAGTCAGTTCATGCTGCTGCAAATTATTCATTGGGAACTATTTTCTCGCAGGCAATTCAGCATATTTATGGTATAAAGAAAATTAACGTATTTTCTGCCTGCGATTTATTGTCCCACAATATCGCTTTAGGTTGAGAACTGTTTACATTTGTAGTGAAAAAACACGAAAAACAAACACATCATCATAATTATCTTCTCCTCCCAAGTTGTGAAGATTTCCCCCGCCATTATTCCACAGTTTTAGCAAAAGAACCCGCGATTTTATAGCGGTGTCTTTAGCTGAGATGTCAAAGTGCCAAAGGCTTGATGCAACATCTGTGATTGGTGATTTTGTACTTGTCCTGTGATACTTCTTCGAAGAGTTCTCGAAGTATCCAATATATTTATGTACATTTTCTCCGAACATGAATACATTCATTTGGTAACAAGCCAATCATTTTCTTCTCGTGTTGAACTTCCGACGTCTCGTCTTCAATTTTACATCGCAAGCTTTCGGATCAAGTTTCGGTTATGGCAGGCGTAAAATTATACTTTACAGGAACAGAACAAGACTTATCAAGCTCTTAGCTCACTGAAATTTTGCAACGTCAGTTAGAATTTCTTGCTGTTTAGGAAAACGAGGAATCTTTAATGGCAGGTTTGATCGCAGGAGCACTTTAAAATTGTGTCAACATGCGTAGTCGTTTGACTGGGCAAAATGAGCCTTAACACAAGCTGAGAAGGCATTCTTGGTTAGCCTTGCATTAAGTGCAATTCATGTGCGATTTGACCAGCTCAACTTCTCATTCAAAATACTAATGTCAAACTTCGTTTCTTAAGGTCTACTTCCATATAGCATTCCTGGACCAAGAAGCGTGATAAAACCTCCTGAACCTGCTAAAATTCCGAGAAATGTGAGACTGAAGTAAAGACTCGCACAGCACAGCACAGCACATTTAGTGGTAAAGAAATTCAACAGTCATTGTAAATTGTAATGTATATTGTTAATTTTTTTTGTCCACTAAAATGTTTTGTGGTTGCGGTTGTGCTTATTTGTTATATTACGTTATGGTTACTGTGGTAATGAAGATGGTGACGTTCAAAGTGATGCTGACGGTAATGGTGATAATGGTGATGGTGATAGTGGTCATGGTCATGGTTATGACGGCATTGATGGTGACTGATGACGATTATAAGTGTGATGATATTAGTGATGGTGATGGTGATAGTGGTGATGATGGTGATGGTGTTAGTTGAGATGGTGTTAGTGGTGATAGTGATGGTCATGGTCATGGTGATGACGGAATTTATGGTGACTGATGACGAATATAAGTGTGATGATGTTAGTGATGGTGATGGTGATGATGGTAAGTAATGGGAATGGTGTTAATGATGATACTGGATGTACTGGTAACGTTTGTAATACACATAATGCAGAAGTGCAGTGAGACGTGGAGGTTCTGGTAGTCACACCACTTTTTATGTAAAATAACATACACCAGCAAGACGATTTAGCCGTACAGAATGAAAGGAGAAAGTGGTTAGATATCGTGGTTATACTTCAGGAAACAGAGCAGATTCATTAACAATTTCCCAAACGATGGGAAAGCATGTTAACACAATGTCCTTTCTTTGAGTTCTAATCAGAAATAAACGTCTGTGACACATTGATGATCCTACGCTATGACTGACTACTCTTCTAACATGTCAACGAGATCTTCTCTATCTATATCAAGGAGATGTTCAATGAGGCGAGAAACATTATTCTCACGTTTGGTTCTCCAGCTGCTCAGCAAAGCATCAGCAGGATCATCACTTTGTTGAAAAGTCTTGATTTCATCATCATTGTAATTCATAACTCCACCTAAAGCGATGTAATCTTTTCCCTTATTCTTCATGTTCAACGCCGTGCACAGCTTTTGATAAAGCCGTCCATTAATTTTGCCAATCCTTAGTTTTTTCGACCGTTCTGATAGAACATAAATGAAAAGAAAGAGTTGGAATTCGTGAATAATAAACCATAACCATACATAGGTATTTAGTACACATTAATGTATATTGTTCCATTCCTCAAGTGTCGTTCTGTTCTTCCTGTATCAAATGATTTCTTGAGTAATTGGTTTGAAACTCAGTCTGTTTTTGCTCAGCATGCACGAGCATTATATTAGAAGGTTTTCAGTAATGCATCTTCGTTGAAGCACAGTCTTCCAATGGGATGTAATTGTCTGATTGAGACCACATCTCACTGACAAATCCTCAGTTTGGCACTCGCCTAATGACGAAGGAACATTAACAGGCTGTTCCTCTTTCAAATAAAGAAAATTCAGGCTAAAATTGTACTTGTATCAAAGACGAACAAAATGCATACAGGGACTTGAAGTAATGTTTCAAACACGAGTTGGTGTTCTTTCTCTGATTTCTAGATACCGAGAAACGAGTTAAAAACGAGGCGAAGCCGAGTTTTTTTAACGAGTTTCGAGGTATCTAGAAATCGGAGGAAGAACACTAAACGAGTGTTTGAAATTACGTCTCAAACGAACCAGTATCTTAGGCGAAAATCCAGCCGAAAGTTGGAAAAATTCAGCTGTAATCTTTCTCCGATTTCTAAATACTGATTAATTATGTGTTTCTTTTGTTTTTGCTTTATGAATTATTAATGAGTTTGAGAAGACCAATGAGAAGCCTTGTTTTCTTGGTTTTGCCGATCGTTTCATTTTCATCTTCAGATCTACTGCGTTTGCCACAATCTGTACAAGAGAAATGTGTTATTCCTTAATATTTTGCTAAACAACACTACAGTTGTGCGACATGTTAGATTACTTTGCTAAAGTGAGGAATGTTTAAGTTCGCCTACTGTTAATGCTTTCAACCTTTCTAATAGAAAATATAATAAAAAGAAAGTTAAAATTCTTCAATAATCAACCGTGCCAAGCATAGTAAATATCCGTTTTGTTTCTCAAATATCGTACCATTATCGTTCCTGTGTCAAATCCTTAATCGGCTTGAAAGTCAGTCTGTTTCATGACGGTACGCGAGCATTATTTGGACAGCATTCAGAAAAGCATTCTCGCCAAAGCAAGGTCTGCCAGAGAGGAGTAACCATGTGATCGAGAACAAATCTGACAGACAATACGTCAGTTTGGGACTCCATTCACTACTGAATATCAAAACGCATTCTACATGGTGGATTCTACTGAGGGCTTCTTCGTTTTGCCTGGCCTCATTCTATTCAACATATATATGTGTATATATGTATATACATATATGTATATATGTATATATATATATATATATATATATATATATATATAGACTTGGATATGTCCACTAGATATCGACAGTGCTCAACACAAGTCGTGGAGCTACGTATTATACGTTTAATGAAAATTTAATAAAAATATAAAAACTGTAACTCGAGTTTCACGCTGCACGGCGATCCTCAGACTAAAAGTTAAAACTATTTACAGTGATATATATAGGCAAATCAATTAAAAGATTAAAAAATTAATATGGAATGTATTACATAAAATATGAACCTGTAGATAAAATTACCTATTTACATAAAAATTTTGCTGCATGCCTACACTTCGTTACTAGTTCGAATCTTTTGTTCAATAAAAAGCGTTTACTGCATTTAAAATCAGCAGTTTTTCCGTAGTACACAAGTCGCATGATTTACCTCCGCTCGTGTATGGCTTAGCGTGCTTGAGGATTGACCATTCAATGCTATAAGGTTCGTTATTGGCCTTCAACTCCAGATGTACCTAGACAGTGCGGTGCTATTTGCATGTTTCATGTGATTGAAAGAGTGCATGTGGTTGTTAAATCTGGTTTTAAATTCACCCTCGGTCATGCCAATGTAGATTCTCTTTGTATCTTGGGAACACGTCTTCACCGTGGCCTGGTAAACTAAATTCCTTTTCAGGCACGATCCTTTTAACGGGCATTCTTCCTTCTTTCTACAATTGCATGACCTTTCTTTCATAGTATTGTCGAGATTTAAAATTCTATAGTTATGGCGTTGAATAATTTGGGTCATGTTCGCGGTACATCGGTAGCTGACCTTGATGGTATTCTTATTAAAAAGCTTGTGCAGAGCGTGGCCAACTGGGAAATGCTTTCTGACCAATTCTAAAAATGTTCTGCCGACGTTTGTCATGACGCTCATGGAAAATGGAGGGTTGAACCGAATGATGTTGCGCTTTCTTGATCTGTTTACTGGGTACTGATTTTTGGTACGATCTCTGGATAACGTCTTTGAAACCATTCTTTCTAAGCGCTTCATTGTAGATTGGGGCAGCTCTTTCGAAGCAATCCATGTTGCATGATAGTCTGGAAATTCTGTCGCTAGTTGACATTGGCACCTGCTTTTTAATAAGAATACCATCAAGGTCAGCTACAGATGTACCGCGAACATGACCCAAATTATTCAACGCCATAACTATAGAATTTTAAATCTCGACAATACTATGAAAGAAAGGCCATGCAATTGTAGAAAGAAGGAAGAATGCCCGTTAAAAGGATCGTGCCTGAAAAGGAATTTAGTTTATCAGGCCACGGTAAAGACGTGTTCCCAAGATACAAAGAGAATCTACATTGGCATGACCGAGGGTGAATTTAAAACCAGATTTAACAACCACATGCACTCTTTCAATCACATGAAACATGCAAATAGCACCGCACTGTCTAGATACATCTGGGAGTTGAAGGCCAATAACGAACCTTATAGCATTGAATGGTCAATCCTCAAGCACGCTAAGCCATACACGAGCGGAGGTAAATCATGCAAATTGTGTACTACGGAAAAACTGCTGATTTTAAATGCAGATAAACGCTTTTTATTGAACAAAAGATCCGAACTAGTAACGAAGTGTAGGCATGCAGCAAAATTTTTATGTAAATAGGTAATTTTATCTACAGGTTCATATTTTATGTAATACATTCCATATTAATTTTTTAATCTTTTAATTGATTTGCCTATATATATATCACTGTAAATAGTTTTAACTTTTAGTCTAAGGATCGCCGTGCAGCGTGAAACTCGAGTTACAGTTTTTATATTTTTATTAAATTTCCATTAAACGTATAATATATATATATATATATATATAACATGAACTTAAAATGTCTTGTGTCGCTACTCCGAGTTTCACGCAACTATGCGATCATCAGGCAACAGGTTGATAATGATTCCGGTTTGATCTTATATAGACGCGGTGACGTAATAACTATGGAATGCTGTTTTTCTTCCTTGGGCGGCTGAAGTTTTTAATCTTGAATTTGGTCTTGTGTCGGCACGTTGATACAATTTCGTCTCTTTTGTTCAGCAAGGTCTTTTTGTCGGCTATTATCAATTGTAACTTCTCAGGAGTTGCCTGATGATCGCGTACCGCGTGAAACTCTGAGTAGCGACAGCATTTTACTGTAAAATAAATAATATATTACGCTCTACGTATGGTATTGAGCGCTCTTAAACCTTACGCCTTCTGTGTGACATTTGTGTTGCATACTCTTCTTGGTATATATATATATATATATATATATATATATATATATATATATCAAGAGCCAATAACCAAAAACATACATTTATATAGCTTCATTTAAAAAAAATTTTAAAAAAAAAAAGAAAAAAAATTTTTAAAAGAAGTTTTATATTTATATATATACATACATACATATGATATAATAAAACATGAAAAGTTTATGGGTCATTGTAACCTTAAAATTAAAATCATATCGAAAACTAGTAACGATGACTACAACGTGTTGGAATATTACTTGGTGGACCGGCATCTTCTTCATCTTGTGCCGACGTAACTGCAGACTCCTCAGCCAATAATTGACCTGTCATGTAAGAATAAGGTTTGTGAGTCGCAATTAAGCCCCACGTGGACTTTTTAAGCTGGTATACCAACCAAAGAGTGAAATTTTTCAGCCTTGTACCACCAAAGTTTTCATTGTCACGCAAAATGATGTATAAAATTAATCAAGTAGAAAGCTCACCATGCTGTCTTTTTGGAATATAATTCTTCGTTAAAACGTGTTGAACAAGCGATGCTGACACTGCTGCTGCAAAAGGTTGCCACGTTTTCTCCTTGGTACCGTCTGCGTAGTCTGAAACGGCCTTGCAGACTATCCAAGGAACTTCAAAATGCTCACAAATGTTGTACAGTCCTGAAAAGAGCCAAAATGTAATGTTAAAACTCATCGATGAATGCGGTGTGGTGTTTGTTGATTCCAATAAATGTCTGTGTGTCAGTGTGCTTGTGTGGGTGTGTATGACTGACGTCGAATAGCAAGGATGTTACGCTCACAACTTCCCTGCACTGCTGTTTGTCACATGTTAGGGAGGTACATTGTGCTATCCAGTGACAGGCCGGTTCATTCCTTTATATCGTCCAATGTACGCTAATCTCTTGATCTTTCATCAGCAGCTTCTCCCTGTAAAATCAGTTACAAAAACGTGCAGTTCTGTCTGCCTCTTGATCTTCTTTGTAAATCCTCAGAAATACTTGAACTTGATTTAAAAAAATCCAGGCGAAGAACGTCCTTGAAGTGAGTCAACGTCGCTGAAAGTCTTTGAATTTTGTGCCAACTCGACCACCAGCATTGTAGCTTTGCCAAAAGTACTAATTTCCAGTAATAGATCTACTTGTGATCAAACTGCGATGTACTATTTAAGTTATTTTGCAGATTTTTATTGAAATTATTGGAAATGGCATAGTTTGTCATCTGAACCACTAGAATACTTGTCATTTTGAAAGACATTTTTCCAGCACTGGATTCTCAAATTTAACGGGAAAATTAATATCTTTGAAAGAGGATAGAAAGTCATTGATAAGCCCTCGACTTTTTCCCGTTAGTTTAAGGGTGGGAAACCTGCAAATAAACAAGTTTATCGATTGTTTAGAAGATACAGGCCATTTTAGCCAAATAAAATCGAAGAAACAGTTTGCATTAATCCGAGTTAAAACCACTGATTAGACAGCTCTTAATTTTTTCCCTGCTCAAATTATGAGTTTACACAATAAATTAAATCATTTTTACTCAATTTGTACTTACCTTCACCTTCCATTTCTCCCCCTATCGCTTCCGGGTACCTGTGTTTTAATGTTTTTTTTCGATCATTGTTGTCGATCAGCTGCGGGCCACTTACAACTAGACCACAATGAATAGTTGGCTGGAGCACGTCATTACATGGACTCTTCCACCCAATCTTTCCATTGTTGAACAATCTGCTTAATCGTGCATCGCACTCCGTGACCACTCCTCGAGATTCTTCTGAACTGTCATTGCTAATGCGACATGGACCATAAGTACCTAACTTTCTCGAAACCAAAACATCGCCTAATTTGTGCTTGCTTTTGTCCATCCCAAAGCAGACTCCTAGGCCGATAATTGCTTTTGCACGGAGTGCCTTAATGCCATCAAGACATGTTGCTTGCATTCCAGTTTTTCCACCAGCTCCCTGAGACGATTGCAGTAGGGCCACTTTGTTCTTTCCAATTTCACCAAAGTAAACTGTTCCCAGATTTTGTCCCGAATCTGATGCCATTGGTTTTCCCAAAATCCCGTAAGCCGCACAAAATTCCTTGTCGTTGACGACTATTAGAAGGACATCGATTGGGTCTTTGGTAGCTTCACGCCATTCAATGTCACTTGGGTTCATGTCTCTTAATTCTACAGGTTTAATAGGGGGAGGAGAGGGGAGGCTGCTTTTAGCTTTATAAAGAAAAAAGTGAAAAGGATTTATGAATTTTTTGAAACAAACACAAACGATCACGACAATAACAATCTGGTGACACATTCCGAATTCGTAGTTCCCACAGGTATGTTAAATCGTAAATTGAACTATTTAGAATCAACATGATGTGACAATCACTTCAATCGCTTATCGAATCACTTAAGTTGACCATTATTTCACTAGCTACATCAGCATAAGCATAAGGACATACGCAAGCGCGTTAAGTACTTCATGGTTGGGTAACCTCTTTGTAGTGGGAAGTACAAAGAGGTTAGTCGAGCGTGCTACGCTCACAGTGTTTACATGTGTCCTTATGCTCATTTTGCTAGTGAAAACCAGGCTTAATCTTATTTTTCAAGAATTAAAAATTAATGTCAATTTTCGCAGTAAGGGTTATCCACCACGGGTATGAAAACTGGTCTTTTAGTCTGTAGTTAGTGAGGCTTCCACTCAATTCCACAAAAAATACTGTGCGCGGGCGTCTTCCTTGGGTGCATGATGGAACGATTTCTGCAATCTTTAATTGAAATAGCACAAAATTTAACCATCTTTGCTCTTATTCACTTCACATTTTAGTCAAAAGAGTGAATGCTTGTCAAATAATGGTCAAAGCAGGCATTTTGGAGAAAAGTAGCAAATATTTTGTATGTGAGCGAGTGGTCTCAAAGGGGATTTGATTCTTCAGTCTTGAAATGCAGATTCATGCTACGTTATCTTTGCTGTTTTGATAGAAGGAGGACGGATTGCTTAAATTTCGCGTTTGAAAAATAAGGAAAAACCACTCGCTGTCCGGTCTTATCTCGTTCCTTATAGGGAGCAACTATGGAGACTTCAATAAAGGAATCATTTAACACTCAAATATCTTAGAAACGAAAATTGTCTCAACCTATATCTGAGCACGCTAGTTAGTTATTAAATCGTTCATTAACGAGATGCTGTCTTTTGGTTGAGGAGAGAAAATCAACGATTTTGCGGTAAGTACCGTCAAAAGACTGTGTGAATTCATTCTATTCACCTTATCAAATTGTCTTATCATTTTGGGGGTAAATGCTGTTAAAATGATCAGTTTTGGCAAGCGCGCATGAAGTGTGTGATTGAGATGATTTTGTCATACTCGAGGAGTGTTTGATCGCATTCCCAAACACCGAAAAATCTGTTGAAAAACGAGGCAATAGCCAGATTTTTTTTAACCAACTCCGAGGTATTTGGAAACAAGTTCAAACGCGACTTTCATATGGTTTCCCAAAAGAATCTGTATTTAAGAAGGATATCGTGTTTAAAGTTGGCGATAGTTTATGCTAATTAAGACTACATTTCCACAGCACGTCTCAGTATTGATTTCCGAGGTGAACCGCTAACCACTCTCAGCTAACTGCTGTATGATCAACTCGCGCGAGGTGGTCATAAATTTTTGAGCAACTTTAAAATGGCTGAATGTATAAAAATAGAAAAATATAATTGTATATGTTAAGGTTATATTTGTAGGTAAATGTATTTTTATATGTGTAGGTTAAGAAACGGAATATTGAAGTTACAAAGACAGTTCGATATCTTTAATGACAGAGCGTAGTATATACGCATATTTGTATGTTTATGTATATGAATATCTATGTGTGTATATATGTTTATGTAGATGTATATCTACATCTCTATCTTTATCTCTATATCTATGTATCTATATCTATATATCTATATCTATGTATCCATATCTCTACATCTATATCTATATATATATATATATATATATATCTACATATCTATATCTATATATCTATATCTATATATCTATATCTATATATCTATATCTATATATCTATATCTATATATCTATATCTATATATCTATATCTATATATCTATATCTATATATCTATATCTATATATCTATATCTATATATCTATATCTATATATCTATATCTATATATCTATATATATATCTATATCTATATATCTGTATCTATATATCTACATTTATACGTCTATATCTAGGGAGATACTGCGATCGTATCTCACAATAACATTCCCCCATATTAATAAAAAAATTGTGCAAGCTTTACATGCTTTACCTGTAGCGCCACTGGCGTCAACTTCATCTGTACTCGTCTTAGCGACTCCTTGTGAAAGTCAAACAAGATTGGGGGTAAGAATAAACTGTCAATGTTATTTTCCAACGATAGTTATAAAATCATAATAGCCTGGTACTCGTTAGATATAGCCAAGTTTGCTCCATAAGTTCCCTTACTGATCAACATATGCGAGGTACCACTTTATGGTACCAGAACAAGGATTACTGAGAAGCGGTTTACTCTGATGAAGGGTTTGCTGATGAAAGTGATTGTCGAGTTCAACAAAAACTTCGGCAGTATACCACATTTAAGTTTTTTTTGTGTAATCAATGAGTTGCGAAGACACTCGGGTGAGACAGAGAATTATTCACATTTATCATTCTATCGATCTTTCCTGATAAAAGATCTACTCAGAGATTTTGTTTGGCCAGGAAAACTAAGAAATTGGGGTCGAACATGCAGTATGGCAGATTATGCTTATAATTTCCAAAGAAAGTTTCCTACAAATAGATCAGTGGAATTAAGGAGGCAAACACTGGAGGTGTTTTAAGCTTATTACAGCATTTTAATCTCGCAAGGTTTTGGGAAGCCATTTTAACCAATTGAAACTTAGTCTACAACAAAGCAGGGCATTCTGGGCCATGCACTGTCCGAAACCACGTGTCAATTTGGATCCAGAGAACCATGAGTACCAAGCTCGTACAATTAGGGAGTTTAAGATTCGACGACGCGTCGCCACGCGTGGGCGGGATGACCGCGCATGACTGGCTCTAGCGCGCTGGTGTCTCATATTGCGTTAACAATTAAAGATTTTCGTTACTGAAAACAACGCCAACGTCACACGACGTCATATAACGAAGTCAAAGACAACCTTCTGATTGCGCTTGATGATGAAACCATTGACGAAGAGGAGTTTTTATTGCTATGGGAGGTTAATAAGTCCAAGAACGTCGATTTCCCAGTCCATAACTACCCAAGATTTGACTTGGCAAATAAGGATGACTGCGAATGCAAAGCAGAGTCTCGTTTTGAGAAGAACGACCTGCCCGCCCTTGCCGAAGTCTTGCAAAATCCGGATGTTTTTAAATGTAAACAGGGAACAGTTTGTGATGGTATGACTGGATTATGTATTGTTTTGAAGAGGTATTTCTTTTGATAAGCACGCTGGTCGCACTTGGCTTACCTTAAGCTATGTTTACAAAACACAAAGAAGCTATGACAACTCGATTTTTACTAAACATCAGTAGATCCGAATTGTGTTGCCATAAGCATAACATGGCTTTAGTTCCTACATTAATTTTGTATTCAAAACCAAATTCGTTTACTTTCTTGTAGTTCATGGTGAATTTTTATTTCATCATCTTTTTTTTGTTTTTGACAAGTAAACACATTCGCATCCAAATTTTTTAAGTCAAATAAAATTAAAGTAGAATACCTTTGTTTTGTACCAAAAGGAACTAGCAGTTGTGATTCTACAATGGTGTGAGTGTTTTTAGAGTTGTGGCACGTGGCATCATAGGATGCATTCACATGTACAATTTCGATTGACTGCGCAATAATTTCAAAGGCATGTGATTTTCCAATACTTTGGCATGCTGTTTCAACGATCTAATGACATAGAAAACTCGTTAACTTCAGATTTTCTAAGTCGTTGCATGGTTGAAACATGCAGCAAAACTCCGGTCACGCACACATACACACACACACACACACATATATATATATATATATATATTTCTAAAATTCATTATTAATTCATGAGGAAAAGAAAAAAGAAAATCTTAAGTGTGTCGGATCTATATATGTGATAAAAATACATGTGCCTTTATACGTGAAGAAGTTCAATTTTTTCGGCTTACGAAAGATAAATTTCCAACTTTCTTCACGAATTAGCGCATTAGGAGGTTCGTTTTAGAAGACATTTAAAAAACTCGCAGTTGGTGCTTTATCGGGTCTAAAACACTCGGCTATCGTCTCGTGTTTTAAATCCCGATAAAGCACTTCTGCTCGGTTTTTAAATATTACATATATATGTAAAGATAGATAGATGAATGGATGGATGGATGGATGGATGGATGGATATAGATATAGATATAGATATAGATACATACGTACATGTAAGTGAGCATTTCTAAAAGATTTACCTGAAGTGTCTCCTTCAACTGCGTTGTTCGTTGCAGTAGCTTTTGGGGCATCTTTGCTACTCGCATCAACTTGATCAGTACTCAACTGAAGGACTGCTTTTAAAAATGAAACGAAATCCAGGGTAAGAATAAATGCCAATATTTTTTTCCGACGATTTTTATAAAACTACTACAATCTTTTTGATTCAACTAAGTTTACTTGATAAGCTCAGTAACATATCAACAGTGTGGTACCTGAGTAATATAGCAGCGCGAAGATTACCTACTTACTGAGATACCCAAGAGGGCACAAGATTCCACAATCTTACAATTTCAACAAGGAATCGCATCCGCGGTCTGTCACTTAACCTACCATTATTTCTCACTGTAATCACTCTGACGAAGGACCCGGTCAAAATATGAACGTTTCATTTTAAAAATTTTGTCATACACAACTTTTAAGTGTAACAACCTAGTGAGACAGAGGATGATTTACATCGATCATTCTACCACTGATTACGGACCCGCTCGAGGTGTTGATAAGCCAAGAAAAAACGACGAATTCGAACTCCAACATAAAGCATGCCTGGTTATGTTCATACTTTCCAAAGAAAGCCCTCAGGCAGGACACCATAACACAGTCAATAAAACTACACCATGCTTGTATTCCAGAAATGCGGGTCCGCATCCGTTGCAACAGAGAGGATCGGTCACAATGTCCTGTGTGATATCGTGTGATGATATAGAATGGAACATGAAATACTATATTACATGAATCTCCTACAGCATTTAAGCTGGTAAAAAGCTTATTTTCAGCGTCCAGGAAACTCTACTTAAGGAATATTACATTATGAGCTAAAATTTCACTAAAGTTTTAAGCAAAGAGACATATACCTAAGGATCTATATACACGACTCGATGTATACGATTGTTATGTGAACGATTAAATTAAGCCGCAAATGTGCCCTAGGGACATTGCATCCGCCAGAACGTTCGATCGTATCCGAAAGTCATTCAAAAAATAAATTTCTTATTACGCACGCAGTGATTGGTCAGTTAGCGTGTTTATATCAGGCGACGCAAACATGGTTATGACATCACAAGTGCAGCTGGACGTAAGAATTTGTTCTTGGCGCGAATGAGAAGCTTTGATTGGCAAACGAACTAACGAAAACTTATACCATCAATATTTGATATTGAAAATATACTTCGTTATTCACAATTATTATTGCTTGGTTCTTTGCTTATTTATAAAAGAAATACAAAATATTTTGTTGTGTTTATATAGCCTGATGCAAACACTCAGAGAGGTTGGAACTCTCAAGCAGCTTTGTAAACCCTCGACCTTCGGTCTCAGGGCGTACACGGCAGCTTTCGAGTTCTCCCAACCTTCTCCTCTTGTTTGCATCAGGCTATATAAACACAAAAACTGTTCCTATTTCTTAAATCGCGTAAATGAGCCATAAATCATACCAGCCGACTACCGGGACCGACCTGATAGGGGAAGTTAGTGCACGCAAATGTATCAATACGGACCTTATGATTACATGACGGCAACGGGAACGGGAACGTCTCGGGACTGGAACGAGCGCGCGGTTAACGTTGGTGTTTCCCGCTTAAATTTAACCTTACGATTGTACTGTAGAACCGCACTAGACGTCGATTGGAGTTTGAATATGAATTCGAAATACCCAAGCTTAGAGAAACAATTGCTTTGGCTTATGGGTGTAATGTAATAGACGACGTAGAGTTTGCACTTCTATATGATGCCAGCAAGCCTAAAAATCCTGATATTCCGTATTTTACATATAATAACTTTAATTTGGATGATATGAACGACGATGAATGCAAGACGGAATTTCGATTTTATCGAAATGATATTTATAATTTGATCGATGTTCTTCGTATACCAGCTGAGATCACCTGTTACAATGGCCTTAAAGTTAACGTGGTTGAGTCAATGTGTATATTTTTGAAGCTATGATGTTATGCTGGATAGCTACGTAATAAATATCCATGACTTCGACATTTTTGCGCTTAATTTATATTAAATCGTTCCGGGTTTTTTAGGGTTTTTTTCTATGATGCAATCTCGAACTATTGAACAAAATACATATACTTATAGGTCATATTTACCTGTTTTCTTTCGACGTATTGCTGGCGTTTTCACACAACGTCAAAAGGTATGAAAGGGCGTTGTATTAGCTTGAGACAACGTGGGCTTCTCGAGACGCGCATGCGCAGTTAGAGCTTTTTCGAGTTCGACGTCTCCGTTCCCGTTGCCGTCCTCTAATCGTAAGGTCTCTAATGAAGCACCCACCCGACGATCTATAGCTATGATCATTCGAATTTTCGTCTTTATTCTACGGCTGAGAATTAGCATATTTGAGGAAACGTGAAAAGAAAAGAAAGTACAAAACATTCTTTTGCCAATAAAATTTACAGGGGGAAGAAACCGCCTACCCCCACCACTGTCCCACTGACTAGGGTGGAGTGTTTACATCATTTCAATTTAATTGTCAACCAAGTCGCTCCGCGTCTGATCCCCATTGCTTAAGGTCAAATCTACCTTCTGTATTGTTATCATCGAGAATTTGTATGACATCATCTCTTTCCATTTTCTCAAGTATCTGTCGCAGGTTTGGAACAGTTGCCTCCTTCTTTTTCCCCCACCAATTTAGTACATCCTCAGTTGGTTCGTTACTTTGGGAAGTAAGCTGTATGTCTTGGTTTGACATTCCGACCATTGCGGCTAATGTCCTGAAATCACCACCCAGTTTCTGTTTTACGTCCAATTTTTTGCATATCTTTCTTCTAATCAACGGAGGGATTTGGTTGATTGAGAGACTTTTATTTTGAGTCTTATTCATTGCGGGAAAATTTCCTAAAGAAAATATTCGTACTGCAAAACAAGTTCATAGTAATTTTAAAATGAAGGGAAGAGGTGTTAATCAGCTTACTCGAAGGGTACGGCTTCGTTCAAGTATACTACTCTTACTACGACGAATACAATGCCATACTAGACTTCGAGCACGTGGAGTATGAAAGGTTTGTTTGAAGTTTCTGGCGGAACTTTTGCCGGTGTTGTGTTTGTTAAATAGCAACAGTCAAGTGGTGTATTTATAAATAGAACAACAACAAAGTTGCTAAAAACCATGACCAGCCGACAACTTCAAAAAGTATAAAATAAAACATATTCCGAAGAATAAAGTCATCTTGAGAACTCAAGACTCATATCTTGAGTTCTCAAGATGACTTTATTCTTCGGAATATGTTTTATTTTAACAAAGTTGCTTTTAAGCTTTAAATAGTAAGGCCTGCTTTCAAAGTTTTCAACCAAATTTCACAAGCACTGACCATTGTCAACACGTTTGTCTGCATGCAAACCGTAAAACTGAAAACAAACGCAAATATCCAAGCAGCGCAGTTATGACATTTGGGTCTTTCGCTAGCTGGAGCTGGTCACCTTCAGTGATGGTTAACCACAGACCGTCCAAACACAAGTTGAATCGGATCCGGGTCATATTACTCGTTGGTCGGTTTCAGAGAATTTTATTTAACGATGTTTCTTTGTTTTGGTACCAAACGAAGACTTGACATTCAACGAATATTTGCCATTTATAGTCGGTTACTCGTAATGCAGTTTCTTTTAATGTTCAAGGTCAACGAAGTTCAACTTCTCACTTCCTGTTATGAGAACTACGTTTGTTATAAATTCAAAATTTTATGGCTGTTAACCGTACCAGGCAGAACCCTTTTGCCTTAGCGACTCCTTGTGAAAGTCAAACAAGATTGGGGGTAAGAATAAACTGTCAATGTTATTTTCCAACGATAGTTATAAAATCATAATAGCCTGGTACTCGTTAGATATAGCCAAGTTTGCTCCATAAGTTCCCTTACTGATCAATATATGCGAGGTACCACTTTATGGTACCAGAACAAGGATTACTGAGAAGCGGTTTACTCTGATGAAGGGTTTGCTGATGAAGGTGATTGTCAAGTTCAACAAAAACTTCGGCAGTACGCCACATTTAAGTTTTTTTTGTGTAATCAATGAGTTGCGAAGACACTCGGGTGAGACAGAGAATTATTCACATTTATCATTCTGTCGATCTTTCCTGATAAAAGATCTACTTACAGATTTTGTTTGGCCAGGAAAACTAAGAAATTGGGGTCGAACATGCAGTATGCCAGACTATGCTTAGAGTTTGCAGAGAAAGTTTCCTACAAATAGATCAGTGGAATTAAGGAGGTAAACGCTGGAGGTGTTTTAAGCTTATTACAGCATTTTAATCTCGCAAGGTTTTGGGAAGCCATTTTAACCAATTGAAACTTAGGCTACAACAAAGCAGGGCATTCTGGGCCATGCACTGTCCGAAACCACGTGTCAATTTGGATCAAGAGAACCATGAGTACCAAGCTCGTACAATTAGGGAGTTTAAGATTCGACGACGAGCCACCACGCGCGGGCGGGATGACCGCGCATGACTGGCTCTAGCGCGCTGGTGTCTCATACTGCGTTAACAATTTAAGATTTTCGTTACTGAAAACAACGCAAACGTCACACGGACGTTCTGTTACTTGCACAATGGCGTCATATGACGAAGTCAAAGACAACCTTCTGATTGCGCTTGATGATGAAACCATTGACGAAGAGGAGTTTTTATTGCTATGGGAAGTTAAAAAGTCCAAGAACGTCCATTTCCCAGTCCATAACTCAGGGACCGCGGAGCCGTGGGGGCTAGGAGGGCTGTAGCCCCCCCAATATTTTCCGGACGGGAAGTTTGATCGGCTGCATTGGTGGCTAATTTAAAGTCAATAAGCTTTTGTCTGACTCTCACTTGCTGCGTAATAATGCTTTGTTATTTGCATCCAGACCGTAGCAACGGTTAATTGCCTCTGATGTTCAAACTTATATTGACAAAAATGCAAGCAGGTCCTACAGTTTATTGCCAAGTTTCGCTCTTCTCAGATGTCGAGTAACTCAGAAGTATTTGAAACGAAGACTAAGTAATTCGTTAAACGAAGATTAAATAATTCGTTTCATCTTCGTCAACAAAGTGTTGTACCTCCGGATGAATACTTAGCATAAATCTTCTTCATAGCACTTCTAATAGACATTTTCGGCCAACTTTGAGATATTACATAATTTCTCAGTTTTTTAAGACAAAAAATAAGAAAAAAAAATTTTCACTCATGAGCTGTCCGTGATGCTGATATCCGACCGGTAACCTTTGAGAATGATCCAATTTTAAGACAGAAAGCCTGGCTATCTAATAAAAAATCTTTCTTTAAAGCAAAACGAGTGAAAAGTTTCATTGGAAAACGACTTGAAATTTCTCAAGATCGCAATTAATACAGGGTCTTGCTATGAACATCCATTGATAAGCAGTAGAATTGTCAGAATGGATCTCTTACCATTTATTAAACCGTTAAAGGTTATTTTCAGCAAACGTTTTGTTTTAATAAAACAGAATAGAAATTTTAAACGTAAATACGACAAGCAGTTTAAATGTAGAATAATTTCCAGTTTGGGTTGTCAATATTTGTGGCCAAATATTGTGTTTTCTTTATTGCATTACCTCTCCCAGTTGTAGTAAGGGCGATTTGTCTTTTTGACAACTTTGAAAAATTTTCAATGTTACTTGGGTTCTCGAGATATGTATTGGAAGGGTGGGAGAGGGTTTGTTGCGTAAACGTATTTCTAGTACGTTATGTAATTGCAGAGAAAACGTTCGTATTTTACTTGTCATCGATCGTTATAGTTTCATTCATTGATTAAGAGCGAAAATATAATACACGTCACAGTTTTGTCTCAAAAAATATAAGACTGGCTTTGGCACATAACCATTTCAAGATTCAAATATGTGGGTGGAAGAATACACCCATGACGTCAGCCCGCCCCAAAATAAAAATGCTCCGCGGTCCCTGTAACTAGCCAAGATTTGACTTGGCAAGTAAGGATGACTGCGATTGCAAAGCATAGTTTCGTTTTGAGAAGAACGACCTGCCCGCCCTTCTCGAAGCCTTGCAAATTCCAGATGTTTTTAAATGTAAACAGGGAACAGTTTGTGATGGTATGACTGGACTTTGTATTGTTTTGAAGAGGTGTTTGTTTTGATAAGCACGATGGTAGCACTTGGCTTACCTTAAGCTATGTTTATAAAACACAAAGAAGCTATGAAAACTCGATTTTTACTAACTTTTCTGCGGAATAATTCCCAAGACGCACACTGCCTGTGCTACGACGTGAAAAGGTCAAAACAGCGTAGTCGACATGAGGACGACGCGCTGCTACATGCTGTGGAGCATGCGCAGTGTCGCAGTTATGCAAAATTTATTTCCGGGTGGCCGCGTCGTCGAATCTTAAACTCTAGATTATTGAGAGGACGGTGACTCACAGCCGTAAACTAGTGGAGACGTTAATTGGTGGAGACGAGATTTGGTAGATGTTTGTTTTTTGTACTTGAATTTGATGCATGTTTTCTCTTCATATGTACATTCTATCTGGGTTGTCTAGGCATTGCATTTAGGATAAAAAGGAGCACCTTCCATTCTGAAAAATGCACTTGCCATGATCTATCTGAAGCGGCTCTAGTGACATTTGAAGAGCATTGCCAAGATAAGAATGTGGTTATTGTTGCGTACTGCAACAACAAAACAAAACTAAAGTAACCGTAAAATGATTGTCAGCAATCTTTTGAACCCAGAATGATCATGTTATAGTCAGAAGGTCAGAAAACCGCCTCCTGGATTTCTATTTTTAAAATTGAGCACCCGTCAGATTTTAGGCTGGATCCATCCCGCATATACGGGAAGCAAGCTGTTCATGCATTTTTGTTTTACAAGTGGATGCGTCAAACAAGTTTCTACGCGAAAAGATCGCCTCATACGCCTTAAAATGAGGGCGTGTATTCAAGGTATTAGCTAAGACACATTAAGATCCCTTGTTTGTTTTTTTTTTTTTATTCTTGATTACTTTGAAACTCACAATGACGTTACCAAGAAGGGAACATTTCTCTCCCCTGCACTAATGGGACAAATTCTCTGTTACAAATCAAAATATAGCATTTTTGTTCAGAAAATTGTAACCTTGTTTTGTATATTTGTGACATAAAATTAATTTTTCTATTTCTTAGTGGTTTTTCTTTTTTGACTCGCCGTTTTGAAATCCTAGTTGCACTCTAGTTTATCTGAAATACCAACCCTAGTTCTATTGGCCAAAAAATTCGACGAAGAATTACCTACCTAAATTTTTCTTCTTTTCTTCGATCTCCTCTGCATTAGCAATTTCCAAGATAACATTGCCAATCCCTATTTTTGTGAATTCTTCATTCAAACGCTCCTTTGCTCTTCCTGTTTCATAATCATCGAGAAATTGCAAAAAGCTTTGCCGCGAGTAGCAACGTAGTGTCACGCGAAGAGATCCTTCAAAAAAGTTTAATATTTGTGGATCGATTCTTCCGTTAACAACTCCTTCACAGATGCTTCTCAATATGCTCATAATGTTCTCCTTTGTCGAGTCGCTACTGTTATAAAGTGCATATAGACATCCCGCTGCTACTCCAGTCCAAAGTACGGACCTAGATATTCTCAGTTGAATATCAATTGCTGGTTCCTGTGATATCAATTGAATATCAATTGCTGGTTCATTACGATCGCCCATTTCGTCAATCCTTAAAAAAAAACCAATAGGAATAATTCAAAAACTTATCCAAGATTACAAGATATGATTCTGTCATTTCAAATAAGAATGGACCAAAATTGTCCTCTAATTACTTCTAATAAAATTATTTGGTGCAAAAAAGACTTTGTGACCGCCTATTCCGTGTATTTTTAATTCGGGAACTGTCTGATAAAGCTGCACCCTCAATCACCTTGATATTTTTAAAACTTATAATGGATTAATGCCATAAAGAGACGGACAATTAGCGTTTGAAACATCACTCTGGGTCCAGTTGTTCAGAACTAGATTATAGCTTAAACAACATTTAGTGAAAAAATTCAGGCCCAATTCTAGCGAGATTACTATGGAAAGCCGGAATTTGATTTAACTATGCAAATCTCCTAGTAACACCCCATGTGACCTTGACGTCATCCTCACCTGTAACCTGTCTGTTATTATGGAAGGCAAAATAATGTCAACATTATAATGGAGGCCGATCAAACAAGTAATCTTAAAGAAAACGATAAATTTATTCATCACATAGGAATGTCGTAAGTACTTAAGCGTATGACAACTGCCTTTCGAGCCTGTTCTATGGTACAAATTATTAAGTATTTTTTCAAACCGTGGATGGAAAGGACAAAAAACCTAAGAGTTGGTCACTTCGAAAGTCTTTCTAACAAATGTTTAAAGAAGGGTTTGCTGAAAAGATCTGGCGAAAAAGTGGCCAGTTAAAAATGTTTTATCTGCAGTAAGCAGGCTTCAAAAAATAGGGACGGAACGAACATTGGTGTGGAATAAAGTTTTAATTATTTTGACTTGAATTCACATATTAACACTTTTAAATACAAGCAATTTACACAGCAGAAACTGGAAAGAATTGAATGTCAGTTTACATCACATTCATCCGATAAACAAAGGCAGCATGTCGTAGAGTAAATTGTTCAATAAAATAAAATGAGAAAATCGCATGAACATATTCATAGCAGATCTGAGGCTTGAAATCTACACCAAAGCGATTCTTCCTGTGAGTACTACCGCAAGTAAACTTATTGGTGACATCAACGAGGTTCAGGCAAAATCGTCGCAGTTGACGAACCAGGCGGAAATGGAATTCTAGTAAGGAAGATTATTACCCAGCAGATAGATTTGAACCGAACCATAACACGAAATAAATTTAAAATGTTTTATTACTAACGTTTCGTTGGGCGAAGTGTCCGACACTCTCGCGAGTGTGTGATATAATAAAATCTTCTCAAATGAACTAACATCCTGGGAGACAATTGATGTATAAGTGCTCCAAATTTATCCCAGCGTTTGATCGTAAAACACGTCTTATCATACGAAGTGTGCGAAAGCGTATGAAACTGGCAATTTTTTGAGTTCAGTGGAGAGGTAGAGGATATTAGGTGGCGACGAGAAGGTGCAGGTGTTTTCACAGCGGCCATATTTTACCAAAAAGAAGATATGTTTGCATAATTAAAGTACATATGTCTACCATCTATACAAACCAGTACACAAATTTAACCTTCGCTCACCATCTGAGTCTTTGTAGCTTAATGGTTAGAGCGTCTCACCGGCGATCAGAAGGTTACGGGTTCGATTCCCGTCAGGGACTCAGAAAGTTTTTCTGAGAGAACAGCTTGAGAGAGTGCGTATTAAAAACATAATTACCAAGCTACCACAAACACATCATTGATTAACATAAAAATAGACGACATATCGAGACTAGCAGACTGGCAGTACATATGTCTACCATCTATACGAACCAGTACACAAATTTAACCTTCGCTCACCATCTGAGTCTTTGTAGCTCAATGGTTAGAGCATCTCACCGGCGATCAGAAGGTTACGGGTTCGATTCCCGTCAGGGACTCAGAAAGTTTTTCTGAGAGAACAGCTTAAGAGCGTGCGTATCAAAAACATAATTACCAAGCTACCACAAACACATCATTTCTTTGTTTTGTTACCAAACGAAGACTTGACATTCAACGAATATTTGCCATTTATAGTCGGTTACTCGTAATGCAGTTTCTTTTAATGTTTAAGCTCAACGAAGTTCAACTTCTCACTTCCTGTTATGACAACTACGTTTGTTATAAATTCAAACTTTTATGGCTGTTAACCGTACCAGGCAGAACTCTTTTGCCCAACAAATTACCACTAGAATACTAAAAAGTTATGCAATGTACTGATAAGAACTCTTGATCAGTGAGTAAAAAAATCGAGCATCATTTTCTACTTGAAAGTAGTGTGAAACTGCCCTCTGCTACCGTACAGACACTTGAAAGTGAGTTGAAACAGGAAACTCGAAGACCATTTCAAATTATCAAATCAGAACTGAATTATATAGTGGCAATCGCTAACCAGATATTCCACATACAGTATCTGATCGAGGTAATCGATTGCAGGAGATGGTCGCTTCCCGGAATTCTCTCATAAAAAGGTAATAACACTGAACTGTTGCGTGGGGAACTAACATGGTCGCCGTGGCTTTATCTTCTTTATTTCAAAGGATTCATTAAAAACCATTAAAAAGCTACCATACTTCCCCAAGAACTACGGGAGCGACATGATAAGATGTTTGATATTTGGTCAATGAATTGAGCTGGGCTTGGTGAAAGGTCGGTGGTGGATAGTTTACTTTTTGATTTCAATGGATAAACTGAGTTGCTGTGATAAATCCAGTGAAGGCACGACAGTCTGGGAGTGGTTAGTTTTCGACCGGCTTTACTGATCAATGAAGAAGAGAAGAACGTACCTCACCAAATACCTGATAGATCTCCCACGTACTTGCTGGCTACTTGAAAACAGTTGGTGGAATAAACTGGTCCAGTTGTTGAGTTGACGCGTCTCTCGCTTTAGCCAGGGGGTAATCCTATTTTAACTTCCTGCTGTAATTCTATCCCTACGTGAATGCATTTATGGAAATGAATCTCATTTTCCGCTCATCGCTCTTCTGCCATAATGTATCTCTTTATACACATCATCTCGACTTCATTCGATTAAATTCTCTTCAAAAAAGGACAGTAGCTGGGAACAAAAGGTAAAAGTGAATCTAGTTTAAAGTAACTAAATTGAGGATATGCGTGTAAAACGATGCATTGTTGTCCTTGAGCCATTAAGTCCTGTAAAGTGTACTTCGGTACATTGTAAGTTTATCGTAGGACTACATCCACTTCATCTGCAACAACGGATCAAGAGATGTCCGTCATTTCATGTGCACCTTGAGTCAGAAACCACGCCAAAGTCACTGACCGCCCGGTTCGCCCTGATTGTATCACAAGAAGAAAGGAGAATTACCTAGAAGCTTGGGTTTACAATAAACAGGAAATTGAATAATTTGGTAAATCCTCGTTCACTCATTATAGATTCGAGTTGGGGTAAGAGATGGATTGGCAAGAGGTCGCAAACGGGGAAATGAGCTCTATCCAGGGATATGGTACGTGAACTGAACTCTAAGATATGAATGATAAAGTACCTCATATTGCTTCATAAGAGTGGATGTTAACGAAAATGCTTCGTGAAGATAAATGTTTGTTGGTCACGTTATCTACTTGTTATGGCTACTCTCAAAGTATCTTTGCCATCAACGGTATGGTGTTTCTTTGTAAGACTGTAGCTGTAGTGATTTTACCCGATTTAACGGTGGAAACGCTCTCAGAAAGTGGTAAATTCATCCATAAGTGGTAACCTGATCGCTTGCGTTCTTAATTTCCCTTTCTCACTAGTCATGTGACTAGCTATGCTACCATCAAGCTAATGAAAGTTTCGAGGGCCAAAATTCCTGAGTCTGACTGTTCGAAAGTTTAGTTTAATTCTAGCCTGCGTGCAGACTGCCTGATGATAAAACCTGGTAAGGTCTGCGCATCGGAGGCAAAAAGCTTGTTCTGGTCACGTGGATTTCCCCCATAAAAGTGCGGAAAGCGTATGATTGGTCAGTTGTTAAATATTCGTATTAATGATAATTTATTATATAAGTGAATACGAAGGAACAAACATGGCCTGAATAATTACTGAAACAAATTGCCTGCGTCGTGCATATAATTGTATTAATTACTCTGAAAACGCACGTGGTGTGAACAAGCTTTTTGCCTCCTCGATGCGCAGACAGCAGACTCTACCTGGTTTTATTATCAGGCGGAGTCAGCTCGCAGGCCACTTAATTCTGGATGAGTGAAAATGTTGTGGAAAATTTCTGACAACAAATTTGGGGAAACTTTAAATTGTCAATGATGGACTTTGAGCACTTTCAAAAATGTTTTATGCTGTGAAATTTAAACTCGAATAGTCTACAAAAATTTACCAATCGAAACAATACGGTAACCGGTAATGCTGCATTTTCCCTAATTGCCTCTTAAGAGCCGCCACTCTGCCATTGAAACATCCTGCACGTATTGTCCTTGGTTGGGATCCCATGCCTGGTGATGTACGAGGAGGTCATGTGACTTCTCAGTTCACGTGGGCCTCTCAAGGGTCTTATGAAATACAGTGGGGGGGGGGGCAGAGGTCATGGCACCATTCCCCCCTCCCCTAAATATGCCAGTGAACTGGATAAACATATTTACGCGGTGCAAACATTCAAATTAACTTTCTTAGAAACATGCCACCATATGTGTGAACTTCATCCTAGCAGGGTTATTACGTTTTCTGTGGCTGATAGTGAGTACACAGTGCACTTAACCCACAGTTATTAATAATTTGTATTGCTTTACTTTACTGCACTTCTAGGACATGGGCAAGTTATGGTGAGGGAACTTCCTTTTGATGTGTACCGGAATGTTTGCATGAAGTTGAATCCAGAGTCGGGTCTAAATAACAATTTTCGCTTTCTTGCTGGGCTAATGGAATACAGAATCGACCAGATAAAAACATTTGCACAAAAAGAAGACCCAACAGATTGTCTTTTGCAAGACTGGGGAACTCAGAAGGAAAGCACTGTTGGAAAACTAATTGAATACTTGAAGAAGATGAACAGATATGATGTCATCGATGTCTTGAATGGAAAGTTAGTACATTAGTCTCCTTTTGGAACCTCTCAGTTCTAAAAAGCTTCGGCAGTGTTTGTTGGCAGGCAGGTGTATAGTAAATACAAAACAAGCAAAAAGTAAAATGTAACTGCCAAACGGACAGACTACAAGAAGTGACTAAAATCATATTTATATATTCACTTTATCATTATTGTTATGCAGTATCATAACTGTAGCAATTACCATCATTACCATCATTATTGTTATGTGTACATTGCATTTTTGCCATTAATTTTATGCTCTTCTTCTTATAAAGTCAGGTCCAAACTTTGGGATTAAGGTTATTATCATTATTACAACTTGCACACCACCCAACTAAGGACAGTGGAAGGAGTCTCAGCCTGCAACAGGTTACCATCAATATTGTGATAATTAAGCAAACAAAATGAATTTCAAGTGCCTAGTAAAGTTACATTGGTAACATCAGGTTTTTATAAAGACCAGTTATGGATCTGCTTTGAGATATTCTTGGAACTTCACATCTCACTTCTACAGCTTACATCATTATTGCAGTAATCATGCTGTTAAAATGATAGATAACACAATAGAATGTGATCTCTTGCACCCTATTTTCTATTTATTTAAAAAAATCATTACCTCAGAGTGCAGCATAACATAGTAAGAACTCAGAGTTTGCAGGGCAGTAAAGTGTGGCCAAAAGTTTGGGCTATTGAAGTTTGTCACCAACTCATTGCCTTAATGAACAGCTGAATGTGTTTCTGAAACCATACAAGCTGACTTACAAATGAATCAATTGAAAATTGACGAATCAGTTTATACAATATTTTGACCAGTGATGCCCATTCACAATTTCTAATTTGGGTTGGTATTACTAAGCCAACTCATTTCAAAAATATTTTAAAAATACTGGTAGAATGTACTATTCACATACTAACAAAATATTACACGTTGTGAGGTTGAGTTAAAATGCTAAGTAATGCTATCTCAGTTTAGGTAAGGGCATCTTTGCCTTAACTCAGTAATGGGCTCAGATTGTCTCTTTGATGAGTAAAATTGTGTTGCACTAGCTGGAGTAAAATACCAAAGTGCACCCTTGCCCCAAAGAATTAAATAATAATTTGGGAAAGGAGGAAAAACAACTAAAAAGCAAATTTTTTGCTGATCAAATGTGCCACTACCTAGTTGGTTTACTACCCTAGTTGGGAGCTGTCCTCCTATGCACAAGCCCCTGCACTACTGCCTCTAGCAATTACTGCTCCCAGTGGCAACTAAAGGTAATTTAATGATTTTTTTTGTTTATAGAGATAAAAAGCCTTATGGAGTTCCAGGTACATGCAAGCAGCACCTTTCAATACAATGAATAGTTACTTAGTCTTTAATATTGAATGCATTCATTTTATGAATTGGCAAACAACTTTTGCAGTGCATAATTGCAATGAAATGGTGCAAATCTCCCTCTGATTATGATTTCAATTAACAAAATTGAACTTACTGTTTAGTTACTCATGTTCCAGGCACATAAAGAATAAAACAAAAGCTGAAAATGTCATTCTGTAGCTTGATATTCAAGTAACAACAGGAATGAATGCAGTAATTGTGCTGATATTTCAGAGTCATTCTCATTTGGTTTGAGAATGACTCTGAAATAGTGTTGAAATATCAGCACAATTACTGCATCCATTCCTGTTGTTGCTTGAATATAAAGCTACAGAATGACATTTTTTGGCTTTTGTTTTATTCTTTATTTTCTTACATTGTCTGCTGGTCATGGTTTCATGCACATTTTGCATTTCAACTATCTGTTGACTTAATGGCTTGTACACAAATTTACTTCGTGTAGTAATTAAAAAAGAACCTCCTGACACAAGACCTATGGCACTTGTTCGTGATATCGAGTACTTGAAAATGCAGGAGGTTTGCCAAAAGCTGAATTTACCTAGAGGGGCCATTGGTGGTGATTTTGAGGACTTTGCATCAAGAGTAGGAATGTCCTCAGACCAAAGAAAGGAAATATCAAGGAAAGGAAACCCAACTGAGGAAATTTTGATGTGGTGGGGTGCAAAAAATGAGGCTACTGTGGAACGTATGAAGACAATAATGCTTCAAATGGGGAGAGAAGACATTTCAAACATGCTTTGAATTGATCAGTTTCTGTATTTTTGTAGTACTTTGTTTAGGTTTTATATATATTCAGCTTATTCCAATGCAATGAGAATTTGAAAATGAGACCATTGACTATAATTAAGTTTATTCATGTTACTTAGGTCTAATTTTTCATACTATTTTTACCATAATTATTCATGATTTTAATGGCAGCAAATACCATAAGCCACTGACTGGAAAAACAGACATTCACAGATAGGTTTTAAGAATTTCAGAAAGCATTCAAATATTACTGATACTTGAAATAATACTGTATGTACAAAAATCGTGATTATGTTTGTGTCTATGTTAAGTTTCTGTTAATTTTTCAGCAGTTTAGTTATTTTCAAATTGTTTTTACACAATTTATTAGTCATTGCATTTTGTTGTTCTATAAACCAAAATTCTAAAGTAAAACTAAATTCATACTAAATTGAACTAAATTCTGATATCAAAATTTGGTAAAATATGAAAGGTTCTTGAAAAATGTACATCAATCAAATTGAGTAATCATGCCAAACTGCCACAGTTCTCGCAATTACACTGCGTGCATTTCTTCTTAACTTCCACATTCAGCAACTGGACAACATCATCTCTGTTCATTTCCTCTAAATTCCTAATGACTTCCTCAAGATAATGACCTTCACCACTATCCCAGTCATGAAGTAGACTTTCAGTTGCATTTTTCTCTGCTTCAAATATCTTGATGTCAATAACTTTATAACCAAGTCGACCAGCAAGGGTCCGATAGTCTCCCCCAAGAACACGACGGATGTTCAAAAGGTTGCAAATTTTCAAGAACACATCAGGGTCAATTTCAGTAATTTTTATTTTCTTTTTCTTGCAATAAGCATCTGAAGTAAATATAGAATTTTTACCTAAAAATATGAAAAAGATGACTTACATTGTAAGTGCTTAAAACTTAGAAAGGCATAAAGCAATCTTCTCTACAATAATTACATGTTTAATCAGGTTTTATTTGCTCCAACGTACAGCTGTTCTCTGTGCTTTGAAAGACCATGTATGGCATTATAATCTGTTGTTCAAACCAAATGATATTGACAAAAGCATATAACAGTAAGCATTAAAAGTTGATTATGCCTTTATTGGTGGTTTTGGTTCTTGAGGGGAAGAATGATGACTCACATAACAAAATGGCTGGGGAGTTATTCAACCCTTTTTTATGCAAACAATATATACATTGGTTCCTATGCCTTGATTTAGATTAAGAATTCTTTTGAATTAGGTGGACAGTACAACAATGACTCTACAAAGAAATAAGCCAGTCTAAAGATATCTGCCTTCACACTTGAGTGGGCAAATTTTATGGTAATATGAGTATTTTACCTCTACTTTGCCAACAGGAATTTCTGTAGCAAACAGGCCAAAAAGTTCACAGTTGAAATAACTTAAATATTTCAATTAGAAAAGCTAAAAAAGCCTTTAAATAAACTTATAAAATAATCAGATGCTTTACATAGCTATTCCAAATAGCTTGCCAGAAATCTTAAGTATGCTCAAACTCATTGAACATGTTGGCTTACTAAGTTTTGTTACTAGATAAGAGTAGTCCACTGACTGCAGTGTACTTCATGTTAACAGAAGGTGATACCTCAATGCCAATGTGAGATACTAAGCCATTTTGGCATCACTGTATCACAAAATAGCAGCCTCACTTGTGAAGGGGGTTTTCTCAATACAGTCTGAATACACAAGCTGGATTTTTCTACAATAACAGCCATGAGTTTGCACTCTACATAACAGTCAACACTTTAGATTATTATGTCAACACATCTGTCAACATTTAATTAAGATGAATCACAGTTTGGAAACTTTTGAGGTAAAATGTAAGATTTGTACTGCACCTGAAGTTTTAGATTTTGTATATTCATCCAACTTCATCTTCTGCATCCTAACAACAACACCTGAATGATGAACTGACTCAGATTGTTCAATAGGATTTCCAACAGCAGCATAACCTGTTTCAGCAACATGTGGTTGATGATTGTCTGTGTGTTCACTTACACCATCCAGAGAAGGGATATTATCATTTTCACTGGGATAACTATACTGATGAGCTAGTACGTGAAAAATGAAAAAGCTTTGTGTCAACTTTAACTATAATGTTTCATAGAGCACAAGGTTATTGCAATGGACTTGTTCAGTTCCCACCTCCTGAAACCTACTTTTAATTTCAGGCACCAGAATCACAAACTACTTCTAACCCTTGACAACAATTTTTGAACAAGATGAACATTGCATACAAAGTGCATATATGAAGCTTGACGATATCATCCAGGTCAAATTTCATTTAAACTAAAGCAAGTTCAGCTTAATAGAATTATACTAGGTGACTTAAACCAACCAGTTTGGTGCTCGCCATTGTCTAACCAGCCAAACAACCAGAAAACAAACCCTTTATAAATCCCAACTCTGGGTGTTAAATTCATCCTACGACCAACTCTGGGTGTTAAAATAACTGCATACAAAGTGCTGCCTTTGCTACATTGTCAATAAAATCAATGGTAAGACTTTCATGTCATAAGGCTGTAGGTACTCAGAGCTTTGGTAACTGGAAATTTTAAAAAAATGAGTCAGTAGTTTACATTCCCTGCATAAATGATCAACCTACAGTCAAGTACTTGAAAACTAAGTCTCTTGGTTCAATTTAAAGGAATAACTTCATCCAGTATCATCAACTTTAAAGATATGATACAGTACTGATCATGCTTAAGGTAGAAAACAGTGTCATCATAAGGCAATGGTTAATTACTTAATCATTACAGGTATACACAAAATCAACCTTTGAGTTCAGAGGGAAACTACTGGTGAGTAACAATGATGGGGAACATTCATCTCATAACTTTGCTTAATGTACTTAATTCATGTATAAAAAAACCACTACTTTCCTGATCATATTTATGAATATTTTTGTAAGTGACAATTTATCCAGTTATTTTTAGGACTTCACTGAATACCATTATGAAGCATTTGCCTAGTTGGAGTTATGCCTTTGATGAAATGACATATAAAGAATCTGTATATATGAGTTATGATGAGTTGCAGGGCTATAACAAAGGAATGGAGTGGAATAAATCCCCCAATATGAAGTTGAGACCCCCCACAACTTCAAAAATTAGTTACAAGTACTGTTGGTAACATTATTGGATATCAGTAACCAGTGTGTATGCAGTATATACGTTATGTGCCCTTTCCACACTGTTATTACGTCACCTACAGTACCAGTAATAAATCAGGATGGCTACAGGTCAGATCTCAAAATGTGCACACAAATCACTTTTATTAATATAAATTTTGCTTGGGCAGTTTTAACAAGACATGAGGTCATCATCTACTCCAAGAGATGTTAAATGGAGTTGAATTCATGTATTTAATCACAAAGGACTATTTCATAAGAACTTTCAGTTTATTAATATTCATTTTAAGGCCAAAAACCAGGTTACCAAATCAGCACTACTTCTATTAACAAATGTTTAACCCTGGGAATGTACAAGGAGAACTGCTGTTTAATGAAATACTATAACTGTTCATCCCCACTATTTTTCAATCAAAATTAATCATTAATTCAAATAAACTTACTTGAGTGCATTTTTGAATCAGGTAAGACAGGTCCATCTATTTTATCTTCACTATAGGGAGCTAATGGTATCATAGTCAGACAAAAAAATGACAGCTAGGTTAAAATAATACAAACACTAATAGTGAAAAACCTGGCAAATGCATATTGTAAATGATATAAAACAAGTGTCCATCCTATATTGGGACATACAAACATGAGGTGAAGCTGAGTGTCTTTTATATACAAATACAAAACAGACACAAATTTTGTAAATTACATGTATTTCAAAAATATGCTCTACGTCTTCATTGATGGAGAATACAAAATCTTTAAAGAATAGAACAAGTAAAAAGAAATCAGTTTTACTATACAAAAAACACAAACATAAAGTAGTTGCAGTGTTTGTAAACATGATATAGAAGTGATTTTTAGTGAATCAGCTCCATATCATATTACAAAAACTAATTTAACATTTATTTCGTTTGAATTTTCCTCATGATTTGTTAATATAAATGAAAAAAAATCACATATTGTAACATGATACAGTCCCATTATTCATACAGCAATGACTTGATTTTGGGCATAAAAATTACAAGACAAAGTCTATCAATCAACGGTTACATTTTAAAATGTTACATAATATTTTACGTCAACTGTTTCAATGATTTTGGAAACACCATTATTATAAGTCTAACCACAATAACATATAAGCAGTATTATTACAGTTTCATATAAAAAGGGCATAGTTTTAGAATTTTCCACAAAATGGTAGTGCAAGTGGAGAATTTTTACCCTCATAACCGTTACAGTTAACAGTCCAAGATACTCGCATTACGCACGGGGAATCACCAACTCTTTCCCCCACAAGGGAATTCCCCTTAGATTGGAAATTGATAGTTTTTGCTACTCAGTCTCTTAGAACTTTCAAATCACGACTTCAGTGCCTAAAAGTCAATAAACGTGTTGCAATTTATCATCATATTTTGCATTTCAACAAATTTTAAAGGATTCGCAGAGCTGTTTCCGGGTTCAAATTCAAATTTGAAAGTAGATTGGAATTCTGTCTTAAGAATTCGAAAGACATGCAAGCATAAAGTAATAAAGAAGTATTTTATACGGGAATTTTCCTCGCCCTGAGGACTTCATTCGCTAAGTAAAACAAACAGTAGGTTCCAAATTTACTGTACATCACTCCATTTCGAAGAAATTGACAATGATGGCAAAATAATGTACGAAACACACGAACATCTTAAACGAAAACATACCAGCCATCTTGAAAGGTTTTCTAGCCGCGATCTTGGTCCCGTGGCATACAAGAATTATGATGCTTAGCTGAAAGTCTCGAACACCATCAAAATTTAGAGAAGAATTACGTTAACAACTGACATTTCTAAACTACAACAAACCTCCAAGAAGGGAAGTTGACCAAGTCGTCCAACTGTGCATGGTACATACCGCTGGCTATAAAGAACACTCACTCATTTAGTGATTTGATTTCTTGTAAACTTGTGTAGGAATGCTTGCTAAAGTTTCGGAGAACTGTGGACCTTTTTTTTTTCATTTCAGGGATAAAGGAATAGTAAGTAAAATGATGGGGATTTTTAATAGTCCAGTTTGGTAGTTTGTGAGAGAGAGGGAGAGAGAGGAAGGCTTCAAATGATTGGCAGCAGATTTTTAGTCTTGAATTTTATTGATTTTTAGCACGAGTACCAAGAAACAGTCAAGAAATTGTTCTCTCTTGGTAGTGTTTGTAGAATTAATAAAGAAAATAGTTTGCGAAATTTATAAAACTGTTTGAAATTCAAAACCAGACAATCCACTCCAAAGTAAACTAGGCTAGCATCAAATTCAGGCAAAATTTCGTGTAATAAAGTACTGTGGTAGAAATTGAGTAAAATTAAGCTTGCAGGCTTCCTTCGCATATGTGGAACACCTACTGTTAACTATCACCGAACGGAACGGGTTTTCAATGAGTTTTGAACTCTTGCATTTACCTCAGTATGCAAAGTACTGTGTGTTTGTGTTCTTATACACATATTTTTGCATATATCTATTGTTATGTACACCATACCTTTGTTCCTATGCCAACAAATTTGCATCCTCACCAGATCCTCTACCTATACGTTCACCTACAAACTAACACCTCATTCTCTTCTCTCTTTCCTGCCTCTATCCTGCACACCTACAACCATACCCATTATTATGCCAACATCTACACCTTCATCTACACCTTCATCTACACTTTCATCTACGTTTACACCTTTACCACTACTAACTGTTCCAGTAAATATGGCTACCAATACCTACTGTATACCTATAGCTTTGATGTGAAAGAGATATCAAGTTTATTTTATCAGAATGCTACGGTTATTTGCAATGTCCAACTGTTTTTTAGTCTGTTTCTATCCTCCAGCTTCTATTTTTCTGAAAATTGGTTAGAATGTTCATAAAATTCATTACTTCTATAATTTTTTGTTTAAAGCTGAGTGTGTCATTTATCTCAAATGTTTAGGAAAAGCATAAAATGATCAGAAAGATACATTTTTTAACAATGGAGAAGAAAGACGAGCAGCTGCTTACCAAATCTGTGAGCTTTGGTGGGATTGTAAATGTATTTGGAATTTGACAGGATGTAATATTGCTTGACAGTTTTTGGTTTTTATAGGTGTCATAGAACTATAATTAACAATGCCTTTTCATCTGAAATGCAAGAAGAAACAGTGATATATGTATCGTAACATCAATGGAGGACTATATAATATCTTTGAACATCAATTCCTGTTATAGCAGTAAGTACTGTGTAATCACTACTTTTTTTGTTTTTATCTAAAATCAATGGCATTGGCAGGGCTGGGTTAATACTGTGGGGGCCTGGGGCCAAGTTTTGTGGGTAGCCTTCAACTGTAATTTATTTTACCTTGTCAGTTGCTTATAAAATCACTCAAATACTTTGTCTGTTCATATAATATCAAATTAATATCTTTTTAACTGCTCTACAGCCATGACAGAATAGGTTAAGATGGTTGGGACATGTGCTGTGGAAGGATGATCATGATTGGGTGAAAAAGATCATGTCGTTTGAGGTGGAAGGCAAGAGAGGATGGGGAAGGGTGAGGATGACATGGAGCCAGGTGGTGGAATTTTTTTCATCCAAAGGTCATTCGTTCTTTAATTGACTCTTCCCATTAAATATAAAATTAGTATCTATATATTATTTACAAAGCCTTGTTCATGCACGCAGTAACTGTTCAACTCGGCGATGGGCCTGGTAAGGAAATGTTCATTTGTGGTGAGACTTCGAGCGAGCTAAAGCGGTGGAAATAGCAGGGGCAAACTGGGTTACTGAGAGCGTACGGACTGCACGTGTAGTGTCCTTGGCATGGCGCACGAGGAACGCGTAAAAGGGCCTGGGCACTAGCAGCGGCGAAACCTTGTAACGGATCACCTAGGCTCTCTCGTTTCCACTTGGTCCGTCTGTTTTGAAACCAGGTCTTGACTTGTTTCTTGCTGAGGTTTAAAGCGCGGGCCAGCCGGTCACGTTCCATTGTAGTTAAGTATTTGTTTGCTTGGAAAGTTTCCTCAAGGCATTTTAGCTGGACGCTTGTGAAGGCAGTTCGTCTTCGGCGTGTCTTGTTGTCCTTGCTGCTGCTGCTGCTGCTGTTGTTGTTGTTGTTGTTGTTGTTGTTGTTGTGGTTGTTATTGTTGTTGTTACTGGTGGAGCTGTAGCTAAATACGTTATCGTATCTCTGCTGGTCGCTTGTATCTAGTCCTTCTGGATGAATACCAAACGGAAGACGTTCTCTTTCCGCACCTGTACAAATGAATAACAAGTGAAGATAAGTGAGAGCGAACGTCCCTTACTAATGTAGTGAGAAAATTAACAAGTTACATAACTCGTGATATTCGGCTTCGTCATCAGTAAAAGAAAAGCTGGAAGAGTAACTTTTTGGTGTATATGTAGAAGAAAATGTTAAAAGACCCACGCAAGACACGTTTCATAAAATGTCATTTCAAGGCCATTTGGTGGAATCAAGCCGACGAATCTATGAAACTAGTGAAGTGCTCCATCAACTGAACTCCTACGGTCCGGTCGTTATAGACAGGCAGCGAGTTCTGTCTGAACGTGGTGTTGCGAGAAGCGACGAAACGTTGGTAAAATTGCTTCACAAAATAGTGCAATATAGTTTTATTTATCGTGGTACTTCTTTTGGAGGTTTTGTGCTGGGATGTTAACTTTGTTCAACTTTATTGCATGTTCTTATTTCTCGTCTGGCCGGACAGATTACAGTTGGAAACACAGTCGAAATGCCTCTTTCAACTGTTGCGTAATGGTTGCGGTCAAGTTCAGCTTTTCCATTGTGTATTTTTCACTAGCAAACTATTATCACCATTTTACTAGAGGGGAAAAAATCCACAGATGAGCTAAAAGGAAAACTGAGGTTCAAAAAGAACGTCCCTGATTACTACTTACTAAATATAGGCGATTCAAACTAGCGAACTCGCTGTTTAAATTAGATTTCAGTGGAAGGAAAAAGTTTCAGGTCATTTCGGGTACTCGGGTATCTAAATTGCAAGAAAATTCGAGAATATTCAATTTACTCGCCGCGAAGTGGCGATGAAAACACCACTGAACGATTGGCAGTTATATCACAGGATAATATAAATCACGTGCTCATAAATAACCAATAGCATCGCGGCTAAATTGTTCAATGTGATGGCTGCGCTTGTACTACGGTATGGGGTACGATTAATCCTTCTCTCCACTGAGTTCGGAGTGATTTGATTTAATAGCAAGAAGGACCATCTGTTGGTACTTGAAGACCATTGACGATAATTATTAAATATCTGTTGATTTGGTATCGCTGTTAGACGTGACCCCTGACCGAGCGAGGAATGTCGACAAGTAGTCAGTAACACCGATTCCTAAAAGCAGGAAATATTCACCGAATGCAGAAAACGACAGAACGCAGATCCGGTTGGAGGCAATGTTTGTCTGTAATGATCCTATTAACGGCAGAGAAGTCACCCCAAGCTCGTGAAAGAACCTACACACTTGTTCCTACCTTTAGCCCTTCGAAATGATCTCATTTGGTCCGCCGTCATTTTTATTAATATTTCGGAAATCTGAGTTCTTTTAGGACAGGTCAATCAACTGTTTAAAAATTAGGAAGAAATTGTAAGCAAATGTACAAAATTTGGGGAGTTCATCAACTGAATTTCCGCATGTGAAATGCAGTTATATTGCTTATACATATGTTATAAATTCTGCCTATGTGGTAACGCCATCTCACTAAATTTCTAGTGGATTTGGAGTGGAGTCGGGCTCATTTTAATTCCACTCATTTGAGGTAGTCGGAGAAAGAACTGCAGTTGGACATGATCAAGTGTGGACGCTGTCGGACTGGCTTCACACTTCTTAAATGCATTCCATATCCAGTCGAAGTTCTCTGATGTGAATGGTCCAAAACGGATACAGCACTGACTTACCAATTGACCTCTTCAGTGGGACATTCAGATATGATATCATAGTGGCATCATATCTGATACAGTAACAGGCCGTATCAAGTATAGCCACAATTCCCTGAGCAGATCTGATATCAGTTGTGACGCGAAGCGTGCGTTGTAGCTAGTCCTATCCTGTACTCAACCGAGTGAGCTACGAAAGCCTTTGGCGGGCGCCTAATTTTTGAATTCAGTATATAACGGTGAAGTGAGCTTGTGCATTGCAAGTAATATTCACAATATGAGCGACGGCGTTATACTACGATATGACGTGAACAAATATTCGAGTACATTCATGTTCTTCAAAAATGATGAAGATTCGAACGATTTTAACGAAGAAAGTACCCAAAAAATTTCATGTAAATCAACATGTTTGTTGTATCACATTTACAACAGCTCATTAAACTTTAAAATCTTTCTTTTTTTTTCTTCGTGGATGATTAATGAGTGTTATAAGTAATGTTTAATGGATGAAATTATAGAATACCCAGCAAGTGAAATCTCCCCTGTCCATATTGGCTCCATGCCTAAACCGAAAACTATAAACCTAGCACTAACCGTAACCCTAACCTTCACATTATCTAAATGATTACCTGCTTACCCAGCTACCTCATAGCCTCATATCCATTTTATACCATACCGTTCTCACGGTACCTGGTATTCTATAACAGTAAAATCGAATACTGGGAAGACAGAGTTGAATAATGTCTGTTTGAAACTTAGGCCTGATACCATCAAACAAGACTAGAGAAAGAAATTTCGAATAGAAAATAATTGAGCGGAGCCCTTCTGTGACATTTTACTGAGAAATTTCGTTTATGTTCAACTCCCAAATGGCTCTGAACTTTGCATTACTCTAAAAACCTCCCAACTGGGTCTTAGGGACAATTTTCGCTCCATTTCTCTACTCTGTAAGAAGTTCCGTTTCTTCGCTTGTGCCTAATAATATTGAACGTAAATGCCAAACATTACTTGTAATATATCCATTTCTAACGTTCTTAATCCGGGTGTAAAAAAATCACCTCTATCTGTCATCGCCCCGTCGTTTGTTGCAAGTAATGCGCCGTGAAAGAAGTTAAATTATTTTGTTAATTTGTTTGAAAAGTTTTGGGTTCATTTGCCGCCATTGTTCATTGATTGATTAATACTTCTCATTTAAAAGATCCATCGTTAAGTTGACTTAATCATAATTGCGGATATTGTGTGTAATACGTTAACCTAAAACGTTCCTCCTTTTTAAGGTTAAAACTGAGTCACACATGTTCATGTTTGACACAATCTCTGAAAGATTTTAAGAAAGCAAACATAGCAGAAATGCCTTCTTTTCATTTTTACAAACCTGACCTACATGAGTATGTCTTGTTTTACGAAACCCTTTTATGTAACCCCTTAAAGTGAACCCTTTTAACTCGTCCCGATGTAAACTAACCGTAGCTGTGTCTTGTGTTTAAACTCGTCCTTCTTTTATCATGAATTCTAGTCAAATCACCTCAGCACCTGTGTGTTCTTCCTGAAGTGGGAAACAGGTTTCATTGTAACAAAGCTTTTTCTAAGGCTTCCAGTTTTCTTTAGCCCTGATAAGGATGCTGAGTGGAAAACATCACCATCTCCTTGCTTTATAGAGGCCATTTATCGTCATATATCGTCATTAGAAACAATTGTCGAAGCACTAAGTTTATGTTAAAAAAAACCCTGCATTGTTGTTAACTCTGAATCGAACGAACTTAAGCGTATCTCGTCATCCAAGGAAGAGGCTGTCCTCAGTGAAGGAAAGTTTAAAAAAGTCAGTATTAGGAAAGCCTTGTAGATGTTTATCTAGAGTTTATGCCTCCAGGATATGTACATAATGGAAGTTTATTATAATTATATCGAAATACATGAAGCCACTCTTCAAGAAAATTGACTTGCTAGCATATACTCCTTAAAATGGTACCAGAATAGAATACCAATCAGTCGTGATGACTTCTTCGAATGCATTTAAAAAAACGCAAAGATTCGTTTATACTTCACCCATACAAGGAACCAATTTATATCCGAAGAAATCCTGGCCAAATCAATTGAAGTCTGATTACTCCATCTAAGTTGTGATGTTTAGAGATTTTTTTTTACTTTGTTTCTGTTTGTTGATTTTTAAATAAATAAAAGGTTTATGATCAGCCCAAACACCTGAACTTAGTGTTATTTGCTTTTGGTTTTTTGTGACTCCGTTGTCATGCGTAATGCAATATGGGCGTTAACCCGGCCAAACACTCAACCTTTTCGCGCATTTTCATTTCCATGGAAAATGTGCCTGAACGGGATAGGTCGAGGCTTACAAACGTTTTTATCCTCAGCTTGTCTTTCAAAAAGATGGGTTTTTATCCTGTTTGAAGCAAGTGTAAAGGTTCTGTAGCTTTGCCAAAATCTGATTAAATCTTTCATTGCCAGTAGCTAATAGCCCACGACAGTTTCATATACTAGCAATTTTTTTGCTCGTTTCCTAATGTCTTCTTTACAAAATGGTATTGTAGCCATTTAACCAGCCGCTTTTAATTGCCATTTTTTAATAACTGTTGTCTTCCTGTTATAACATTTGCCAAGAATTTCTGCTGCGAAAATGGCCCGCATTCATACGATAATTAAAAATAAAGCGTGGCGTACCAATAATTCAGAGGAACAGACGGTCATTTAAATCAAGAAAACCGCTTGTTCCTGATTCTGAACTGGAGGAAGTCTCCCACATCGTCTCGTACTTTGCCAAACTCTAATCCAAGTGCAAAGCAAGAGAAATTAACGATTATTCCTATGCCGGCCGAAATCTATATCCCTCGTTGTACAAATAATCAATGGAATCCATCTTGTCAACAAACATTTTGTCTTAAAGCTACTGCTTTTCTTTCAAGCATTTTGTTTTATTTGGTTTAATTGATTTTTTGCCACCAGTTACGTACTATCGTTCCATGCTTTCCTTTAAAAAAAATGTTGGCAATCACTTCATCCAATCAGGGTACTATCTACTCGTATTAGAAACAAACTTTTCCGGCATCCGACGTAAAACGGCGTAGGAAAATTGATTGCAATAAGAATTTCGACGCTACAGAAAGGGTGAAGTGATCTTTTTCCATATGGTCCTCGGCATTCATAAAAATTCCGACACAATTTTGTCTTTAATTTATACAAACAGAAAGTTTGGAGTACCATAAATAGTATTCGTCCTTACTCATACATCCAGACATTAACAAAATCCAAAAATTTATCAGCATGGAATGTCTGTATACTTAGAGCGACACTTTCCTTTTTACTGGTCTTAAGCGTTGTCTAATTTCTAATAGCGAGAACTGTTTATAGCTCTCTTAATGCCCAGTTTGACTTTTAAGGCAAAGAACGGATCATACCCAACACCTATTAACCTCCTTGTTTGAGTTTCTCTGTGGTAACACTGAGTGTACGTTAACTGCAGGCGTTTGAAAGAAATTTCCCATCGCCTTGAGTGTCAAACTGCTGGGCCAAGCATTTGTCATACAAATATTGAAAATGGAAGAGAAAAAGAGATTAGCGATCTTGTCCTGAATTTAAATGGTTTTCATCCTGCAAAAGCAAGGTGCACGCTCATAGAACATCTCAAAATATCAAGTCCAAATGTACAAAGACACTCACTGCATGGGACACAATTTCGTTATTGTAAACTTTAGACTTACCACCGAATGGCTGGAAATCTGCCACTCTGTCGGAGTTGTAAAGACTAAGGTTAGGAGGAATTTGCCACCTCGGGAGAAAATGTTGGAAGTTCGTTTCACAGTCCGTTTGACGAGTTGGAGAAAGTAGAGCATCGATGGTAAACATGTTTTGGGGCGGATTACTGGCCTCTTGCATTGCTTGTTGATGGCTATATGCGTTCTATGTCCTCGGATGCGGTCTTACCTCTAACTTGCAACCCTGAGAACATTGCTTTGAAGTGCGATCCTTGCCCGCCAATCTGCAATTCATTTTAATTGTCTGACAACTCAATTCACATGTCTTTATTGCTATATTCGATACGTTTGATTTAAATGCCGGTACTTTGTGGAATATGACAAACAAACAGCGCCCAAAGAGTGATGGTAGGAAACAACGACAGTCATCCCACCAGAGGAAGTGTTCTTTCCCTTGTTCAACTTAATCCACCAAAGCTTTACTGGACGTTCATGCAGTGTGCCACACTTGCACGCTGGACTATTTCTTTTATTCCACTCTTTCCCCTTTTTGAAAATTCATTCCGGATGCTCTGATTAAATTTCTTTCATCTGTCTAATGAGTTGCAAACCATTACTTTAACGACAATGAAAACAAATTGTTATGCTCTTATTGCTTCGTCAACTCCTCAGCCAGCTATGCCAACTAAGCGTAAGCACGCGGACAAAAAAACGAATCACCAAAATTACGCAAAAATAGTCCCCAGAAAGTTAACTGTTAGTTTCCAAGCGCAATCGTTTGCTCCACTTCGAACTCAGGGTCACCATTGCCTTTTTGTAATCTTATTAGTCTCGCCATTATACCGACTGATTTAACTCTGGCTTCATGCAGTGGCATGAATACGGCGTCCCGCTCGTGTTAGAGATGAACTCAGCCAGCTCCTCACCGCTTGCGCTTTTAACTTGAATGATACGAATTAAAGTCAATGGGCCTGTCGAGTGATAACAGTAAAAGGAACTCGTGGTCACCGGCCTGTCGGCTTGTGGATACCGCTGTGCAATTGCTCCTGAGGAGAACGCCGATTCGATCCTACGTAAAATTCGCAATGATGCAAAGAGTTCCACCCATCACCAATGTTTTGGACATAAACGAACATCACTACCAGAAATTTATGACCGAATCGCCTCCCTCAAGCATACGACACTCCTATCTGCTACGAACAGACAGCAGTTTACTTGTTTTCCTGGACTGTGGCCTTCGATTCGCTATTTGCTTCTACTAAGCATTATTTGTTACTTATGCAAAGGCTTTCCCAACTTGATTAACCGAAGTTTGGAATTGTCGATTTTACTGATATGCATGGCCGTATCAATACTGGTAAACATGTGGCCAACATTGATATAGTAAATGAATAACGTTGTAGATCGCGCGGAGTGTAAGCTGCATTATCAAGGATCACTCTTTCCACTTTTGCTTACGACAGTATTTCCGAAATCCCTTGAATGTTCTTGTTTAGAAACAGCTTTACGATGTCTTCTAAAGGTATTTAGGGCTACTTGAATGGATGGTTCTGAGCGAAAATGCGTCCCTTGTGTGAAACCTCGAACCTAACTATAGATCGTTCGAAGGTGTTGTGTAAGGCGGCTTGCCATTCGGGAAACAGTCCGCAGATCAGGCGGTAAAAACGTCAGATATTTTAAACTTTCCACGTGGCTTCTCATATCATTACCGAAGCTATTCCGATCGTTTCATAAAATCTTTCAAGAGCAGAATTCCGCTCATAAAGTGTATTTCCAATGGTACGGACATGGGTGCGGGAACGATTACGACATCAATTTGTATCAGATAGGGGACAAGTTTTTTATTTCCAGATATGTGGTTTTCATTGTGATTTCCCCGTATTTTGATTATTAATCTATGATTTCCACCTAGTTTATCGCTAGTTGATGTTTTAAAGAGGATTTTTATGCAATTGCATACGAATCCGCGTACGGTGCTGGCAGGATCACTATATGATCTGATTCTTAAAATTATGTCCTCATGCCGTGTCCGTGTCCGCATTCCCTTACGTGGAAACATTCCTGTTACATCTAGTATATTATACATATTAGCATATACCTCGCAAGTGAATTGTGTTTTTCGCGCAATCTGATTGGTTCCTCTACCTCGGAATATCCTGCACTATTTACCTCCGAGCAAAAGAAGATGGCGTCCAGTTTTGTTTGAGTTATGGAAGAACTTTTTTTTAATAATCGAATAAGCAAGAAAAAGCGATGAAATTTGGCAATAAAGTATTCAAAGATTTGCATTTCTCTTACATTTTAGCGATAAATGCACTCAGGATGAGTTAAAGATGTTTTGTTTACAAATGATGAGTGGTCCGTAAGCCGACTGAGTTCGGTAAAGCTGTTTTAAAAATTTAAAAAAAAAGTATATGTGAAAACAATTATGCGAGGTATATGCTAAAAGATTATTCACCTCAGTGCCGGTGAATAGTGCAGATATTTACCTCCACTTGGGTGAATAATTCTTAATTATTCTAGTATATTATTTACAATAGCATTATTATTCTTGAGTATGTCCAGCTAATATCAGTCATTTTGGATTTTCGAATGAAACTTGCATTATTCAAAGATTTCAATAGAGCTGCTAGGCTAGAATGCATAAATAGACCACGAGGAATGTATATAGCAAATTTAATATTTTCATCCGCCTAGTAATTGTAATTTCGTTGAGCCACCTCACTATAATCATCGCAATTTTTACCGTATCTGTTTCCACATAGGCGTCGCGAGGGGTGGGGGCCAAGGGGCCATGGCTTCCCAAAAGGAAATTTGGGGGACCTGCCCCCCCCATTTCACACCATAAATTTCATAAATTGGCACTTTGATCAACGACTTTGGCACAGAAATGCGCATTGGATAAACTTTATCATTAAAAAACTGTAAAACCTTAGGGTTTGCCACAATTTTGCCTCCCCAATAAATTAACCCTAGCAACGCTGTATTTCCATGTCTGTACAAACGGGAAATGTAGCTTTAGCCCTGGTAGAAAAGGACGCCTCGAACGGATTCTAGAATAATCTGAACAGGTTTACTGATATAGTGTGAAGGCAAGTCAGAGGAAAACCAGTCTCCGTGTCAATGATCCATTTTGTCAATGTTTTGTGATTTTCATCGAGTGATCAACGTTTGCAGTTTTATACAACATTTCAAAGTTTTCCTGAGGTCATTTTCAAGTGCAAAATAACAAGTTCACCAAAGTTTAAAAAACAAAACAACTGAAAAAACAAAAAAACAACCCACTTATGTGAATACATTAAAATATGGCAAAAATTGTGTCGTGTGTTCCATACAACATGGAGGTAGATATGGGCGACAGGTCCGGCGGCCGCCGGAACAATATTTTGGTGAATTAATAAATATAAATTTTCTTTATTGCAGTATATCTGTCTAAAATGTTATTTATATGAACCAACAAGCTTACCATAATCATTCAATGTCTTGATGTCTCCAAATCTTTAGTTTTTCCACACCCTTAAGCCAATCGATGTATTCGTGTGAACTTCGAGACATTTCCGGAAAAGCGCGGTCTTTTTTATTAGCCGCTGACCAAAAGGCTTGTCAATGCTTATGCAAACCCATCCTCCTAAGATGGTTGTGGCTAGAAGGTATGCCTGAGAAGGGTTAGGGTTAGGGCTAGGGCTAGAACTAGAACTAACCCTAATTTTAATCCTAAACCCAACCCTAACCCTAATCCTAATTTGGGTGGGTAGCTGGATGGATGAATGGATTGATTGACCGATTGGTGGAATTACTGAATGAATGATTGAATAATTGATTTGATGGTTGATTGATTGAATCATTCATTCATTCATTCATTCATTTATTCATTCATTCATTCATTCATTCAATCATTGTTTTTCTTTAATTATTTAATCAATGAACAAACTAAAAAACAGATTTGTCTATTTCTTGGTTATCGACTTTCAATTTTTCTACATATACATCATGTGTTTCTAGGAATGAAATTTGGTATGGATTAAATACCGTTTTTCGAGGAAATCTTGCACCATAATTTACCCGCCTCAAGGTAGAAGTGTTGAAAGATGCCTACAGTGAAAACACCAAACCGAAGGTGGTCCTTGGTCTCGACACCAAGGTGGTCGAAGGTCGGTTTCAAAATGAGCGCGCCAAGTGGAAACGTCATGCGATGAAGAAGACCTGGAGGCTTGCTATAAATTCCTTTGTCCTTGAAGGAGATGTGTCGTGCTCGGTTGTTGAACCCAAACTTGTGGGATTTAAATAGTTTATGTTCAATCGTCATCGAGCTCAGGTTTGATATTTTTGTTGTATTGGATGTTCGTGGCGGGATCCACAGTAGTCAGTGGGAAAATGGAAATAGACGCCGAAGACCTGACTTTGTACCAACATAAATGGACCAGTAGAAGCCTAACGTAAACCACGTGTAACACAATACGTAACTTTGTACTTCAATAGATGGACCAGTTCATGTCTTACGTAAAGCGCGTCTAACACAAGACGTAACTTTGTACTTCAATAGATGGACCAGTTCACGTCCTTCATAAACCACGTCTAACACAAGACGTAACTTTGTACTTCAATAAATGGACCAGTTCACGTCCTTCATAAACCATGTCTAACACAAGACGTAACTTTGTACTTCAATAAATGGACCAGTTCATGTCCTTCATAAAGCACGTCTAACACTAGACATGACTTTGTACTGGTATAATTGGACCAGCTCACACCAAATGGCCCAAACGAGGACTGTAATGAACTGTTTTAAACACTTGTAAGCAGTTTAAGTCAATGGATTAACGTTGATGGTCAAAAACAACCAGAAACTTTCTACGCTTGTAGAATTAGTGGAGCACCTGGAGCATGTATAAAGGACGAGAAATTATATATTCTTTTCTTCTAACTTAACATTTCATTTATGTTACGCTGGATGGACACAGTTTTGCTAGTTTTTTGCTCCTCATATTTCCCTAGGAGATGGCACCGAAGTGGTTGCAATCTGTGCCCAAAGATTTGGCGGAGTAGGAAAAAGAGGACTTCTAACACTTCGTCTGGAGCCTGGACCCCAGATAACCGTAAAATGGAATCTGTTGGCAAAGCAGTTTGTTTTCATTCAAGTAAACGAATATTACAATCAAAACTGCAAAGTGGTATACCATACTTTATAATAAAAATCTTATCAACCTCGTTTGCTTGATTATCGTGGTTAAATTATTCTGCCTTTGCTGTTAAAATACAGACAAATGCAAGGGAAAAATTGATTACGGCCATATTGGATAAATTGGGCGGCAAAACGGATTCCCGGATGAAAAGTTCAAGATCAGAATCAAAGACTACTTCATCTTTTTTTTCTTGTTCGTTTATCTTTTAGATGGAATGTAAAATGATGAAGGCAAAAATCAATAGCCAACTAATACCCCAAAAAGCAGTTTTTCTGCTGTACAGTTAATGAAAACAAACACGAAACAATTTCCTAAACTTCAATTGTTTGACCCCACGGTTCTCGAACAGGCGAAAAAAGGCCTGGAGAAGAACAATTTGCTCTCCCTTCACAATTGACTCAAAATGGCGGCGTTCAATTTCACCCCAATTTTCGACCCTCATGTCCCCTCTGGTCTTGTATGATTTCTGAGGTTGGGAGAAATAAACATTCCTCGCTCGATTAACTCTTTCTCAGCAGGATCAGTTTCTGTAATTTCACTCTGGCTAAAGCCAGTTCATTTTATTCGTCATAGCGAGACATCCGGCCGAGAATAGGTTAATTAACCACGTTTTAGCACCATAGGCGTGTAAATTCTCGGTTGAAATATATTTTTGTGTACATGCGGGAGTTCCAGGTGATCCGCCCCCCATAAGTCCATGTTGTTAGCTCCATCTGGCGCAATTCTGAACGCTTTTTGGTGAGCATCCAAATATAGCCTTACACTCACTAGCATTCTTTCACTCTATCATATCTCATTACTGTCCTGGACTTCGTTTTTCTTTTGACGACTTCAAAATGACCCTTCTTTTGATTTGAATCTCGATTTCTTTTTTGACGAAGTTCATTTGTTCGTCAGCTCTAACCCACTGAAAATACCAACGCTTAAAACTTAAAATTCTGCCCGGCCATTTGTCATGAACTGATGTTTTCCTGTTTCCTTTCACTTCAACCTTTCCGGTCCAAGGCGTCTTCACTTGATACGTAAAATTGGCGTTACTGGCGTTAACTAGAGTAAGATTAAAAATCCAATCAATGATCTAAGAATAGAATACTGCGTGGATAGTGATAAATAAGGTAAAAAGTTGAAGGTTGGTACCTTCCGTAACTGATCTCAAAGAATTCCAACGTCTCGAGCAAAGGTTCTTCGTCAGAGAAAGAAATGAGTTATGAACGTGTTTCTTTCTCTGACAAAAGGCCTTTGCTTGAAACGTTGGAATTCTTTGAGATTAGTGGCGGCAGTTATCAACCTTTTAACTTTTCGCTGGAGGATTAAAAAGTTGGGTGCTGACCGAAAGGGGTATTACATCTTCGTTTAAAGTTGGTTCTTTTTTAACCTTAATCTTGAGTTATCATTTTTATAATAAGAGTTTCAGCTCTGCATTCTTCAGCTAATGATGGACCAGGCAGGAAGCGTAACTTTAAAATGAAGATTAAACGCCGTCATAGTACTTTAAAAATAGCCATAGACACAGTAGAATTGATTCATAATATTTGATAGATGACAAGATCTAACGTCTCGTCCTACAATAACGTGTACAACGAAAAGTTACATCTTGTTATTTATTTATTAATATTATGAACCAATTCCACCGTGTCCATGGCTGCTCTTAAAAATCTCGTTAATAATTCACGTCGAAAAGACAAAAGATTTAGGTTACTAATTAGTATTCTGTAAATCGGATAGAGAATAAAAACTAGAATTATGAACTTTTCCCTTCGATTTTCTACGTTAAAATTTCCCGAAACTTCAAAATAACCGATGAACATTACCATTTAAATGTATTCGTAATTTAAGAAAGATACAATATAGATTACTTAAAGTGCTATGCTAGGCTTTAATCTTTATTTCAAAGCTCTGCATTCTCATTGAAATACGTATGCACTACCTATTTACCTGTTAACCATTATACAGATAAGTTTACTGTTTGTTATTTTGTCGGTGCGGGCACTACAGATTTAGCGAAAAGAAAAAGATCTTGCATGGTCCTTGTCATTTCAGTCTTTTAATATCTCACAACGAGAGAAAGAATTCGGGAAGTTGTGCTGCAAGGTTCGTACGTTGTTGATTGGGAGGTGAACACTAAAGACGATGGGTCAAGAACTTTACCAAGTTTTACTCTTTTTTTTGCGTAAGTCAAAAAAACAGGTCCGTCGAAATGTTAGTTATCATCCTGTTTTTTGTCTTTGCTAGAATTTTAATGAATTAGACTTCTTGTTGATAAATTTACATAATTATGTAAATAAGTAGATATTTACTTAACTTGAACAGTCTCCACGAGTTTAGCAAGCTATCATATAGTCATTTTAACCCCGAGGATGGGTCTATAGTCCGAAAGGTTGGTTTCTGTCCATGAACATTTTGGCTGGAAGAAACAAATTGTATTATAATCAGCTTAGTTCTTAATACATTTATAGAGTGTATATTACGCGACCTAACTATTGCCAAATACTACCCAGCAAGTCTGAAAACGCAAGAAGTATTCGTTTATGCCATTACGGCAACTTAATTGAATTGTACAGTGTGTAATGAATTGTGGTGGAGTTATGACAGCCAATTTTGCCAACTTCCCCCCTAAAGTACTAACAAAATATCAAAATCTTCATCTTCATTCAAGAACCCAACTTACCATATGAGATGCATTTATCAAGCTAACAATTTTAAATGCCAATATCAAAACGTTGTCACATAGTTTACAAAAATATGTGATTCTTTTAATGTTCATGATAAACTGAATATGGAATATCGGTTTATTTCGTTTCATTACAGTTTACAGATAGTTAACTGTCGAGATAGATAAACGGTATGTTGACCATTTTGTCCATTGGCCTAATAGTTGGGGAAGGCAAAGTTTAGTAGGAATATTTTTTAAGCTCCTAGGCCCAAGCCTCACAAATGATATCCAATTTGCATTTTCCTCATATAATGAACCATCGTCCCGCAATATCTCAGTATGCCCTGCCATATTTTGTCTACTTTTATCAAGGAGCTACACGCTAATTCATCCAATCTATTTGATGAACGTACATTTCGCCGACAAAGGTTAATACTTCTTCCTTCTTTAATCCATCCGGAGATTCAGAAGTCAGTGAAATTAAAGCGTGGGTCGCTGAGGAAATGAGTAGGTTGAATTTTAACAATAAGTTATGCGATACTTTTGTGTCAGTCTGTTGACCAATCGTGCACTACAAACATTCCTTTATTCTCATTCAAGTTCATTGTGTATTGTGGCCTTAAACCTCAGTAGTTCACCACATTTTGTTTACTCTTTGAAAATCACATTATTGGTGTAAATTTTAATCCCTTCTGGTCGATCTAACGGGGTATATGGTTTGTCGCTTAAACGATTCCTATTATTCTTCAATCATCGCTGAATTTTCTTTACGTCTGAGTCGGTGTGATTATTCCCCTGTTATGTTTATGAAACGACCTGACGACATCAGACATACTTGCGATGGAGGTATGAACCCCGCATGACAAAAAGCTCCCTTTAAAATGTCGTGAAAACGAGATTTTCTTCAAGGGAATGACGATCTTTGTGTGGACGAAGAGACCGCGTTTGGTAATTCTTAGAACTAAAGTGGAACTCGGAATAGTTGGTTTTCAACACTTTGAAACATCTCGCATGATCTTTAGGTGATAAACATCTACTAAACCTTCAGTCGGCGGCGAACGTTTTATAAACACGTTCTGTACATATGCAAAATAGATTGAGAAGACAATTAATTGAAAAATTAGCGTGGTATTAGTTCACGGGATAGACTTCATTAAGTTCAAACCGCTCTCAGCTCAAAAAAGCCAAAAGCACTTAAGTCTTAAGTGGAATTGTTCGACTGCCAAAGAAGTAACTTTGACAGTTTCCAATCCGATTGTTGATGATAATCGGGCACTTTTTCCTGAGAGGAAATCGATCCCTGTTTGAAAACGCGAGATTTATTTTCTTGATAAACGTCCAACGGAAAATTACGTCTGTCTTGTAAAGATTGCGTGCATTTCCTGGTTAAATTTAAAGCGCATGCTTGGAATTTTCTAGCAGGTAGGGAAAATAAAATAGGCACAAATGGAGTACAGGAATAGACAGCCCCGCGTTCGATATCTGAGAAATTTCATACCAAACCAGCATCGTGGATGAGCTATTGCCAGAATAGAACGCTTGAACCGCTTTGACAGAGAGAAGGTAATGTGTTGACGCTTAGATATAACTTACGAGAAAGCGTTTAGAAAGTATTCATTTGAATTTGTCATTAACATGTTTACATGAGAATCAGGAAAAGGCTGAGAAAAGATTAATAAATTGTCAAAGGTGTTCAACAATGACAATCTGTTTGAACTAAACCCACAAGTCAAGTCTCCTGTTACAGGTTACTGATGTCCCTCAAGAATAAACAGGACATAAAATGCCGCAGATGAATTCGCTGACAACTTGATATCTTCAGCCGTTAATTGGAACGGTAACTCTGTTTACATAAACGAGGCAATGCAAAGAGATCGAGACACAATTATTATTAGTAATTTGCAAATTTGCTTGCGCATTCGCCGACTCACGAACAAGGACGCGACACTTCGAAGCTGCTCACTCATGGGGATGGAAGCTCTTCGGCCGGTCGTCATTTTAACTCAACAGTAGTTGATCTCAGCCTACTTTGTGACAGCCGAAAACCTCAGTCGTTAGTCCCACTCGGCCAAGTCTAAACTGTTGACCAACTGAACAGGAATTGTCAACTCTCATGTCATTCCCTTCGTTTTAGATTAAGAAGAATCATTTCGATTGATACCCTGGGTAAAGTCTACTCAAGATGAAGTGCTCACTACATGTGGTCTTCAACGTAAGCTTGATGTCGTGGATCATGTTGTTGTCGCTTCTCTTCAGCGAATTCACCGAGCTGGACTCTCTGAATCCGAATGCAGCGGCTGAAAAAACAGGCCTGAAACCCGACCTGAGCTTACAAAAGAGAACGAAATTCCGCTACAGATGGAACCTTAGGAAACAAATTATTCGCAATGCCCAAAAATTGAACTCCTCGTGTTTAGGTAAGTTTGGCTAGCTTCTTTTTTTACCAAGTCTTTCCTGATCAATTGTCGTAATATTTATTTCATTGGCATTCCTTCGAGTTTCTGATCAGACAAAATGAATCACAGATACGTCGCTTGCTGGCCAAAGCGAGTGCAAAGTTGAACTGCGGCGTCTGTTCGGCCCTAATCTCTTTGCTTGTCATTACTGTGAAATAAATACTAATCGCCACTTTGTCTTTTCGTAAATTTGTCGGATGAAACTCTTAAACTGTTAAAGGAAACCCCTTGTAAACAACAAGAAGGCTCCATGGCGACTTGAAACGGTGCTTGATTTTGTTCGCGAAGTGGCCGACCGAGATAAATAGACAAAATTTCATTCTTTTCATGTTTTCTTAAAGATAATTCCGAAACAGGGATTGACAGAGTTCCGAGAGTAGGTCGTAGTCAACGATGATAAACGAATTGAAACCATGAAGCTCAGGGCTGAGCTCCTTCTGTGGCCAAATTTTGCCGAATTCAAGGACATGTGAACATAATTGAGCAGCTTAATGTGGTCGAGTGGATTGTTGTGTCTGTGTTAGTTTACGAGATCACACCTAGCGAACTTTCCCGTTTAGGAAGAGGGCGTCGTGCGACCGACAGCTGAGCTGTGTCGTTACTATTCCTTTCATACGATTAACAACCATTCGGAATTAATGGTCAGGGTTTACTGACCGATAGATCAAGACACTATTATCTGTTCAAGCGCATTTTTAATACAGTAATTAAAATACATCCCATCAATGTTTATTCAAAGTGAGTTCGAACCGAGCCCTTCCATGTATGTCTCGAAGACAAAGACAAACTGACATCAGTAGAATACTTTAGTCTTGTCCAAGTTAAAGAAGACTCACAAACTGCCTAGCTTGGTTAGATTCCATCGTGAAGTGTAACTACTGTCAAAGTATGTGGAACTGAAGGCAGAAAGCCGTTTTTGTTCTTCATTGCAACAAAGTAATACTTTCAGCACTTTTGCCTTTTGACAACTGCAGACAATTCAAAAACGAGTGAAGAGCGGGAGGATAGCTCAATCGGAATGAAATGAATAGTCAAGAGGAAGTTTGTCGTTATTTATCCTTGTTTAAGATAACGTCGGAGAAACTTGTTGACTGGTGAGTGGGCAGCGCCTTCCGATCATATTCTGCTGTAATTACCTACTGCAATCACTTTGCTGGTGCTGATAGCCAAATGAACGCTTAGCCTGCGTATCTGATTATAATCTTCGTTAATGGGGTAATGGGATTTCAGTTAGCAAGGGCGAAAGTGCGACGCTTTGCAGTCAAATAAGAAATAATAACGTTCAAGAAAGCAAGAGCCGCCAAGTATGTTCATTTTGTGATTGGCGGCTGATCGAGGTCATTCGAATTTGTTTAGTATTTCCACTGATAAAATCAGGCGTGCGAAGATCTTGATAAGGTCTAGCAATTTTAATTTTGCTTGTGTTCAAGAGCCAATGCCAAAACAATTTTGAGTTCATATGAACAAGATTTAAAAACTCGCCTTTTCAAATTTAAATTATACCACCTCGAGAAGTTTGTTTGCTTGAACGTAAAGATTCAAGTTTCTTCATCAATAACTGCAGTATGGGGCCGTTTAGCTACAAGAAATGTCCCTCATTCGCAAATTTGGTTTTTCCGTCTGCTAAAATAAGCATTAACCTTGCTGCGAACATGGCGATCTTTTTTGCAAGCTTCTTTCACTTCTGGTGACAAAGACAAATTGTATTCTTGAACAAAAAATCTTTCTCGGTTTAAGCAGATGTGAAGAGACACTCGCTCCTTGTGAAGGGCTTACGATTAAAGGAAAAAGCCTTTTATTTCCAGTTTTCAACTATTTCGGTCCGTATCCGAGATTTGCTATTTTGCTTTGACTGACGCCAGACGCTTTTTCTCGTCGAGGGAAGAAATATCGAACCGGAAAGTGTCAAGCAGTCTTCTTGGTTCTCTCGTAAATTAGTCTTCGTTCAATAATGCGATTATCATTGTTTCGTGTCTGGATATTTTTGGTTGACCATTAGTTATTCAAAGCGAATGGCATCACCAATCCTGGTTCATGCAGTTGCCAAATGCTACTTTGTAGGCCTGCGAAATTGAAGTTTGATATGTTCCCCTCAGTTATTTGCAGGGATGATTCACCAGGCACTCTAACAGTTATGTCGCAATGGATTCGATCACCATGAACGCTATGATGAATGAAGGTTACATAAAGTATGTTTACTGCACTACTAGCGGCTGTGCGGCGCACAAACTGCCAGTCCAATTGTTCATAGCTCCATGGTTAGAGGTTGATCCGTGCATTATCAGGTGGCCGGGGAATGGATCGCAATAACGGTCCATTTTCAAATCACCATACTTTCTGTGGCTTTTTTTTATGGTTTTCTAAATAGACGAGCTTGAAAAACCCCCAATCCATTCGTTAAACTAGCCCAAGCTGCTTCATTCTTGGCAATTAAAGACCTTTTTGATACAAGCGGAACGTTTGTCAAAAGGCGATTTCGTTAAATGAAAGAAACATTAAGGCCTATTTACACGATACCATTGTACGTTCTAATGTATCCGATTAACTGGGTGGAGTCTTACGCACGTATTGCTAAATTAGTGAGCGAATTGAAGGCGGGAATTATGTTTTCCCACAACATTACATATCCCAGAATGAACGATGGTACACGATAATCCTATCGTGTAAATGGGCCCTTACCTGTAATTGTTACTGTTTCCGTTTTATCTAAATGCACACCGGAAATGTTAAATCGTCTCCAAGTCCCAGACAGTCAAAAGGCCGGAAAAAAAAGCTTTAAAATCTGCCAATGAACCGAAGGGCGGTGTCACTATGAACGTGGGAACCTCAGCCATTTCGAAAGACTACCAAAGATTGTACTTGCACAACTAATTCTAACAGCTGTCTCGAACTGCTAGAAATTTGGAGTCCTTTTTGAGTGACGTTTATCGATATAAATCAAGATTACTACGTTCAGTTATTCAAACGCGCCAGGGAAGGTGACCCGAATGGTTTTTAATCTGATAAAAAAAGTATGACTCATTTCGGAAGCGGTGGGTGTGAGTGAATTTAAGCCGCGCAGATAATTGGCATTCATGTGAACGTTACTTGGAAACGTGGCAAATATTCTCCAGGAATCTTAAAACTCTGGAAAACAGGATTTTCTTTCACCTATACATAGGTCTTTATGGGTGTGTTGTCCAGCAGAATTTTTTTTTTTTTTATGAAAGTAAAAATGAATTGTCTCAGTGTTGAAGATTCTAGTTCTACAACTTTAAATTTCGTCTTTAGCTGCGTTGAACGCGGTTGACACAGATTTAACTAGTCTGAAGCCGGGTTTACACTGACAAAGATGTCGACATAACCACAAGGGTTACACGAAACAAAAGGACAATCTCAATGTTGTGATGTTACGACGAAACGTTGGACCTTGTTATTTCTTAAATCTTATGAATCGATTCTACTGTGTCCATGGCAATTCTTAAAGTGCTAAGCTGGGCTGTAATCTTCATTATACAGTTACGCTTCCCGCCTGGTCAATCATTGGCTGATGTTTTAAAGGACAATTGACTTGTGCTGATATGTCGGTAATATGAACAAGACCACAAGATGACTTAACAGGAGAATAATGACATGGAATTCACTATATTAGGGAAAAAAATGATCTTGTCTTAATTTTGTTATGCTCACGCCCTGATGCCGTTATGTCGCTAGCGTGAACAAGGCCTAACAAAAGTGAAACTTCATTCCCCAAGCTTCTCCGCCGCCCTTGTCCCTTCACGGAGTTCAAGAAAAATATGCGGTTAGGCTATGCCGTAATATTTTCAAAATCAGGTTCAGATGTCTGAGAACAAATTCACCACAGAAGGCGTTAATATGTATAAACAGGATTTGGGTGATAAGGGCTTCTAAATTGGATTTCTGCGTCCCAGTTCGACGTGTTCATGAGTTTGACCCAAGAAGCTATCATTGGTAGACAGCGATACAGAAATTTAGGACAAGTTAATTTCAGACTAATTAATAATTCATGATGGAAATCACGTTTGAAACAACGGTTTGGAAATGTGATCTTAATTAGTCGAAAATCTCGACAACTTTTACCGTAATTTTCTGCTTAAACAAGGGTTCGTTTGCGATGCCATTTTGTGCCCACTAAAAGAGTGTTGGAAGACCCCGAGTTTGGCTAAAAAGCTCAGCTGTGGCCTCGTTTTCTTATAAACGTTTCGGTGCACGATACATCACGTCTGCTTTGTAATTTTGCCGTGTTAAGATCAGCCAGTTACGACATATTAATTGTTGGCGTTGTAATGAATTAAAGCTGTTTGTGATATTCAAAATTGTGTCAAATTATAGTCTGTGGTTCGTGCAATTTTGACACAATTTTTAGGTATGTCTAAGATTCAAAAACTCGTTAATCCTTAAATCGCATTTGCACAAATGTGCAATATCATGTGATCAGCCCTAACAGCCTTAAACTTTTCCAAACAGCAGATCTCCCATTGACGAGTAAAATCGTCTGACGTTAGCCTTCGTGAAATGCAAAAGAAGCAAAGGTTAACGGCCTTCCCAAAACATCCCCGAACATAACTAGTGTTTTCGACTTCATCTCTGACAACGAACAATTATCATCACACTTAAAGTTGAGTTCAAGTAATCTTTAAATGCGGATTAGGTTGCTCTTCTTACGTGTTCAAATTAGTTCAGACGTATGCATATCAAAGTACATCAAAACAAAACCTCATGTTTTTAATTTATTTATAAACAAAATATCTTTCATTTGTCTATTCTGAAACGAAGCACTGTGAGCTCCTCTTGCTGTTTCAGTTCATGTTTTGGCTGTGCAGCCTGGATAAGATCAGCCAGCTTAAACATCGCTCAAAGACAGTCAACTGGAATGAAGAAAAAGCTGATGTGATTGTATAAATTGTCATAGTCGACTGGCATGGTATTCCGGGTCAAGTTTCAAATTTGCAGCACTGATACTGTAATGCAAAGTTTTGAACATTAAAGTTTGCTTAAATGTGTTACCAAGAGATTCCCCTGGCGGAAAACGTAACCTTGTAATAAATATCAGCGCCCAGAGATATAATATATTACATTAAAATCATATATTGTATCCCCTCGTGATGTAAACAGTAAAATCTCTGAAGATGCCGTTTAGTCGACAGAAAAATTTAGATTAAACTATGCTGTTTCTTTGTAGCTGTACCTCGTGTTTCTTGCTGGGCGCTGATATTGATTACAAAATGTGATGCGAAGTTGAGTTTGTCGATCTGATGTTTTCCTTGCTCTTTCTCCACCAGATGGGTCAGATGCCGTTTTCTATCTCAGTCGTAATTCAGAAAGTCCCAACTGGGTGATAAGGTTGCAAGCTGGAGGTTCTTGTGTCTCTCTACAGGAGTGTGTAGCTAGGAAACAAACGCCGTTTGGATCGTCGAAATACTTGAACAACGCCATTACCGGGACATTTTTAGCTTCAGACGATCCAAGTCAGAACCCAACATTCCACAAGTGGAATAAGGTCTTCATACCTTATTGTAGGTAGGCGAAAGTTGACTAGTTTGGCAATCGCGGTATTTCGTGATTCTAAATGGTTAAAAATTTCATTTATTTTAAAGGAAAACTCTAACGTATCAGGAAAACTCTAACGTAGGCTTTTCAACCCTCCTTTCTTTCCTTTCCTTTCTTTCTTTTCATTCCCTTTTTATTTCTTTCCTTTCTTTTCCGACTCTATCCTTTCCTTTCTTTCCCTTTGCTTTCTTTCCCTTTCCTTTCCTTTATTTCTTTCCCTTTCCTATCCTTTCTTTCTCTTTCCTCCCCTTTCTTTTCCTACTCTATCCTTTCCTTTCCTTTCTTTCCCTTCCCTTTCCTTTCCTTCCCTTCCTCTGCCTTTCCTCCCCTCTCTTTTTTCCATTTCTTCTCTTTTCTCCTCTCCTATTCTTTCTTCCCTTCCTTCACTTTCTACCCTCTCCTTTCAATTCCTCCTTTCCTTTCTTATAGTCCTTCCTTTCTCTTCTTATAATAGTCCTCTCCTTTCTTCCGTTCCTTTCTTCCCTGCCCTTTTCTTCCTTCCTTCCTTCCTTATATACCAACGGGGGGATAATTGTTTTGACGTTCCTTTCCCTCAAGCTGAATTCGTCAAACGGAGTTTCCAACTAACAGTTTCCAAATAATTCTCTCTCTCTCGCTGTGTCTCCTCCTCGCTGTCTTTTCTTACCTTCTCCTTTCTTCGTTCTATTCTTTCTTCCTTCCCTTCCTTCTTATCCTCCTTCCCTTCCTTCTTATCCTCCTTATCCTTGCCAACGAACCTACCTAAACCAAATGTAGCTGAATCAAGTGAGGTTTATTTTTTCTATTATTGCAGTGGAGATCTGTTTGTTGGTAGAAGGCGTGCTGAAAACCATATCTACAACCTGCATATGTTGGGCCATTACATCGTCACAAGCGTTATCAAACAGCTCATCCAAGATTATTATATTAACTCCCGAAACACGACGGTACGTATTCTTTAAAGTTACTCACAATTCAATGGACTTTTAAACTGCTACAACAGGTTTTCGTTGGTTAACCCTTTTAAATTGAGCAAGTATATCTTGATCATTTCCGACTTCAGAGCCAATATTTAGGACATCAATTCTTTTTTTATCTTTTTTTTATACATTCATATATCTGAAGAATTCAAACGCTTTAGAAAAATGTAAGCAAACACTTAGTTAAGACTAGCTGTGAAGCTTGGTCACCTCAACTTTTCTTGTGTTTTCCCTAAGAGTTTGACACACGGCAGTCAGCCTTTTCGGTAGGCTCCGATAAGGAGTCAGGGGGACCATGGCTCCAACAATTATAGAAGAAGAGAGGGCTTGATCTTTTTTTTTATGACGATTTTTTGGAACACCAGTCTTTAATAACATTCACGCTGTATATTTATCTCTTTTATGTCCTAACTGATTAACCGCGGTTGGTTTCCTCGACGTGAGAGCGTTCATTCCATTCCAATCTTTCATTTCACGTAGATTCTTTTTGGGGGAGCTTCCGCTGGAGGAGTTGGGATGCTGGCAAACATTGATCACATTGCTGAACTTGTGAAGCCTGCGAAAGTATGTCTTGTTTTCCTTATACATGCACTAACCAGAGAAACCTATTTCACGAAAAATTGCGAACATTTGTTAGGGCACCTAAAGGCTAAGTTTTAAAAGAATAAACAGCTGGTGCTATTGTCTTACGTCCAGTTGTAAAGAGTTCGATTGTTTAATACTATAGTTACTAGAAAGGATAGACTGCCTTCGAACTTTTATCGAGAGTAAATAAAATTCACTTTATTGCAATAGATCTTCGTTGAATATCACAATTTTTAATGAAAGCGTTCTTCAGATCATAATGTAACCAGTTCTTAATTTCTTTACAAAAACAGATGCTGGGTTATAACGATGGTGGTTGGTTTACACTGTATCCTAACTATAAAGAACCGGTCGGACAACGGCCTCCTGAATTCTTAAAAACGTTACGAACGGTTCGTAAATTTTTCATTCTGTACAATACAAGTTTTTATTTCACAGCTACTCTGAGGATTACCACAAACCCAGCCCTTTGGTATTTCTTGACCACTTCTTTTACACTTGGGAAATGAAGTAAGTTCGGAACAACTTGATCTTTGTCGTCTATTTCCTTACTTGCGAAATTCTTGCGAGAATTTTATGCTAATCAGTCAATATGCGCAGTGTTTGAATTTCATATCTGAATTACCATCAGAGTTCCAGAGAAGGAAAATGACATCTCATAAATGTTTGTTTGAGCTTTATGTTTATAATCATTGCTAATGTTCACGTGGTTCATGAATTCGGAACATTACCCTGTGATAACGAGCGAAAGTTTCG